>JAJSOF020000007.1:162529195-162800132 GCA_025594305.2 Periplaneta americana
TGGTATAATATACTATACTCTCAGAACTCAACAGAGTATACATTCAATATTAGAGTGTCCGGACAAAACGATCTGAAATTTTGTTCGTGCTTCCCATCCAAGCGATTCGTTGCTCGTTTCCCGGCGTGGCTGAGTTCAGAATTCCTTAATTTCAGTCTCTATCTGGATGCGTGTGCAAAAGCATACATCATATATTTCTCTGCTTGTAAATGTGATGTATCGTTTGAGTAGCTCCTCAGAGCGATCCGTGGTTGGGTGTTCTGCGTGATATTTACGACTTGTAAAATGACGTCTGATTATTCCCACTTATCATGTCTAAAAAATATGGCTATATTTTCCACTATATCTAATAATATTATGGTGTCCGCTACGGTGGATCTGAACTGGCGTTCGAAATGCCTGTGAGAGTTATCCGTGGTTCATTTACCGACGTGAATAACTTCGGAATATCTTATTGATCCAATTCTTTGCCCTGAATATTATGTTATCCTTTTTGGTGAATTTTATATCGCGTTGGAGCAGCCCAACAGAGAGATCCCCAATTCTTTTCCTTGCTTGGGTGAATTAAAGATCTGTTAATTGACGTCGTCTCAGTATCCCGATTTCTAAACATGTCATAAATTACTGTTAAAATATAAATCTATTTACGTTGAATATTTTGGTGTCGGCCACTGTGAATCTCATGTGTCCTTCGAGCTACCAAGCCTAGTGGTTGAGTGTTTAATTTCCAGAATTGGTGTAAGAGAGGATCTCTTAATTGATGTGTGATTGGTCCCATTCATAGACAGTTCATGTCTCATATATGGGCACCTGGTTATTTTTCGAATTTTATAAATGTAATATAATATTGTCAGCTCCGCTGGATATAAATTTCGAGTTGCTGACCCGAGTGATCCGGATTTCCTTCCGCGGTATTACTGCATTCTGGATGTCTTACTCGATATCTGAGTTTTGCTAGTCACAGCATGACGGAAATATTTGGCTATTTTTCCAACATTATACACTGACTATAAAGATCACGCGGAACTGCACCAGCGTTCGCGGTACATTTCGAGTGATTTCTCGTTCCCTTCTCGGCGTGAATAAGTGCATGATCTCTTAACAGATGTCTGAGTATTCCTAGTCACATCATCCCTCATATCCGCCCACATTTTTAAATCTGTACATCGAACGACAAGCTGCCCGCGTTAGAAAATCTGACGTAGATTTCTAGCTGAACACCCCAATGATTCGTGGGTATATCCCGACGAAAAGAAATTCTTTGTGCCTTAATTGACGTCTGAGTATTCGTAGTTACAACCTGTTTCACATATCTGGATATACTTCATATTTTATACATTTGATATTATGTTTCCGGCACGGTGGGTCTGACGTAGCGTTCCAGATACCCATCCAGTGTTCCGTAGTTCTTTACCCTGCTTCGTTATTTCAGAATCTCATTATAGGTATCTCAGTATTTTTGAATAACACGGTACCCGTCCGTTGGATCTGATGTAGCGTTGGAGCTTCCCATCCCAGTGGTTGGTGGTTAGTGGTTAGTTGTCCACAATTGTTAAGTTCGCGATCTCTTAATTGATGTCTGATATTTCCTAACTACAATACCTCACAAATAACTCAATATTCGTAACGAAATCACAATGATTATCTGTCAATTCATGCCTTTGTAACTTTTCTCATATGCGTTTCGTATCTAGCAATTCTATACACCACGCATTAGTGTGTACGTCCATGTGGGCCTGATTCTTCGTGAGAGTTGCCCATTTGATCGAACAGAGTTTCGTTTCCCTGAGACATTGCGTTCAGGAGATTTAATTGAGCAATCGTCGTCTGACGTATCGAATAATATGATGTCCGCCATGTGGGATCTTAGTTAACGTTCGAAGTGTGTTATCACAGTTATGTTTGGTTCGCTTCTCGGAGTGAGTAATTTCAGGTTCTCTGAATTGATGTCTAACTATTCCTAGTTACATATCTCATATCTGTAGCAATTCTTCCAATTCTATACATTCAATATTAGAATGTCCGGACAAAACGATCTGAAATTTTGTTCGTGCTTCCCATCCAAGCGATTCGTTGCTCGTTTCCCGGCGTGGCTGAGTTCAGAATTCCTTAATTTCAGTCTCTATCTGGATGCGTGTGCAAAAGCATACATCATATATTTCTCTGCTTGTAAATGTGATGTATCGTTTGAGTAGCTCCTCAGAGCGATCCGTGGTTGGGTGTTCTGCGTGATATTTACGACTTGTAAAATGACGTCTGATTATTCCCACTTATCATGTCTAAAAAATATGGCTATATTTTCCACTATATCTAATAATATTATGGTGTCCGCTACGGTGGATCTGAACTGGCGTTCGAAATGCCTGTGAGAGTTATCCGTGGTTCATTTACCGACGTGAATAACTTCGGAATATCTTATTGATGTCCGAGTATATATATATATATATATATATATATATATATATATATATATATATATATATATATTGATCCAATTCTTTGCCCTGAATATTATGTTATCCTTTTTGGTGAATTTTATATCGCGTTGGAGCAGCCCAACAGAGAGATCCCCAATTCTTTTCCTTGCTTGGGTGAATTAAAGATCTGTTAATTGACGTCCTCTCAGTATCCCGATTTCTAAACATGTCATAAATTACTGTTAAAATTTAAATCTATTTACGTTGAATATTTTGGTGTCGGCCACTGTGAATCTCATGTGTCCTTCGAGCTACCAAGCCTAGTGGTTGAGTGTTTAATTTCCAGAATTGGTGTAAGTTTAATTTTTTGTTGGGGGGCAAGGGTTAAAAACTTTTCCTTTTTCATTTAAAAAAAACTTTAAAAATTTTTTTCAAAAAAAATTTTTAAAAAAATTTTTTAATTTTTATTTTTTTAAATTTTTGGGGGGGGAGGGTTTTTTTTTTCCCTTTTGGGGGGGGGGAATTTTTTTCTTTGTTTTTTTTTTTTCATTTCCCAAAATTTTTTGGGTTTTTTAATTTAAATTTTTATTTAAAATTGGTTATTTAATTTATGGTTGGTTTCCCCTATTTGATTTTTTTATTTCGGTTAAAAGGGGGCCTGGGGTTTTTTTTTTTTTAAATTTTAAAATAAAAAACCCTGGAAATTCGGGGGTTTTTTTTTTCCCCCCTTTAAAATTTTAGTTTACCCCCTATTTGGGTTTCCCCCCCAAATTTTCTTTCCCCATTTTTATTTTAAAAAAGGGAACCCCCCCTTTCTTTCAAATTTTATTTTCCCCCCTGAAATTCCAAAAATTTTTTTTTTCCCCCTTTTTCCCCCACCTTTTCAATTCCCAAATTCTTTTTAAATTAAAATTTTCCCCCTTTTTAAAAGGGAACCCCAAAAAAATTTTTTTTTTTTCCCCGGCAAATTAAAGGGGTTTCCAAAAAATTTCCTATTTTTGTATTTGTTTCCCTGGGCCCCTTTAAATTTTTGTTTTTAAAGTTTCCCTGTTTTCCGTCTTTTTTCAGAAATTTTTTTTTCTCAAAACCCCAATTTCAGAAAAATTTGTTTCGATTAGAAATTTCCCCTGGTTTGTTGGTTTATTTCCCCCATTGTTGGGTTTGGGGTTTTTTTTGAATTTTCCAAAAATTTTTTAACCTTTTAAAAATTTAAAAAAACTTTTCAGTTAAAAATTTTTTTATTTTTTTAATTTTCCAGCTTTTACCCAAATTTTCCCTTTTTTTAAAAATTTTTTTTTTGGGGTTCTTTTGAAAATTTCTTCGAGAATTTTCCCCAAATTTTTCTTCTTTTTGTTCCGGAAAAAAAAAATTTGGTTTTTTAAAAGTTGGTTCTTTCCGGGTGGTTTTTCGTTCCCTTTTTTAATTTCTTAAATTTCCCTTCAGAAAAATTTAAAAAAATTTTCCCAAATCTTTGGTGTTTAAAAAGATTTTTTTTCCCCCTAAATTCTTTTTTTTTCCCTTTTTATTTAGGGTTCCCTTTAAAGGGGAAATATTTTTTTGTTGACTTTTTTTGGTTTTCCGGGAATTTTGGGTTTTTTCCGCGATATTTTTAAATTTAAAATTTTCCCTTTTCCCAAAAAAAAATTTTTTTTTCCCTTTTTTTAAGGGCGAAAAACCCCCGGTTCCCCTTTTTCCGTGGGTAATTAAAACAAAAAACTGGGATATTTTTTTTTATAATTTTTAAATTTAAAATTTTTTTAATATTTTTTTTTTAAAATTTAAACCCCCCAATTTTTTTTTTTTTGGGGAAATTTTAAAAGGGGGGACCAGGTTTATTTTTCCCCTTTTTTTTAAAAAAATTTTTATTGGTTTTTTTTTTTTAAAAAATTATTTTACTTTTAAAATTTTTGTTGGAAAAAGGGGGCGGGTTTTCCCGGTTTGATTTCCCTTTTTGAATTTTTTTTTTAAAAATTTTTGGGGGGGTTTTGTTTTTTTAAAAAATAAATGGCCCCCAAAAACAGGTTTTTCATTTTAAAAATTTTTTTTCGCCCGGATTTTCGATTCTGAGTTTTCCATCCTCCCTATTTTCCCCTTTTTACTTTAATCAAAACCGCCCCGGGAAAATTGGTAATTTTAAAAAAAAATTTTTCCGGGAAAAGATTTTTTCCAAAGAGTTTTCCGTTTTTCTATATGGGAAAATTTAATTTTTCCTAAATTTCCCCATTCCGGAAATTTTTAAAACCCCCTTTTGGGTTTTTCCCCAAAAAAAAATTTTTTTTAACCTTTTTTTAAAAAAACTTTTGTTTTTTTATTTTTTTTTCCCCCTGGGGGGGTTTTTTGGTTTTCCCCTTTTAAAATTTTTTTTTTGGGGGTTTTTAAACCCTTTAAAAACCAAAACCCAAAAAATATTTTTTTTATTATTTTTTTTTCCCATTGGGTTTTTATTTTCCCATTTTGGGCCATCCCATTTTTGGGTTGATTTCCAACTTTCTTTACTTTTAAAATTTTTAAAAATTTTAAATAATTAAAAATTTTAAACCCCTTGGTTTTAATTCAATTTTAAAATTTTTTTTTATGGGAAATTTTTTCCCATTGGGTTTTTTCCGTTCTTTCCTTCTTTTCCCAAAATTTTTTCTTTCTTTCGAAAAGTTGAAAAGTGTTTTTAAAACCGGTTGTTTCTTTTTGGGGGTTGATTTTAAATTTTTTTCCCCGGTGTAAATTTTTTAATTATTCAAATTCTTTAAAAATTTAATACTGTCCCAAAAATTTTTTTGGGGTTTTAAAAAAAGAGGTTTTTTTTCCTTAAATTTTAAATTCCTTTTTCCCTTTTTATAAATTTTTTTAGTTTATCTAAGGGGAAAAAATTTTTAAATTTTTTTGGGTTTTTTGGGTTTATTTAAACTTTTGGGGGGTTTTATTTTCAATTAAAATTTTTTCCTTTTTAAAAAATTTTTGGGGGTTTTTAATTTTGGGGGGCAAAATTTATTTTCCTGGGTTTGGGGGTAAAACCGGGAATTCCTTTTCATTCCCGATTTAAAAAATTTAAATTATTTTTTAAAATTTTTTTAATATTTTTTATTTTTAAAATTTTTTTCCCCCCCCAAAAATTTTTTTTTCCTTTTAAAAGATCTTTTGGGTTTTTGGGTTTTCCCCCCCCAGTCCCAATTCTTTTTTTTAAAATTTTTATTTTTTTCGCCCCAAAAAATTTTTCGAAAAATTTTTTTTTTCCCAATTTTTGGGGTTTTTCCTTTTGATTTTTTGTAAAAAGGGGAAATTTATTTTAATTTTTAAAAAGATTTGAGGGGGAATTAAACGGGGTAAACCCTTTTTTTCCGGGTTTTAAATGATTTTTCTTCTGAATATTTTTACCCAAAACCCATTTTTTCCCTTTTTCCCCCCCCGGGTTAAAAAACGAATTTTTCGAAACAAAATTGGGTTTCCCCAAAATCCGCCCTTTAAAGATCCGGGGAAATTCAATTCTTCAATTTTTTTTAAAAAATTTTTAACCTTTTTTAAAAGTCCCGGGATGGGTAATTCCCAAACCCCCAAAATTTGAATTTACCCGGAAAAAATTTTTTTATTGTTTTTTTGGTTCGGGGAAAATTTAAAATTTTTTTTAATTTTTTTGGTTTGGGGGGTTTTTTAAATTTTTTTTCCCCCTTTTATTTTTTTTTTCCCCCCCTTTTTTTCCTTTGGGTTTCCCATCTTATTTCCCTTTCCCCCTTTTAATTTTTTTTTTATTTTTTTTTTAAAAGGGTTTTGTCATTTCTTCTTCTCATATAAATCAATTGTAACGAATCTAATGATTCTGTATTTCCTTTAATTTCTCAATTTCATAAACAACAAGATTATTTAATTTGGCATTTTTTCCTTATCAACAGTTGTTCCTATCTTCGGAGAATTGCCTATCGAAAATTGTTCCGCATGTTGGATTTATTACTCGTTTATCATTATGTTGTCGCTTTGGTAGTAATTTAGGTTTCAATTATGTTTTTCCAGTATATTCATTCTTGAATTTTCAACTATCATTCAATTTACGTGCCCTCTAAATTTGGTTCCAAAGCGATCTTTTTTCCAATAACGATTCATTTCTTCATTGGTGGTTAAATTCTAATTTCAGCAAAATGGTGACTTAAACTCCAACGATCGTTTAATCTCGATTTTGTTGTAAATACGCTGATATTCTATTAATTTAAAATTAATTTATTAATATATTATTGTTATGTCGACGGGTTCGAATGCGTCGATCGTGGATTACCGGTATACCGGAATACATATCTTTTGAGTCATATTAATATATATTGTCCAATTCTTTGCCCTGAATATATGTTATCTTTTTGGTGATTTATTGCTGGGCGCCAACAGAGTCCCAATTCTTTCTTCTTGGTGAATTAAAGATCTTATTGACCCATATCCTTTTAAATTTTAATTAGTAAAATTAAATCTATTTACGTTGAATATTTTGGTGTCGGCCTGAACTCTGTTCTTCCCAAGCCGTGTTGGGTTTTTTTCCAGAATTGGTGTAAGAATTTATGTGTTGATTCCCTTCATAGAATTTCATTTATGTTTTTTATTAATTAATAATTGCGCCGTTATTTTGTTGTGACCGAGTTCCGTTTTGCTATACGCATCGATTTTCATTTAATTTTGCACACGACAAAATTGGGTTTTCACAAAGCATAAATCCGGCCCCCGGCGGATTGGTTCTCCGTTCGGTATATCATATCCTTACGGTTTTTTTCTATCCCCCAACGCCCCTTTAAATTCCCTCGAACCAACCCCTGAAATCGAAGATTTTAACCCAATGTCTGGTAATCCGAAAAATTCTTTCTTTGGGTATTTGTTCCTTTCAAGAATACTTAATTTATCATTTTATTTTTCCCGAGTTTAGGTTCATATCAGTTTGATCTTTACCTTGTTTGTTATTAGTCTCAAGGTTTATTTTTCCAGTGTGGTTTTGGGATTCCTCCCGGGTTTTTTTTTCTTTAAGTTAAACTTTAATTATGCTAATTTCAACCCTTCAAAACTAATTCTCGAATATTGTTACGTTTTCTCTTTTATTTTCGTTTTTCAAATTCCGATTTAGCATTGGCCGATCTTGATTCCCATTTGATAAATTGTTCGAAATTCGTTCGGTTTATGAGAATTCGTTCTGAATTAAAGTCGTGTTTCCTTTTTTGAGTTTCCTTATTTTTGTTCCGGAAGTTTTTTGGTTCCATAGTTATTCTTAATTTGTCAATTTATTTAATTTACGGGTGCAAAAGATCTAAACTTTCCCCAAAGTTCGTTGGGTTTTCCAGCGTGATGAATTTTAAATTTTTTTCTTTTGTCAAAATATTAATTTCACAAAAATTATGGTTTGCCTGACGACAAAAGGGTTCGTGTTTTACACTTAAAACGCTATATTCCCTTTTTTTCTAAATATTATATTTCCACTTTAAAAATTTTAATTTTAAAAGGTGCCCGTATTCTTTCTTACGAAAACAATTCTTTCATTCGGATTTCTAATTCAATATTTTAATCTTTCCAAAATTTCTTTGTGGTTTTTGGCTTGGGCCAACAGAGTTAATTTTTTTGGGATTAAATTTTTTTTTTTCCTTCAAACATGTCATAATACTGTTAAAATTAATCATTTAAATTTGGTCGCCCGGATTATTCCGAGTCCAAGTGTAGTTTTTCGAAGGGGGAAAACTTTGTTTGTGGTCCCAGACGATTCCCCCTTATTTCAATTTAAATGAATTAACAGCTCGCGATTAATTTGTTCCCGGGAATGGTTTCTTGGTCTGATTCTGATCTCTCATTAGTTTGTAGTCCAGCTGACGGAAAATTTATTTTAACAACATGATAAAGATCACCGGAAAACCCCTTGCTAATTGAGTTTTGTTTTCCCCTATCAACTTTCAATATCGGTATTTTGCATATTCTTCGTTTTAACGACTCAGAACTCCGGTTGAAATCTACGTTCTGTAAACCCATTTGGGTATCCGAAAGAAATCTTTCCCCCTTTTTCCGTGATTCATTAAGTGTTTTTGGTATTTCTTTTTTCTTTATTTATGTTCCATGGTCATACTTCCAATAACATGTCTATTTACCCGCGATTCGTTCCTTAATTCTCTTCTTTTACACGTCCCCCTTGGTGTGTAGCCTGGGCTATCCGTGGTTGGTGGTAGGGTTGTTTCCAATTGTTTAAAATTTAATTGAGCATTTCCTACTACAATATCAATAAAATTGCAATATTGATTACTTAATTTGTTTTAACTTTCTCATTTGCTTCATTCTACAGATTGGTATCCTGGCTATTCTTCGTGCATTCCCATTATAAATTGTTCCTAGAATTTTGGTTATAGCATCGTCGTTGCGTTCGTAAGGTGCCGCCATTATCTTATCTGAGGTGTTTACTAGTTTTTCTCGGTGATATTTCAGGTTTCAATATCAACATCCTGATTCTCTATTTAGATTTAATCTATATTCAAATTTCTGTCAAAAAATGAAATTTTTGCCTTAAATTTGTTCGTTCCCAGGGTAATTTTAAAATTCTCTTCATTCTGGGGTGAAATTAATCACTTTAAAGGGAAAAGTGATTCATTTGAGTCCGAATCTTTTGTTTGTATTTGATTTAAATGGTTGAACCACAAAGTCAAAAAATTCTTTTTTAATTTAAAAATATTACCTACGGGATTACCGTTCAAATCTGTGCGTTCTTTTTTACGTAATATTGTTCATTTCCTTTTGGCTCTCTATTTTTTCCAATTTTTGCCTAATATTAGTTATACTTTTGGATTTGTCTGGGGCCACGAATTCCCCAAATTTTTTTGGGAATAAGTGTTAATTGCGTCAGTTCGTTTCTCGCAAAATTTCTGTTAAAATTTAATAATTCTGTTTGGTCGCACGAATTATTTTTCAGCAAACCTATGTATTTTTCCAAATTGGGTAAGGATTCTTTGTTTGATGTCCATTCTGAATTTTAAATCACCTTATTTTTTTTAAATGTAATAAAACCCCGGTAAAATTCATTCTACCGAACCATTTCTGGGTATATCCGAGTTTTTTTCTATTTTTATCGAGAAATTTTTTTTCAAATTTAAACCAAAAACCAATAACTTGGGTACATTTCAGTTTCCGTTCCCTTCTCCTTATCAGATCTCTAAGTATCAGTATTCTGTAAACCCCTACCCCCATTTTTTCTGTCTGACCATCCCGGGTTGAAATTAGTTTAGTGCCCAATTTGGGTTTCCCCACAAAATTTTTAATTGCTCGGAAATTTAGTACACTTTAATATCTAAAATTTTTTTTATACATTTAATTTTCCGCGTGGTCGACGTGCGTTCCGGGTCCCATTATGCATTCTTTCCCTGCTTTTCAGAATTTAGTATCTCGTATTTGAAAAGACCCCTGTGGATCTAGTACGTTGAGTTGTGTTGGGGTTTGTTGTTGCCAAATTCTTCATGATGTCGTATTCCTATACATACTCACAAATATCAATTCTAAAATATAGTTCGAAAGTTGAACTTTCTCTTCTTTAAAACTTTCCCGTTGGTGTATTGGGCCATTCTTCTGGTGCCATTGAAGGGGTTTCCCCAGAATGGTTAGATTTATGCTCGCGTCGGTTGATTTGGTGATTGATTGTACGTTCGGTGTTATACAGTATTTTTTTTCATATATTTAGGTTTCGAGGGGGTCTAACTTCCGACTTCCTTCGTGATTTCCATTATAATTCAATATTATGTCGGAAAAGTAATTTTTTCCAAAATTTTTCTTCCCCTATAATTAATTTATTTTTTCTGGGGGCAAAGTTCATTTTGGGAAAAATGTATGCTTAGACCTCAATCTTTGGGGGGATTTTACGATTGAATGGTCGATTATCTTTAAATTTAAATAGCTATTTTTTATTTAAATTGGTGTGAGGGATCTAATGGTTGAATGTTCCCTTTTCATTAATGAAAAGTATTTTATTATGGATATTTGAGCTCACCAATAATTTCATTTGCCCGATATTGTTCTTTGGGTTTTTTGTGGGGGGCCCAACGAGTTCCCCTTTTTGCTTTGATTAAAACTTAATAAAATTTCAAAATTCATAAAATTTTTTTCTATTTGTGATATTTTGTGTCCCTGGATTAGTCCTCATACCGCCATTTATTTATTAGGGTGGAGAATGGTAGTTTCCACATAAAGTTCTGAATGAGGATTTTCGATTTTTGTATAAATTTCATCCCGAATAATTCATTTATAAAAGATTTTTCCGGGTTTGCATTCGATCATCATTTGATTTTACCGATCGAATATTTGGCTATTTAATAACCGATAAGATGGACTGAAGCGTTGGTCTTCAGTGTTTGTTTGGTATGTAATTTTAAGTTTGGACAGTACTTAACCCCATTTTAAATTGTAAGAAAAGGTCCCGTAAAATTTAAAATTTGGGAAAAAGTTCTTAACCGAAAAAAAATTCTTTGCTATTCTCTGGTTCGTTACAACGTTCTTCGGTATCTTTAAAATTAATTGAATTGTTCGTATGGTTGACGTCCCGTATCAGTGTTCGAGTCTTTCCGTTTTTTTCTTCTTTGGGGATTAATTCTTTGAATAAGTACCTTCGTTGATCTATGTAGCTTCTCCATCCATTTTTAGGTTTTTCCACAAGTTAATCTTTTTACGATTTTCTTAAAAAAAAAATTCTAAAATCTATATTATCGTTTTCCCAATTTCCAATTGTATTAGATTATACCCCCATTAGTGGTGTTGGCGTTTTTGAATGCCCTTTATCCCAATTTTCCTGGAATTTTCAATTATAAATTTTGGGGGAAAAATGGGCCCGGTGGTTATTATTGGTAACAATTTGGTTTTTCGGGGATTGGTTCTTTTTTAATATTGTTAATTCCATATTGTAAAATTTATTTTTCCCCCAATTTTTTCGCAAAAGGGAAATTAACTTCTTTTCCAAAAAAATTCGTTGGGTTTTTTCCAGTGTTGATCCAAATTTTTTTCCAATTGAAGGTTTTGGGAAAAAAAATTTCCCAAAACGGGAAAAGTATTGGCCCAAAAATTTTTTTTTCAAATTTGTTGGGGTTTTTTGGGTTTAACAAAATGTTTTATCCTTTTCCAACTGTCCCAAAAAATTTTTTTATTAAAAATTTTTGTTTAATTTTTTTTCCCCCTTAAAACCCCCTTAAAATGATAATTCCGAAACCAATTTTTCCAAAATTCTTCCAATTTATTAAAAAGGTTTTTCCCAATTTTCCCTAGTTTTTATTATTGTGTTTTTGTTTAATCCCCCTTTTTAAAAATCCTTTCGGTAAAGGGGTTTATTTCAAATTTTTTTTTTTTTAAATCCCAAATAACAGAAAAAAAAAAAAAAAAAAAAAAAAAAAAAAAAAAAAAAAAAAAAAAAAAAAAAAAAAAAAAAAAAAAAAAAAAAAAAAAAAAAAAAAAAAAAAAAAAAAAAAAAAAAAAAAAAAAAAAAAAAAAAAAAAAAAAAAAAAAAAAAAAAAAAAAAAAAAAAAAAAAAAAAAAAAAAAAAAAAAAAAAAAAAAAAAAAAAAAAAAAAAAAAAAAAAAAAAAAAAAAAAAAAAAAAAAAAAAAAAAAAAAAAAAAAAAAAAAAAAAAAAAAAAAAAAAAAAAAAAAAAAAAAAAAAAAAAAAAAAAAAAGGGGGGGGGGGGGGGGGGGGGGGGGGGGGGGGGGGGGGGGGGGGGGGGGGGGGGGGGGGGGGGGGGGGGGGGGGGGGGGGGGGGGGGGGGGGGGGGGGGGGGGGGGGGGGGGGGGGGGGGGGGGGGGGGGGGGGGGGGGGGGGGGGGGGGGGGGGGGGGGGGGGGGGGGGGGGGGGGGGGGGGGGGGGGGGGGGGGGGGGGGGGGGGGGGGGGGGGGGGCATTTGATCGAACAGAGTTTCGTTTCCCTGAGACATTGCGTTCAGGAGATTTAATTGAGCAATCGTCGTCTGACGTATCGAATAATATGATGTCCGCCATGTTGGATCTTAGTTAACGTTCGAAGTGTGTTATCACAGTTATGTTTGGTTCGCTTCTCGGAGTGAGTAATTTCAGGTTCTCTGAATTGATGTCTAACTATTCCTAGTTACATATCTCATATCTGTAGCAATTCTTCCAATTCTATACATTCAATATTAGAGTGTCCGGACAAAACGATCTGAAATTTTGTTCGTGCTTCCCATCCAAGCGATTCGTTGCTCGTTTCCCGGCGTGGCTGAGTTCAGAATTCCTTAATTTCAGTCTCTATCTGGATGCGTGTGCAAAAGCATACATCATATATTTCTCTGCTTGTAAATGTGATGTATCGTTTGAGTAGCTCCTCAGAGCGATCCGTGGTTGGGTGTTCTGCGTGATATTTACGACTTGTAAAATGACGTCTGATTATTCCCACTTATCATGTCTAAAAAATATGGCTATATTTTCCACTATATCTAATAATATTATGGTGTCCGCTACGGTGGATCTGAACTGGCGTTCGAAATGCCTGTGAGAGTTATCCGTGGTTCATTTACCGACGTGAATAACTTCGGAATATCTTATTGATGTCCGAGTATATATATATATATTTATATATATATATATATATATATTGATCCAATTCTTTGCCCTGAATATTATGTTATCCTTTTTGGTGAATTTTATATCGCGTTGGAGCAGCCCAACAGAGAGATCCCCAATTCTTTTCCTTGCTTGGGTGAATTAAAGATCTGTTAATTGACGTCGTCTCAGTATCCCGATTTCTAAACATGTCATAAATTACTGTTAAAATTTAAATCTATTTACGTTGAATATTTTGGTGTCGGCCACTGTGAATCTCATGTGTCCTTCGAGCTACCAAGCCTAGTGGTTGAGTGTTTAATTTCCAGAATTGGTGTAAGAGAGGATCTCTTAATTGATGTGTGATTGGTCCCATTCATAGACAGTTCATGTCTCATATATGGGCACCTGGTTATTTTTCGAATTTTATAAATGTAATATAATATTGTCAGCTCCGCTGGATATAAATTTCGAGTTGCTGACCCGAGTGATCCGGATTTCCTTCCGCGGTATTACTGCATTCTGGATGTCTTACTCGATATCTGAGTTTTGCTAGTCACAGCATGACGGAAATATTTGGCTATTTTTCCAACATTATACACTGACTATAAAGATCACGCGGAACTGCACCAGCGTTCGCGGTACATTTCGAGTGATTTCTCGTTCCCTTCTCGGCGTGAATAAGTGCATGATCTCTTAACAGATGTCTGAGTATTCCTAGTCACATCATCCCTCATATCCGCCCACTTTTTTAAATCTGTACATCGAACGACAAGCTGCCCGCGTTAGAAAATCTGACGTAGATTTCTAGCTGAACACCCCAATGATTCGTGGGTATATCCCGACGAAAAGAAATTCTTTGTGCCTTAATTGACGTCTGAGTATTCGTAGTTACAACCTGTTTCACATATCTGGATATACTTCATATTTTATACATTTGATATTATGTTTCCGGCACGGTGGGTCTGACGTAGCGTTCCAGATACCCATCCAGTGTTCCGTAGTTCTTTACCCTGCTTCGTTATTTCAGAATCTCATTATAGGTATCTCAGTATTTTTGAATAACACGGTACCCGTCCGTTGGATCTGATGTAGCGTTGGAGCTTCCCATCCCAGTGGTTGGTGGTTAGTGGTTAGTTGTCCACAATTGTTAAGTTCGCGATCTCTTAATTGATGTCTGATATTTCCTAACTAAAATACCTCACAAATAACTCAATATTCGTAACGAAATCATAATGATTATCTGTTAATTCATGCCTTTGTAACTTTTCTCATATGCGTTTCGTATCTAGCAATTCTATACACCACGCATTAGTGTGTACGTCCATGTGGGCCTGATTCTTCGTGCGAGTTGCCCATTTGATCGAACAGAGTTTCGTTTCCCTGAGACATTGCGTTCAGGAGATTTAATTGAGCAATCGTCGTCTGACGTATCGAATAATATGATGTCCGCCATGTTGGATCTTAGTTAACGTTCGAAGTGTGTTATCACAGTTATGTTTGGTTCGCTTCTCGGAGTGAGTAATTTCAGGTTCTCTGAATTGATGTCTAACTATTCCTAGTTACATATCTCATATCTGTAGCAATTCTTCCAATTCTATACATTCAATATTAGAGTGTCCGGACAAAAGATCTGAAATCTTGTTCGTGCTTCCCAACCAAGCGATTCGTTGTTCGTTTCCCAGCGTGGATGAATTCAGAATTCCTTAATTTCTCTCTCATATCTGGATGCGTGTGCAAAAGTATACATCACATTTACAGGCAGAGAAAAATGTGATGTAGCATTTAAGTAGCTCGTCAGAGCGATCCGTGGTTGGGTGCTCTGCGTGATATTTACGACTTGTAAAATGACGTCTGATTATTCCCACTTATCATGTCTAAAAAATATGGCTATATTTTCCACTATATCTAATAATATTATGGTGTCCGCTACGGTGGATCTGAACTGGCGTTCGAAATGCCTGTCAGCGTTATCCGTGGTTCATTTACCGACGTGAATAACTTCGGAATATCTTTATTCATGTCGGAGTATTTGTAGCTACATATCTCACATATATATTGTTCCAATTCTTTGCCCTGAATATTATGTTATACTTTTTGGTGGATTTTATGTAGCGTTGGGGCGGCCCAACAGAGAGTTCCCCAATTCTTTTCCTTGCTTGGGTGAATTAAAGATCTGTTAATTGACGTCGTCTCAGTATCCCGATTTCTAAACATGTCATAAATTACTGTTAAAATTTAAATCTATTTACGTTGAATATTTTGGTGTCGGCCACTGTGAATCTCATGTGTCCTTCGAGCTACCAAGCCTAGTGGTTGAGTGTTTAGTTTCCAGAATTGGTGTAAGAGAGGATCTCTTACCTGGTGTATGATTGGTCCCATTCATAGACAGTTCATGTCCCACATATGTGCACCTGGTTATTTTTCGAATTTTATAAATGTAATATAATATTGTCAGCTCCGCTGGATATAAATTTCGAGTTGCTGATCCGAGTGATCCGGATTTCCTTCCGCGGTATTACTGCATTCTGGATGTCTTACTCGATATCTGAGTTTTGCTAGTCACAGCATGACGGAAATATTTGGCTATTTTCCCAACATTATACACTGACTATAAAGATCACGCGGAACTGCACCAGCGTTCGCGGTACATTTCGAGTGATTTCTCGTTCCCTTCTCGGCGTGAATAAGTGCATGATCTCTTAACAGATATCTGAGTATTCCTAGTCACATCATCCCTCATATCCGCCCACTTTTTTAAATCTGTACATCGAACGACAAGCTGCCCGCGTTAGAAAATCTGACGTAGATTTCTAGCTGAACACCCCAATGATTCGTGGGTATATCCCGACGAAAAGAAATTCTTTGTGCCTTAATTGACGTCTGTGTATTCGTAGTTACAAGCTGTTTCACATATCTGGATATACTTCATATTTTATACCTTTGATATTATGTTTCCGGCACGGTGGGTCTGACGTAGCGTTCCAGATACCCATCCGAGTGTTCCGTAGTTCTTTACCCTGCTTCGTTAATTCAGAATCTCATTATAGGTATCTCAGTATTCTTTGAATAACACGGTACCCGTCCGTTGGATCTGATGTAGCGTTGGAGCTTCCCATCCCAGTGGTTGGTGGTTAGTGGTTAGTTGTCCACAATTGTTAAGTTCGCGATCTCTTAATTGATGTCTGATATTTCCTAACTACAATACCTCACAAATAACTCAATATTCGTAACGAAATCATAATGATTATCTGTTAATTCATGCCTTTGTAACTTTTCTCATATGCGTTTCGTATCTAGCAATTCTATACACCACGCATTAGTGTGTATGTCCATGTGGGACTGATTCTTCGTGCGAGTTGCCCATTTGATCGAACAGAGTTTCGTTTCCCTGAGACATTGCGTTCAGGAGATTTAATTGAGCAATCGTCGTCTGACGTATCGAATAATATGATGTCCGCCATGTTGGATCTTAGTTAACGTTCGAAGTGTGTTATCACAGTTATGTTTGGTTCGCTTCTCGGAGTGAGTAATTTCAGGTTCTCTGAATTGATGTCTAACTATTCCTAGTTACATATCTCATATCTGTAGCAATTCTTCCAATTCTATACATTCAATATTACGGTGTCCGGACAAAAAGATCTGAAATCTTGTTCGTGCTTCCCAACCAAGCGATTCGTTGTTCGTTTCCCAGCGTGGATGAATTCAGAATTCCTTAATTTCTCTCTCATATCTGGATGCGTGTGCAAAAGTATACATCACATTTACAAGCAGAGAAAATGTGATGTAGCATTTAAGTAGCTCCTCAGAGCGATCCGTGGTTGGGTGCTCTGCGTGATATTTACGACTTGTAAAATGACGTCTGATTATTCCTACTTAACATGTCTAAAAAATATGGCTATATTTTCCACTATATATAATAATATTATGGTGTCCGCTACGGTGGATCTGAACTGGCGTTCGAAATGCCTGTCAGCGTTATCCGTGGTTCATTTACCGACGTGAATAACTTCGGAATATCTTTATTCATGTCGGAGTATTTGTAGCTACATATCTCACATATATATTGTTCCAATTCTTTGCCCTGAATATTATGTTATACTTTTTGGTGGATTTTATGTAGCGTTGGGGCGGCCCAACAGAGAGTTCCCCAATTCTTTTCCTTGCTTGGGTGAATTAAAGATCTGTTAATTGACGTCGTCTCAGTATCCCGATTTCTAAACATGTCATAAATTACTGTTAAAATTTAAATCTATTTACGTTGAATATTTTGGTGTCGGCCACTGTGAATCTCATGTGTCCTTCGAGCTACCAAGCCTAGTGGTTGAGTGTTTAGTTTCCAGAATTGGTGTAAGAGAGGATCTCTTAATTGGTGTATGATTGGTCCCATTCATAGACAGTTCATGCCTCACACATGTGCACCTGGTTATTTTTCGAATTTTATAAATGTAATATAATATTGTCAGCTCCGCTGGATATAAATTTCGAGTTGCTGATCCGAGTAATCCGGATTTCCTTCCGCGGTATTACTGCATTCTGGATGTCTTACTCGATATCTGAGTTTTGCTAGTCACAGCATGACGGAAATATTTGGCTAGTTTACCAACATTATACGCCGAGTATAAAGATCACGCGGAACTGCAGCAGCGTTCGCGGTACATTTCGAGTGATTTCTCGTTCCCTTCTCGCCGTGAATAAGTGTATCATCTCTTAATAGATGTCTGAGTATTCCTAGTCACATCGTGCCTCATATCCGCCCACTTTTTTAAATGTGTACATCGAACGACAGGCTGCCCGCGTCAGAAAATCTGACGTAGATTTCTAGCTGAACACCCCAATGATTCGTGGGTATATCCCGACGAAAAGAAATTCTTTGTGCCTTAATTGACGTCTGAGTATTCGTAGTTACAACCTGTTTCACATATCTGGATATACTTCATATTTTATACATTTGATATTATGTTTCCGGCACGGTGGGTCTGACGTAGCGTTCCAGATACCCATCCAGTGTTCCGTAGTTCTTTACCCTGCTTCGTTATTTCAGAATCTCATTATAGGTATCTCAGTATTTTTGAATAACACGGTACCCGTCCGTTGGATCTGATGTAGCGTTGGAGCTTCCCATCCCAGTGGTTGGTGGTTAGTGGTTAGTTGTCCACAATTGTTAAGTTCGCGATCTCTTAATTGATGTCTGATATTTCCTAACTAACAATACCTCACAAATAACTCAATATTCGTAACGAAATCATAATGATTATCTGTTAATTCATGCCTTTGTAACTTTTCTCATATGCGTTTCGTATCTAGCAATTCTATACACCACGCATTAGTGTGTACGTCCATGTGGGCCTGATTCTTCGTGCGAGTTGCCCATTTGATCGAACAGAGTTTCGTTTCCCTGAGACATTGCGTTCAGGAGATTTAATTGAGCAATCGTCGTCTGACGTATCGAATAATATGATGTCCGCCATGTTGGATCTTAGTTAACGTTCGAAGTGTGTTATCACAGTTATGTTTGGTTCGCTTCTCGGAGTGAGTAATTTCAGGTTCTCTGAATTGATGTCTAACTATTCCTAGTTACATATCTCATATCTGTAGCAATTCTTCCAATTCTATACATTCAATATTAGAGTGTCCGGACAAAAGATCTGAAATTTTGTTCGTGCTTCCCATCCAAGCGATTCGTTTCGTTTCCCGGCGTGGCTGAGTTCAGAATTCCTTAATTTCAGTCTCTATCTGGATGCGTGTGCAAAAGCATACATCATATATTTCTGCTTGTAAATGTGATGTATCGTTTGAGTAGCTCCTCAGAGCGATCCGTGGTTGGGTGTTCTGCGTGATATTTACGACTTGTAAAATGACGTCTGATTATTCCCACTTATCATGTCTAAAAAATATGGCTATATTTTCCACTATATCTAATAATATTATGGTGTCCGCTACGGTGGATCTGAACTGGCGTTCGAAATGCCTGTGAGAGTTATCCGTGGTTCATTTACCGACGTGAATAACTTCGGAATATCTTATTGATGTCGAGTATTTATATATATATATATATATATATATATATATTGTTCCAATTCTTCCTGAATATTATGTTATACTTTTTGGTGAATTTTATATCGCGTTGGAGCAGCCCAACAGAGAGATCCCCAATTCTTTTCCTTGCTTGGGTGAATTAAAGATCTGTTAATTGACGTCGTCTCAGTATCCCGATTTCTAAACATGTCATAAATTACTGTTAAAATTTAAATCTATTTACGTTGAATATTTTGGTGTCGGCCACTGTGAATCTCATGTGTCCTTCGAGCTACCAAGCCTAGTGGTTGAGTGTTTAATTTCCAGAATTGGTGTAAGAGAGGATCTCTTAATTGATGTATGATTGGTCCCATTCATAGACAGTTCATGTCTCATATGGGCACCTGGTTATTTTTCGAATTTTATAAATGTAATATAATATTGTCAGCTCCGCTGGATATAAATTTCGAGTTGCTGACCCGAGTGATCCGGATTTCCTTCCGCGGTATTACTGCATTCTGGATGTCTTACTCGATATCTGAGTTTTGCTAGTCACAGCATGACGGAAATATTTGGCTATTTTTCCAACATTATACACTGACTATAAAGATCACGCGGAACTGCACCAGCGTTCGCGGTACATTTCGAGTGATTTCTCGTTCCCTTCTCGGCGTGAATAAGTGCATGATCTCTTAACAGATGTCTGAGTATTCCTAGTCACATCATCCCTCATATCCGCCCACTTTTTTAAATCTGTACATCGAACGACAAGCTGCCCGCGTTAGAAAATCTGACGTAGATTTCTAGCTGAACACCCCAATGATTCGTGGGTATATCCCGACGAAAAGAAATTCTTTGTGCCTTAATTGACGTCTGAGTATTCGTAGTTACAACCTGTTTCACATATCTGGATATACTTCATATTTTATACATTTGATATTATGTTTCCGGCACGGTGGGTCTGACGTAGCGTTCCAGATACCCATCCAGTGTTCCGTAGTTCTTTACCCTGCTTCGTTATTTCAGAATCTCATTATAGGTATCTCAGTATTTTTTGAATAACACGGTACCCGTCCGTTGGATCTGATGTAGCGTTGGAGCTTCCCATCCCAGTGGTTGGTGGTTAGTGGTTAGTTGTCCACAATTGTTAAGTTCGCGATCTCTTAATTGATGTCTGATTTTCCTAACTACAATACCTCACAAATAACTCAATATTCGTAACGAAATCATAATGATTATCTGTTAATTCATGCCTTTGTAACTTTTCTCATATGCGTTTCGTATCTAGCAATTCTATACACCACGCATTAGTGTGTACGTCCATGTGGGCCTGATTCTTCGTGCGAGTTGCCCATTTGATCGAACAGAGTTTCGTTTCCTGAGACATTGCGTTCAGGAGATTTAATTGAGCAATCGTCGTCTGACGTATCGAATAATATGATGTCCGCCATGTTGGATCTTAGTTAACGTTCGAAGTGTGTTATCACAGTTATGTTTGGTTCGCTTCTCGGAGTGAGTAATTTCAGGTTCTCTGAATTGATGTCTAACTATTCCTAGTTACATATCTCATATCTGTAGCAATTCTTCCAATTCTATACATTCAATATTAGAGTGTCCGGACAAAACGATCTGAAATTTTGTTCGTGCTTCCCATCCAAGCGATTCGTTGCTCGTTTCCCGGCGTGGCTGAGTTCAGAATTCCTTAATTTCAGTCTCTATCTGGATGCGTGTGCAAAAGCATACATCATATATTTCTCTGCTTGTAAATGTGATGTATCGTTTGAGTAGCTCCTCAGAGCGATCCGTGGTTGGGTGTTCTGCGTGATATTTACGACTTGTAAAATGACGTCTGATTATTCCCACTTATCATGTCTAAAAATATGGCTATATTTTCCACTATATCTAATAATATTATGGTGTCCGCTACGGTGGATCTGAACTGGCGTTCGAAATGCCTGTGAGAGTTATCCGTGGTTCATTTACCGACGTGAATAACTTCGGAATATCTTATTGATGTCCGAGTATATATATATATATATATATATATATATATATATATATATATATATATTGTTCCAATTCTTTGCCCTGAATATTATGTTATCCTTTTGGTGAATTTTATATCGCGTTGAGCAGCCCAACAGAGAGATCCCCAATTCTTTTCCTTGCTTGGGTGAATTAAAGATCTGTTAATTGACGTCGTCTCAGTATCCCGATTTCTAAACATGTCATAAATTACTGTTAAAATTTAAATCTATTTACCATTCATAGACAGTTACATATCTCATATGCACCTGGTAGAATTCTTCCAATCCTATACATAGAATAATATTGTGTCCGCCGCTGTGGATCTTGTGTAGGATTCTATCTAGCTAGGCTGTCGTATTCATAGTTACAGATCTCATACTTGCATCAGGGAATTTTTCCAATTTTATACATAGCATATTACGTTGTGAGCTCAGTGGATGTGATCTAACTATCGTGCTACTTATCCGATCCATCTCAAAATCCTTTCCCGCCATTATTAAATTCATCATCTGTTAACTGATGTCCGAGTATTACTAGTCACAGAGTATATAAAATATTCCACTATTATTGCAATTCAGTACACTGACTATAATGGTGAAGCCCCTGCGGATATATACTAGCGCTCGACTAAGAAGTGTTTCCCGAGTAACATTCTACCATCCCGTTTAATCCAAAAATTCGATATTGGAACAGGCACCGGATCCAATTATTTGGGACTATCGGAGTTCTACTACATCTCTAACTTGATTCCTGGATGTATTCTTCGCGTGATTAAGTGCACGATCTCTTAACTTATGTCCTAACATTGCTAGGAAAAGAAAGCCTAATGTATTTGGCTATATTTTGCAATACTATAGATTGAGTACAGTGGTGAAACCTCTGCTATATGTACCTGTGTTCGACTAAGGTTGGATTGCCGGGTGACCTTCCTGCACCCCATTTAATCCAAAAACTCGATAATTCAAACAGGCACCACATCCAATTAAATCGGTCTGTCGGGGTTCCAATGCATCTCAAACATGATTCGTGATTGAATTCCACGCAGGATTAAATGCACTCACTCTTAATTTATGTCCTAGAATTACTATCCACAGCGAGCCAAATATTTCTGGCTATTCTGCAATTGTATACATTGAGTATAGAGGTGATGTCCCTGCAGATATGTACTAGCGTTCGTCTAAGAAATGGTTTCCCGGGTAACGTTCCTGTATTCCAGTTAATCCAAATATTCGATAATTCGAACATTCAGCGGATCCAATTAGTTCGGACTGTCGGGTATCTACTGCATCTCAAACTTGATTCCTGGTTTTATTCCTCGCGTCATTAATTTATGCCCTAGTAATATTAGGCACAGCAACCCTAATATATTCGGCTATTTTTCCAACACTATACATTAAGTACTGCCACCGTGTATATACCCATTTGCAGTGTGAAAAATACAGCCCCTGCGGATATGTACCAGCGCTCGACTAAAAAGTGACTTCCCGGGAAACGTTTTGCATCCCCTTTAATCCAAAAATTCGGTAATTGTATCAGGCACCGGAAACATTTATTTCGGAATATCGGAGTTCTACTGAATCTCGAACTTGAGTCCTTATTTTATTCTTGGCGTGATGAAGTGAAAGATCTTCTAATTAGTGTCCTAGTATTACTAGGCACATTAAGCCTAATATATTTGGCCATTTTTCCAATACTGTACATTGAGTATAGTGGTAAAGTCCCTGCGGATATGTACTAGCGCTCGTCTCAGATGTTGTTTCCCAGGTAATGTTCCGCATCCCGTGTAATCCAGATATTCTATAATTCGAACAGGCACCGGATCCAATTAGTTCGGACTATCGGGGTTTTACTGCATCTCAAACTTGAGTCCTTGTTTTATTCTCCGCGTGATGAAGTGCAAGAGTTTTAATTTATGTCCAATTATAACTAGGCACAGTAATTCTAATATAATTGCCCAATTTTCCAATACTGTACATTGAGTATAGTGGTAAATTTTCTGTGGATATGTACCAGCGCTCGAATAAGGAGTGGTTCCACGGGTAATGTTCCTGCATCCCGTTTAATCCAAATATTCTATAATTCGAACAGGCACCGGATCCAATTACTTCGGACTATCGGGGTTCTACTGCATGTCAAACTTGAGTCCTTGGGTTATTCTTCGCGTGATAAAGTGCAAGATTTTTAATTTATGACCAATTATTACTAGGCATAGTAATTCTAATATATATTCCCATTTTTCCAATAGTGTACATTGAGTATAGTTGTAAAATCCTTGCGGATATGTACTAGCGCTCGACTAATGATTGGTTCCCGGGTAATGTTCCTGCATTCCGTTTAATCCAAATATTCGATAATTCGAACAGACACCGGATCCAATTTTTTCGGACTATCGGGGTTCTACTGCGTCTCAAACTGGAGTCCTTGTTATATTCTTCGCGTGATTAAGTCAACCTCTTAACTTATTATGTCCTTGTATTGCTAGGGAAAGCAAGCCTAATGTATTAGGCTATTTGCTGTTTGAACCAAATATTCGATTTCAAACTGACACCGGATCCAATTAGTTCGACCATCGGTGATCAAACAAACTTGATTTCTGTTTCTATTCTTCGCGTGATTAAGTACACCTCTTAATTGATGTCCAAGTATTCCTAGTTAGATCATGTCCCACATACCTGCTCACATTTATAAATCTATACATTGAATGACATGACATATTTGAAGTAGATTTCTAGCTTCCCATCCGAGTGAACCGTGGTTCGTCGTCCCGCAACGACAGTCGAAGAATTTGTCCGACACTGTAAATGTTGAATATTGTGTCGGGTCCGATGGATCTGAAAGTGCCAATTCTAACGGACTGTGATCCGTTTCCAAGAGCTCTTAAATTAAGTGTATTTTGATTCTATGTGAGTATTTGAAGTTGTAACATGTCTCATATTTCTGGAAGTTTTTCGAATAGTATACATACATACCATGGCTTCGAATCGGGTGGTTGTGATTTAGCGTTCTAACTGCCCATCGTATAGATACGTGGTTCGTTTCCCGGCGTGGATAAATTGAGACTCCTATTTTCCGTCGGAGAATGTATATATGCAAAAGTAGGGCTTTCCGTTGCGGGCCAATGAGGAGCTAGCTCCTAGTCCCGACCGCTAAGCGCATTCTGGTTGGTGGGAGCGGTAGCCAATCAGGAGCTGGTTGCTGGTACCGACTGTCTGCCGTGTGCTGGTGGTCTAAGCGTATTGATAGCAGGTTTGCATGCTGTACTCAGCTGTAGACCCGTCTCTGTTGAAAATTTGCCTTCTAGCATCTGACTATTTTTCCAATTTTATATATGTAATATAATGTTGCCAGCTCCGCTGGATATCTGCTGCTGCTGCTGCTGCTGGTGCTGCTACTACTACCACTACCAATACTACTACTACCACCACTACCACTACCAACACTACCACTACCACCACTACCACTAAAACTACTCCTCCTCCTCCTCCTCCTCCTCCTCCTCCTCCTCCTCCTCCGAGTAATCCGTACTTCCTTCAGCGGTATTACTGCATTCTGGATGTCTTACTTGATATCTGAGTGTTACTATTCACTGCATCACTGAAATATTTGGCTGTTTTTCCAACATTATACGCCGAGTATAAAGATCAAGCGGAACTGCACCAGCGTTCGCGGTACATTTCGAGTGATTTCTCGTTCCCTTCTCGGCGTGATTAAGTGCATGATCTCTTAATAGATGTCATGAGTATTCCTTGTCACATCATGCCTCATATCTGCCGACTTTTGTAAATCTGTACATGGAACCACAAGATGCCACGTCATAAAATCTGACATAGCTTTCTAGCTGACCATCTCATTGATTCGTGGGTATATCCCGACGAAAAGAAATTCTTTCTGCCTTATTTTACGTCTGAGTATTCGTAGTTACAATATGTATCACATATCTGGCTATACTTCCTATTCTATACATTTGATATTATGTTTCCGGCACGGTGGGTCTGACGTAGCGTTCCAGATACCCATCCGAGTGTTCCGTAGTTCTTTACCCTGCTTCGTTCAATTGAGAATCTCATTAAATGTATCTCAGTATTCTTTGAATAACACGGTACCCTTCCGTTGGATCTGATGTAGCGTTCGAGCATCCCATCCCAGCGGGTGGTTAGTGGTTAGTTGTCCACCATTGTTAAGTTCGCGATCTCTTAATTGACGTCTCATTTTTCCTAACTACAATATGTAACAAATAACTCATTATTCGTAACGAAATCATAATAATTATCTGTTAATTAATGCCTTTGTAACGTTTGTCATATGCTTTACGTATCTAGCAATTCTATACACCACACATTAGTGTGCACGTCCATGTGGGCCTTATTCTTCGTGCGAGTTGCCCATTTGATCGAACGGAGGTTCGTTTCCCTGAGATATTGCGTTCAGGAGATTTAATTGAGCAATCGTAGTGTGACGTATCTAATAATATGGTGTCCGCCATGTTGTATCTTAGTTAACGTTCGAAGAGTGTTATCACAGCTATGTGTGGTTCGCTTCTCGGAGTGAGTAATTTCAGGTTCTCTGAATTGATGTCTAATTATTCCTAGTTACATATCTCATATCTGTAGCAGTACTTCCAATTCTATACATTCAATATTACGGTGTCCGGACAAAAGGATCTTAAATCTTGTTCATGCTTCCCATCCAAGTGATTCGTTGTTATATCTGGATGCGTGTGCAAAAGCGTACATCATATATTTCTCTGCTTGTAAATGCAAGATAGCGTTTAAATAGCTCCTCAGAGCTATCCGTGGTTGGGTGCTCTGCGTGATATTTACGACTTGTAAAATGACGTCTGATTATTCCTACTTAACATGTCTAAAAATATGGCTATATTTTTCACTAAATGTAATATGGTGTCGGCTACGGTGGATCTGAACTGGCGTTCGAAATGTCTGTCAAGAATTATCCGTGGTTCATTTACCGACGTGAATAACTTCGGAATATCTTAGTTGATGTCCGAGTATTCCTAGCTACATATATATATATATATATATATTTTTTTTTTTTGTTCCAATTCTTTGCCCTGAATGTTATGTTATCCTTTTTGGTGGATTTTATGTAGCGTTGGAACAGCCCAACAGAGATATCCCCAATTCTTTTCCTTGCTTGTGTGAATTAAAGATCTGTTATTTGACGTCTCAGTATCCCGATTTCTAAATATGTCATAAATTACTTTTAAAATTTAAATCTATTTACGTTGAATATTTTGGTGTCAGCCACTGTGAATCTCATGTGTAGTTCGAGCTACCAAGCCGAGTGGTGAGTGTTTAGTTTCCAGAATTGGTGTAAGAGAGGATCTCTTAATTGATGTGTGATTGGTCCCATTCATAGACAGTTCATGTTTCACATATGTGCACCTAGTTATTTTTCGAATTTTATAAATATAATATAATATTGTCAGCTCCGTGGATGTCGTATAAATTTCGAGCTGCTGATCCGAGTAATTCGAATTTCATTCCGCGGTATTACTGCATTCTGGATGTCTTACTCGATATCTGAGTATTCCTGGTCACAGCATGATTGAAACATTTGGATATTTTTCCAACATTATACGCTGATTATAAAGACCAAGCGGAACTGCACCAGCGTTCGCGGTACATTTCGAGTGATTTCTCGTTCCCTTCTCGGCGTGAATAAGCGCATGATCTCTTAATAGATGTCTGAGTATTCTTAGTCATATCAAGCCTCATATCCGCCTACTTCTTTAAATCTGTACATCGAACGACAAGCTGCACCGCGTCAGAAAATCTGACGTAGCTTTCTAGCTGACCACCTTATTGATTCGTGGGTATATCCCGACGAAAAGAAATTCTTTGTGCCTTAAGTGACGTCTGAGTATTCGTAGTTACAACCTGTTTCACATATCTGGCTATACTTCCTATTTTATACCCTTGATATTATGTTTCCGGCACGGTGGGTCTGACGTAGCGTTCCATATACCCATCCGAGTATTCCGTAGTTTTTTACCCTGCTTCGTTATTTCAGAATCTCATTATAGATATCTTAGTATTCTTTGAATAACACGGTACCCTTCTGTTGGATCTGATGTAGCGTTCGAGCTTCCCATCCCAGTGGTTGGTGGTTAGTGGTTAGTTGTCCACCATTGTTAAGTTCGCGATGTCTTAATTGATGTCTGATTTTCCTAACTACAATACCTCACAAATAACTCATTATTCGTAACGAAATCATAATGATTATCTGTTAATTCACGCCTCTGTAACGTTTCTCATATGTGTTACGTATCTAGTAATTGTATACACTACACATTAGTGTGTACGTCCAAGTGGATCTGGTGTTTGGTGAGAGTTGCACATTCGATCGAACCGAAGTTCGCTTCCCTGAGAGATTGTGTTCAGGAGATTTAACCGAGCAATCTTAGTGTGACGTATCGAATAAAATGGTGACCGCCATGTTGGATCTTAGTTAACTTTCGAAATGCGTTATCACAGCGATGTGTGGTTCACTTCTCGGAGTGAGTAATTTCAGGTTGTCCGAAATGATGTCTAATTATTCCTAGTTACATATCTCATATATGTACCACTTCTTCCAATTCTATACATAGAATAATATTGTGTCCGCCACGGTGGATCTCGTGTAGGATTCGATCTGGTCAGGGTGTCGTATTCATAGTTACAGTTCTCATACTTGCATCTGGGAATATTTCCAATATTATACATATAATATTATGTTGTCAGCCCAGTGGATGTGATCTAACTTTCGTGCTACTTATCCGAACCATCACAAAATCCTTTCCCGCCATTATTAAATTCATCATCTGTTAACTGATTTCCGAGTATTACTAGTCACAGAGTATATAAAATATTCGACTATTATAGCAATTCAGTACGCTGACTATAATGGTGAAGCCCCTGCGGATAAATACTAGCGCTCGACTAAGAAGTGCTTTTGCGAGTAACATTCTACCATCCCGTTTAATTAAAAAATTCGATAATGGAACAGGCACCGGATCAAATTATATCGGACTATCGGGGTTCTACTGCAATTGAAACTTGATTCCTGGTTGTATTCTTCGCGTGATAAAGTGCACGATTTCTTAACTTATGCCCTAGCATTGCTAGGAAAAGAAAGCCTAATGTATTTGGCTATCTTTGGAATACTATACATTGAGTATAGTGGTGAAGCCTCTGCTATATGTACCTGCGTTCGACTAAGGTTGGATTGCCGGGTGAACTTCCTGCACCCCATTTAATCCAAAAACTCGATAATTCAAACAGGCACCACATCCAATTAAATCGGTCTGTCGGGGTTCCAATGCATCTCAAACATGATTCGTGATTGAATTCCACGCAGGATTAAATGCACTCACTCTTAATTTATGTCCTAGATAACTAGGCACAGCGAGCCAAATATATCTGGCTATTCTACAACTCTATACATTGAGTATAGAGGTGAAACCGCTGCAGATATGTACTAGCGTTCGTCTAAGAAATGGTTTCCCGGGTAACGTTCCTGTATTCCAGTTAATCCAAATATTCGATAATTCGAACATTCAGCGGATCCAATTAGTTCGGACTATCGGGGTTCTACTACATCTGAAACTTGAGTCCTTGTTATATTCTTCGCGTGATTAAGTGCACGATCTCTTAATTTATGTTCTAGTATTGCTTGGGAAAGCAAGGCTAATGGATTTGGCTATTTCTGCAAAAGTATACATTGAGTATAGTGATGAAGCCTCTGCTATATGTACCAGCGTTCGACTAAGAAGTGGTTTCCCGGGTAACGTTCCTGCATCCCGTTTAATCCAAATATTCGATAATTCGAATAGGCATCACATGGAATTAGTGCGGTCTGTCGGGTTTCCCATTCATCTCAAACTTGATTCGTGATTGAATTCTACGCATGATTAAATGCCCTAACTCTTAATTTATGTCCTAGTATTACTAGGCACAGCAAGCCTATTATATTTGGCTATTCTACAATACTATACATTGAGTATAGAGGCGAAACACATGCGGATATGCACTAACGCTAATCTAAGAAGTGGTAACGTTCCAGCATCCCGTTTAATCCAGATATTCTATAATTAAAACAGGCACCGGATCCAATTAGTTCGGACTATCGGGGTTTTACTGCATCTCAAACTTGAGTCCTTGTTTTATTCTCCGCGTGATGAAGTTCAAGAGTTTAATTTATGTCCAATTATAACTAGGCACAGTAATTCTAATATATTTGCCCAATTTTCCAATACCGTACATTGAGTATAGTGGTAAATTTTCTGTGGATATGTACCAGCGCTTGACTAAGGAGTGGTTCCACGGGTAATGTTCCTACATCCCGTCTAATCCATATATTCTATAATTCGAACATGCACCGGATCCAATTACTTCCGACTATCGGGGTTCTACTGCATGTCAAACTTGAGTCCTTGTTTTATTCTTCGCGTGATAAAGTGCAAGATTTTTAATTTATGACCAATTATTACTAGGCATAGTAATTCTAATATATTTTCCCATTTTTCCAATAGTGTATATTGAGTATAGTGGTAAACTCCTTCCGGATATGTACTAGCGCTCGACTAAGGATTGGTTCCCGGGTAATGTTCCTGCATTCCGTTTAATCCAAATATTCGATAATTCGAACAGACACCGGATCCAATTTGTTCGGACTATCGGGGTTCTACTGCATCTCAAACTGGAGTCCTTGTTGTATTCTTCGCGTGATTAAGTCAATCTCTTAACTTATTATGTCCTTGTATTGCTAGGGAAAGCAAGCCTAATGTATTAGGCTATTTGCTGGTTGATCCAAATATTCGATTTCAAACTGGCACCGGATCAAATTAGTTCGGACCATCGGTGATCAAACAAACTTGATTTCTGTTTCTATTCTTCGCGTGATTAAGTACACCTCTTAATTGATGTCCAAGTATTCCTAGTTAGATCATGTCCCACATATCTGCTCACATTTATAAATGTATACATTGAATGACATGACATATTTGAAGATTTCTAGCTTCCCATCCGAGTGAACCGTGGTTCGTCGTCCCGCAACGACGGTCGAAGAATTTGTCCGACACTGTAAATGTTGAATATTGTGTCGGGGTCCGATGGATTTGAAAGTGCCAATTCTAACGGACTGTGATCCGTTTCCAAGCGCTCTAAAATTAAGTGTATTTTGATTCATTGTGAGTATTTGAAGTTATAACATGTCTCATATTTCTGGAAGTTTTTCGAATAGTATACATACATACCATGGCTTCGAATCGGGTGGTTGTGATTTAGCGTTCTAACTGCTCATCGTAAAGATACGTGGTACGTTTCCCGGCGTGGATATATTAAGACTCCTATTTTTCCGTCGGATAATTCCTCTTGCAATTTCACATGTCTGGATGTTTTCCCAATTCGATACCCTGAATATAACGATTTCATGTAATGTTCGAGCAGCTCATCCGGGCTAACCGTGGTCCGTTCCCGTCGTGGTTAATTTCAGTGTCCCATAATTGATGTCTCAGTATTCATACTTTAAAAATGTTGTCATAAATGCCGATTTTTTTCCAATACTACACTTTGAATATTATGGTCTTGGCTTCGTGGATACGACTTAGTCGTCGAGATGCCTATCCGAGTCTATCGTTGTTTATGATTGATAGAGGAGAAATATTCGCTCCGGCGCCGAGGATCGAACCCGAGTCCTTGGTTCTACGTACCAAGCGCCCTAACCACTGAGCTACGTCGAAGTGAAATCCTTACCAACGGATCGTATCTCACTCCTCTACTATAGGACCAAAAAATAATCTTTACGTAGATTTCTCGCCCATTAGTGCATATATATTATATAGGCCTATACTGTGGAATCCGTACCACCAAGTCAATCGTGTGCGCTCCTTGTATCATGAAGACGACTCATGTTTCATTTCCGGCTGGTTATTTGCATATTTTCTTAATTGATGTCTGAGAAATTCTTGTCACACCATGTCCCTCATGTGGCTAAATTTGCAATTATAGCCTCCTGAGTCATGAGAAGTTTGTTATTTTGTCTTTAAAGATCAAAATAATTGTTCATTTCAAGAAAAAAGGCTCAAGTTATTCTGCAGGTTACAGTTACGCGACAAATGCAGGAATATTCTACCATACTTCGGGTCCCTGCACACAGATACTATAATCGTGTATGCTGTATGCTATAACATAGTACACTATCAGAACTCAACAGAATATATATTCAGTATTACGGTGTCCGGGGAAAAGGATCTGATATCTCATTCGTGTTTCCCATCCAAGCGATTCGTGGTTAGTTTCCCGGCGTGGCTGAATCCAGAATTCCTTAATTTCTCTCTCATATCTGGATGTGTGTGCAAAAGTATACATTATATATATATATTTTTCTGCCCTGTGGATTTGATGTAGCGTTTAAGTAGCCCCTCAGAGCGATCCATGGCTGGGCTCTGTGCGTGTTTATATTTACGACATGTAAAATGACGGGTGATTATTCCTATTTAACACGTATTACAAATCTTGCTACTGTAATTGCTTATGTAATATTATGGTGTTCCCTACGGTAGATCTGAACTGGCATTCGAAATGCCTGTCAGAAATATCCGTGGCTCATTTCCCGACGTGATTAATTTCTGAATATCTTAATTGATAACCGAGTATTCCTAGCTACATATCTCATATCTATTCATTCTTCCAATTCTAAGCAGTGAATATTATGTTGTCCTTCTTGGTGGATTTAATGTAGCGTTGGAGCAGCCAATGCTAGAGAACCCCAATTCGTTTTCCTGCTTGGGTGAATTCAAGATCTGTTAATTGACGTGTCAGTATCCCGATTTGTAACACATCATAAAATACTGTTAATATTTCAATCAATTTACGTTGAATATTATGGTGTCAGCCACGGTGAATCTCATGTATCGTTCGAGCTACCAAGCCTAGTGGTTGAGTGTTTAGTTTCCCGAATTGGTGTAAGAGAGGATCTCTTAATTGATGTGTGATTTGTCCCATTCATACATACTTGATGTCTGAAGTATGTGCATCTAGAATAACTCTTCTCGGGTTCTCAGCCAAGTAAGTTGGAGATTTACTTCCAAGCTTTCGATGGCTAGCTCTACCATCTTCAGGGAATGAAGTGATGTGGGACCATTTCTAGCCGGTATATATGCAATAGTAGGGCTTCCCGTTGCGGGCCAATGAGGAGCTAGCTCCTAGTCCCGACCGCTAAGCGCATTCTGGTTGGTGGGAGCGGTAGCCAATCAGGAGCTGGTTGCTGGTCCCGACTGTCTGCCGTGTGCTGGTGGTCTAAGCGTATTGATGGCAGGTTTGCATGCTGTACTCAGCTGTAGACCCTCGTCTCTGTTGAAATTATTGCCATCAAGCATTTGACTATTTTTCCAATTTTATATATGTAATATAATGTTGTCAGCTCCGCTGGATATCTGCTGCTGCTGCTGCTACCACTACCAATACTACTAATACCACCACTACCACTACCAACACTACCACTACCACTACCACTACCACTACTCCTTCTCCTCCTCCGAGTAATCCGGATTTCCTTCCGCAGTATTAATGTATTCGGGATGTCTTACTTGATATCTGAGTGTTACTAGTCAGAGCATCACTGAAATATTTCCAACATTATATACCGAGTATAAAGATCACTGCACCAGCGTTCGCGGTACATTTCGAGTGTTTTCTCTTTCCCTTCTCGGCGTAATTAGGTGTATGATCTCTTAATTGATGTCTTGAGTATTCCTAGCCACATCATGTCTCATATCTGCCCACTTTTGTAAATCTGTACATCGAACAAGTTGTCCGCGACACAAAATCTGACGTAGGTTTCTAGCTGACCATCCCATTCATCCGCGGTTATATCCCGGCGAAAAAAGTTCTTGTGCCCTAATTGACGTCTGAGTATTCCCAGTTACAATATGTTTCACATATCTCACTGCACTTCCTATTCTATACATTTGATATTATGTTTCCGGAACGGTGGGTCTGACGTAGCGTTCCAGATGCCCATCCGAGTGTTCCATAGTTCTTTTCTCTCCTTCGTTATTTCAGAATCTCATTATAGGTATCTCAGTATTCTTTGAATAGCATGGTACCCTTCTGTTTGATCTGATGTAGCGTTCGAGCTTTCCATCCCAGTGGTTAGTGGTTAGTTTTCCACCATTGTCAAGTTCGGGATCTCCTAAGTGATGTCTGATTATTCCTACACACAATACGTCACAAATATCTGATTATTCTTAACGAAATGATAACGATTATCTATTACTTTATGCCTTTGTAACGTTTCTCATATGCGTTACGTTTCTACCAATTCTATACAGTACACATTAGTGTGTACGTCCAAGTGGACGTGATGTTTGGTGCGAGTTGCCCATGCGACCGAACTGAAGTTCGTTTGCCTGAGAGATTATGTTCAGGAACTAGAGTCCTGCATAACCGGTTACGAAAGATAGGAAAAAACATATTACAACTGAATGCCTAGCGCTATAGACAATATGCGAAGATCTTACGCCTCGGTGTGTGGTCTAATGTTCGATTTAAGGAATGTCCGAGTCTCACTCGGGTGGATGGATCTGGATAATGAAAAATAGGTAATACTGAGCCATTCAGGAGCTCCAAGGATCGTTGCACGGTCGCGATTGTCATCGTGTACCTTTCAATTAATATTTCCTCCTCTCTCGTCATTGACGCACGCTTCATGAAACTACAATCATTACATTTCAGCGTGCATTTATTTATGCTAATAACATTTTATCTCATTAAAACATTTATTAGGGAACTAATATATCCATATGTGGAGGTGTTTTGTAATTCTCTTATGGCTGTGATGTGTTCTCTGTAATGTCCTTGAAATGATGTGCCTGCCTATCTATTCTATACATTGAATATTATCGTTTGTGTCCGGCGGATCTCATTTAGCTTTTGAGCAACGTTCCTAGCGTTGCGCGTTTCCTTTTGTCGGCGTGGTTAAATTCAGTCCCTCTTAACTGAGGTCTGACATTTCTAGTTACACGTGATATATATCTGGGTACCGGTTCAATCCCATGCCTTTAATTTGTGGCTTCTGGCAAATTCTTGTGCTTCATATTATGTCGTTGGGGTGTCTGAGCACAAGATGTTCATACTATTCTCGAGGTCTGAGTATCGCTGAATATCCTGGTGTCCGTAACAGTGGATCTGATTTTGCGATCTGGCTACCCATCCGACTGATCCGTGGTTAGAATGTCCTAGTGGTAATGTTATATTGATGATCTCGTAAACATAAGTCTGAGTTTCCTAGTTACAACATGTCTCATATCTGGCTAATACTGCATATATCCGAGTGATGCGTGGTTACCTTACCCGCGTGGGTATATTGAGGATCTTTTCGAGCATTTCTACTCACAATATGCCTCACGTGGGAGGGTATTTTGCCAATTTTATACTTTGAGTAATATGGTGTCAGGCCCGGTGGATCTTATCTCACTTTCGAGCTTTCCATTCGTGTTTGCTTCGACATGTTAATTACTTCAGGATACCTTAATTAATAGTCGAGTATTCCTAGTTACACCTTGTCTCTAATATTAGACTGTTTTTTCAAAACTATACAATCAGTATAATTGAGGAATTATAAAGTTTAATCTTAATGTTACAGTTAGTCAGTTTCCTCCCAATACTTTCAAGTATGATCAAGATATTTCTGAAGTTCTGATAACCTGTAAGAGTTAAGTGCAATGTCTGAAGTGGTGGCAATTATAAGCCACAATTAACTCAGTGGCTAGCTACATCTTTTCCTTCTGAGGAAGGCCAGTAGGCAAGTATTGCAACTTTAAGTTTGTTATGCGTATAGCGATTATTTAAGTTCTTAGGGCTGCTAATGAAGCACGTGATTCATTTTCTAGTGTCGTCATAATTATTCAACAATTGCATCCACAAATGATTGAGTTCATGTGAACCGTAATGCCCCTCTGCCTCCCTGTGATGTTCCTCTGCAACCTCTTCAGATCCATGGTATCTGTTTGAAATTCACGTGCATGTCTCTGCTGCATCCTTATAGAGGATTATGCTGCCGTCGATCCGACGATTCACCAAGGCGTCATCTATCTGAGGTAGCTACACCACCCTGACTGCTGCACTTTAGTGATTGAAGCCTCTGCAGCATCTGAGAATTGACGGAGTTCACGTGAACAGGAATGGCCCTCTGCCTCTCTCTGTTCTTCTGCATCCTCTCCAGATTCATGGTATCTGTTGGCATTCACGTTTACGACACTCTTGCATCCTTAAACAGAGGGATATGCCGCCATCGATTGCACGATTCACCAAGGCGCCATCTGAGGACGCTACACCACTATGACTGCTAGAGTTCACTGATTGAAGCCTCTGCAGCATCTCTGAGATATGACGGAGTTCACATGAAGAGAAATGCCCCTGTTCCTCCCTTTTCATTTTCCTCTGCATACGCTTCAGATCCATGGTATCTTGTTGCAGTTCACGCTCATGATTCTACTGCTTCCTTAAAAATAGGTATATGCCCCAACAATTCCACGATTCAACAAGGCGCCATGTTTCTAAGGGAGCTACGACACCCTTTTTGCTGCAGTTCTGATTGAAAGCTCTGCAGAATATCTGAGATATGACGGAGGAATGCCCCTAGCCTCACTGTGATGTTCCTCTGCACACTCTTCAGATCTATGGTATCCTTTTGCAATTCGCATGCATGTTTCTGCTGCATTCTTAAACAGAGTTATATGCCGCCGTCGATTCCACGATTCACCAAGGCAGCAGATATTAATGGCAGCTAACCCACTGTCTGCAGCAGTTCAGTGATTGAAGCCTCTACAGCAATTTTAAGGATAGGACGGATTTGACGAGAAAAGAGAAAATGTCCCTCTGCCTCCCTGTGACGTTCCTCTGCACCCTCTTCAGATCCACGGTAACTGCTTGCAATTCACGTGCATGGCTCTGTTGCATCCTTAAATAGTTATATGCCGCCGTCGAAACCACGATTCATCAAGGCGCCATCTATCTGAGGGAGCTACATCACCCTCTCTGTTGCAGTTCACTGATTGAAGCGTCTGCAGCATCTCTGAAATATGAAGGAGTTCACGAAACCAGGAATGCCCTTCGTCTTCCCTGTGATGATCCTCTGCATCCCCTTCAGATCCATAGTATCTGTTTCCAATTAACGGGCATGATTCTGTTGCATTCTCAGAGTTATATGCCGCAGTCGATTCCGCGATTCACCACTCCGCCATCTATCTGAGGGAGCTACAACACCCTCTCTGCTGCAGTTCACTGATTGAAGCCTCCGCAGCATCTGAGATATGATGGAGTTCACGTGAACAGGAATGCCCCTCTTCCTTCCTGTGATGTTCGCTGCACACTCTTCAGATCCTTGGTATCTCTTTGCAATTCATCTGCATGATTCTTCTGCATCCTTAAACATAGATATATGACGCCGTCGATTCTAAGATTCACCAATCCGCGAACTATCTGAGGGAGCTTCACCTCCCTGTCTGCTGCAGTTCTCGGCAGCATCACTGAGATATGACGGGGTTCATGTGAACAGAAAAAACTTCTCTGCCTCTCTGCGATGTTCTTCTGCACCCTCTTCAGATCCATGGCATCTGTTCGCAATTCAAGTGCGTGATTCTACTGCATCCTTAAATAGAGATATATACCGCCGTCGATTCCACAATTGACCAAGGTTCCATGTATCTGGGGTAGCTACATACCCTGTCTGCTGCAGTTTACTGATTGAAGACTCTGCAGCATCTCTGAGATATAACGGAGTTCCCGTGAAGAGGAATCCCTGTCTGCCTCCCTGTGATGTTCCTCTGAACCCTCTTCAGATCCATGGCATCTATTCGCAATTCACGTGCGTGTTTCTGCTGCATCCTTAAACAGAGATATATGCCGCCGTCGATTCCATGATTGACCAAGATTCCATGTATCTGGGGAAGCTACATCACCCTGTCTGCTGCAGTTCACTGATTGAAGCCTCTGCAGCATCTCTGAGATATATAGGACTTCACGAAAACAGGAATGCCCTTCTTCTTTGTGATGTTCCTGTGCATCCTCTTCAGATCTTTGGTATCTCTATGCAATTCACGTGCATGATTCTTTTACATCCTTAAACATTAGTATATGCCGCCGTCGGTTCCACGATTCACCAAGCCACCATCTGGGGAAGCTACACCACCCTGTCTGCTGGAGTTGACTGATTGAAGCCCTGAAGTATCTGAAATGTGATGGAGTTCACGTGAACAGGAAAGCCTCTAGCCTCCCTGAGATATTCCTCTGCACCCTCTTCAGATCCATGGTATGTTTGCATTTCACGTGCATGACTCTGCTTCATCCTTAAACATAGGTATATGTCGTCTTCGATTCCACGATTCACCAAGGCGCCATCTATATGAGGAAGCTACACCACCCTGTTTGCGGCAGTTCAATGATTGGAGCCTCTGCAGCATCTGAGATATGACGGAGTTCACGTGAACAGGAATGCCCCTCTGCCTCCCTGTGCTAGTCCTATGCACCCTCTTCAGGTCCACGGTATCTGTTTCCAATTCACGTGCCAGACTGTGTTGCATCCTTAAAGAGGGTTATATGCCGCCGACGATTCCGCGATTCACCAAGGCACCATCTACCTGAGGGAGCTGCAGCAACCTGTCAGCTGCACTTCAATGATTGAAGCCTCTGCAGCATCTCTGAGATATAATGGAGTTCACGTGAACAGTAATGCCTCTCCCTCCCTTTGATGTTCCTCTGCAACCTCTTGAGATCCATGGTATCTCTTTGCAATTCTCGTGCAAGATCCTGCTGCATCCTTAAACAGAGTTATATGCTGCCTCCGATTCCACGATACACCAAGGCGCCATCTATCTGAGGGAGCTACACCACCCTCTCTGCTGCAGTTCACTGATTGAAGCCTCTGGAGCATCTCTGAAGCCTCTGGAGCATCTCTGAGATATGACGGATTTCACGTGAATAGGAATACCCCTCGGCTCCTGTGATGTTCCTCTACACCCTATTCAGATCCATGGAATGTGTTTGCAATTCAGCTGCATGACTCTGCTGCATCCTTAAAAAGAGGGTTATGCCGCAGTCGAATCCGCGATTCACCATTGCGCGATCTATCTGGGGTAGTTAGGCTACCCCGTCCGCTGCAGTTCACTGATTGAAGCCTGAGCAGCATCTCTGAGATATTATGATCTATTTCTTTATTTTAGTGTAGGCTACAAATTTTCTTCTATGAATCTCAAATGACACTATTGTAAAAATCGTCCAAATTAGATTATGGTTCTAGTATTTGCTTATTCAGAAAACTTGCCATTACCAAAGATGAATGTAACTACACATTTATACTGTAGGTTATTTCTTCAATATTATATAAGTGATGTACATTACTGCATTCGTTACAAAAGTATTTTTAAATACTTAGTACAAGCACTAAACCAAAATTAAAATTTCAAATGTCATTTCCCCCAAATATGGTTTTCTGGTATACGCTCCTTGTATATATAACTCCTCTATTGTGGCGAATCTGCTCTGTCGTTGGAGCTGTCTTTCCAAGGGATTCGCGGTGCTTTTCCTGACGTGATTAGACGCAAGTTCTCTTAATTTATGTCGTCTATTTCTGTTTACGTGTCTCATGTATTTATAATTCTATACACTGAATGTCATGGTGTCCATCGTGGTGGATATGATGTAGCTTTCCGTGGTTTATCCCCTCAAAATGTCTTTGGAGGGAATTGTCCAACACTCTGTGTGTAATCGGGAAGTGTTGTTCACGGAACTCTTAGTTACTTCACATGCGGCGGCTGTTAAATAGTCGAACGCGGTGTGCCTCAGTTTTTTTAATTTTTCCGAGAGGGGAAACGATGTTGATACACACATATCGGAAAATCTTCTGCAGGTAATGCTGTCACGCAAACGATCTTAACATTAACTGAAGTATTTTCGTGGCACCTTCTAATTCTTTCTGTTTATGTGTTCTATTTCATCTTTCATGCAGTCGATATGTCAATTTATAAGCAGTATGTTAGAGAATATGTATTATAATATACGAAAGAAATGTTTTTATAGTCATATATGTTGCATGAAAGCATTCTTTAATCACATAAGCAAAAGACAGTTTCAAACTGGGATGAGAGAACTGTTAACTGGACCGGACATCCATTGGCTGCACATTGATAATTATCTCATTGCTATTTCAATTCTTTACATAGAATATTATGGTCCCAGCGAGCAGGATTGGCTGTATCGTTCGACCTTCTCTTTGGAACGTTCCGTGATTCCTTTCCCTCCTTGGTTTTATTCAGGATCTTTTAATGGACGTTTCGAGTACTTCTGATTACAGCATGACACAAATATATATTATTTTTGCAATTCTGTATAATGAATATGATACTCTATACGCCGGTGGACATAATGCAGTTTTCGAGTTCCCATCCTTGTGATCCGTGTATAGTGTCATCCTTGTGATTAAACTGAGGATCTCTTAATTGATGTCTGAGAATTCCTACTCGCAAAACGTCTCACATATCTGGATATTTTTCCAATTCTATACGTTGAATATTACAGAGACGAACTAGTAGATATGATGTAGCGCTCGAGCTCTCCATCCGAGCGATTCGTGATTCTTTACATTGCTTGGTTAAATTCAGGATATCTTAATTCATGCCTGAATATTCCTACTTAAGGATATCTCACATATCTGGATATTTTTCCAATTCTATACGTTGAATATTACAGAGACGAACCGGCAATATGATGTAGCGTTCGAGCTCTCCATCCGATCGATTCGTGATTCTTCACATTGCTTGGTTAAATTCAGGATATCTTAATTCATTCCTGAATATTCCTACTTAAGGATATCTCACATATCTGGATATGTTTCCAATTCTATACGTTGAATATTACAGAGACGAACCGGCAATATGATCTAGCGTTCGAGCTCTCCATCCGAGCGATTCGTGATTCTTCACATTGCTTGGTTAAATTCAGGATATCTTAATTCATGCCTGAATATTCCTACTTACGGATATTTCACATATCTGGATATTTTTCCAATTCTATACGTTGAATATTACAGAGACGAACCGGCAATATGATCTAGCGTTCGAGCTCTCCATCCGAGCGATTCGTGATTCTTCACATTGCTTGGTTAAATTCAGGATATCTTAATTCATGCCTGAATATTCCTACTTACGGATATTTCACATATCTGGATATTTTTCCAATTCTATACGTTGAATATTACAGAGACGAACCGGCAATATGATCTAGCGTTCGAGCTCTCCATCCGAGCGATTCGTGATTCTTCACATTGCTTGGTTAAATTCAGGATATGTTAATTCATGCCTGAATATTCCTACTTAAGGATATCTCGCATATCTGGATATTTTTCCAATTCTATACGTTGAATATTACAGAGACGAACCGGCAATATGATCTAGCGTTCGAGCTCTCCACCCGAGCGATTCGTGATTCTTCACATTGCTTGGTTAAATTCAGGATATGTTAATTCATGCCTGAATATTCCTACTTAAGGATATCTCGCATATCTGGATATTTTTCCAATTCTATACGTTGAATATTACAGAGACGAACCGGCACGTTCGAGCTCTCCATCCGAGCGATTCGTGATTCTTCACATTGCTTGGTTAAATTCAGGATATCTTAATTCATGCCTGAATATTCCTACTTAAGGATATCTCACATATCTGAGTATATTTCCGGTTTTATACTTTGAATAATATGACTTCAGCCCCAGTGGATGTGAGATAATGTTCTAGCTTTTCATCTGAGCTGTCCGCGGTTCCTTTCCCTTTGTCATATTAAGATCCCTTTATTGATGTCAGAGAACTTCTATTCACATCATGTAACAGATATGCTATTTTTCCAAAACTATACATCGTGTTTAATGGTGGCTGACCTGTGCTTTCGCTCCAAAATTCCGGACTATTCGTGGTTCGTCTCCTGGCATGAATATACAGTGAGTGTAGAAAGTATTGATACACTTAATATTACAGGCAGAATTCATCATCATCGTCCTTGCAGGTATTAGGCCTAGTGGCCTGTTACGGTCTCCGTCCACCTTTTCCGGGGGCGTCCCAAAGTCGGCTAGCAACCTATTAGTAGGACATTTATGTGCTTTCAAGTCTCCGAACAGAATACAGACAGAATTAATTAATATAATTAGTTATTCACTATATAGGCCATACATGGGCACAATTTTCGGTTACGTGAGGCACTCGATTTGAAATAGTTTGTTTACTAGGAGAGGAGACTGCAGAGTAGGATGGGAAATATAAACTGCTGTGACCTGCGTCACCTTATCGTAATCGCTAAGGCGGTCAGTGACGAATTATTAGGAAAGCGCTTGCTTAACGTGAGAGACTCGAAAACTTTTATTCAATTTGGCAAATTAATTCGGCAACTTTAATCATAAACCTCTTTACTATTTCTCCATCATTGAATTGATTTAAATCATAGGCGAGAAATTGGGTAATTAGCCAATAATATTCCATCATGGTGTCTACGTTTATTTTCTTGAATATTCTGGCGTTTATCAAGATTACTTAATAGATTTGCACGTTCTCGACCTAAAATAATTTCAGAAAATCTTATTTCGTTTTCTACGAACGGTACATTTGATATTTTTTTTTATAAATTTCTTTTGGAAATAATACGTACAAACATTTAATTCCTCGTACCTTTTAATGCAGCGTGTTTAAGGTATAATGTCGTATTAAGTATACTATGCAAATGTTATCATAAATTTTCTTCGGAATAGTACGAAAAATAACATTTAATTTGTCTTACCTTCTAATGCATAAATAAAATAAAGTAAAATAAAATAAAATAAAATAGAATGAAATAAAAGCATTTTCGTCGCGCTCCTCTCACCTCTATTTCGTTTTCTACGTACGGTACATTTGATATTTTTTTATAAATTTCTTTTGGAAATAATACGTACAAACATTTAATTCCTCGTACCTTTTAATGCAGCGTGTTTAAGGTATAATGTCGTATTAAGTATACTATGCAAATGTTAACATCATAAATTTTCTTCGGAATAGTACGAAAAATAACATTTAATTTGTCTTACCTTCTAATGCATAAATAAAATAAAATAAAATAAAATAAAATAAAATAAAATAAAATAAAATAAAATAAAATAAAAGCATTTTCGTCGCGCTCCTCTCCCCTCTAGTTCGTTAGCTCTTAGTTACGAACACTGCTAGTAGAAATAATAGTATTCAAGTCATTTCGACACTAAGCTGCTAATTTCGGTCCACTGATTTGAGGATTTTGCTTTACTCTTCTCGTTAATGTTTTCTCAGTATATACATCCAGTTTTGTAGGACGTCCTGATCTGCCTGCTATTTTCCAACGATTTTCGTTCGCCGACTATCAATTGTATATTGAATGGTTCTCTTTGTCTTCCAATTATTTCACTAGTCTCATTTAGCGATTTACACTCATTAAGTGAGGGAATAATTATCCCTCTACCTTCTACTGTAGTCTTTCTTTCTTTGCGCCCCTTTACAACGTTGATTTGCATCCACGAAACAACACATCTGCACAGCAACGTACTAAAGGCCAGACTGAAAAACAAACCTACAGAACCACCCCAACTCGACTGCACGTACATTTGCTATTGCCTGAACCTTAGTACTGTATCAATACTTTTTGTTTGTGTATTTTTGACGTTTTGGGATCTTCTATTCTAAAGCAAAACTTCTTTCAAGATTCCTTCGTTCCTATTTCAAGATTCAATCAAATTAAAATTAATAGATTCTATCCGTTTCACGTATTAAAACACAATTCTTGTAACTTGCGTTAGGTGTATCAATACTTTCTACACTCATTGTATGCAGCATCTTTAAATTGATGTTTCAGTATTCCTAGTTACAACGTGTCTCACATATCCATCTATGTTTGCAATTCTATATACTGTACTGTATTGAATGTCCTACTGTCCGCCCTGGTCTATTTGGGTGAGTTAAAGGAAATAATCAACGGGCAGTACGTATATTGTGATGTGAATGTGAATTTTCACACTTAAATACATATATTGTAACAATATTTCCGTTCTCGTTCTCGTTTCCGTTCCCGGTTTATTCTGAACCAGCCTTTACTAGCTCAGCGTTCTACCTGCTCCCCAGACTCAAGGCCGTTTATCCTTCAGACCATAGAAGATATCAAGCCTTGTTCACAATGTTTACGATCGACACATGCCAGAAACCGTATCGTAACGACTACCGACAGTCGTGCAGAATTTGTCCAATACTGTGAATGTAATCCCAAATTTTGTCTCACGAAGCTGTGTGTTACAGTTCTGTTACTCTCACACAATTTAACGAAAACCCATTGACAGTTACAAATATAACCTAGTAGTTTCCCGTGGGGGAAAAAAAAGAGCGTTCTAACTGAACGCACGAGATTTCCGGCGTTCGATTCTCGGCGCGGTGAAATTCAATCTTTCATATTTGATGATTGAGATTTGCTCGTTGTAATAATATCTGGATATTTTTCCAAGTCTATACATTGCATATTATGGTATCAGTCCATTGGAGCTGATGCAATGTTCTAACTCCATGCGGAAGTTCCGTGGTTCGTTTCCCGGCATGGGTAAATTCAGAGACTTTTTTTTTCTGAATTTTCCTCCTTACGTTCTCATATCTGGCTATTTTCTCAATTCTATACATTGAATATTACGGTTTGAGCCCTTTTGGGTCTGGTTTGATGTTAGAGGATACTATTCCGGCTATTCGTGGTCCGTTTTCCGGCGTGGTTAAGTGCAGTGTCTCTTAATGTATATTCGTAGTCTCATGTCTCACATATCTGGCTATTTTTTTATTCTAATCCGTGGCGCCACAGCCCTTTTTTCAACTTGTTTTTATTATTATTATTATTATTATTATTATTATTATTATTTATTAAAACAGATACAGTACAACGACTTCATAAAATTATTTGAGAGGTAACTTAAACCCAAATAAAAATGTCATTCTACAAAACAATTCTACAAAAGGCATTATGGTAACAAGCATTCTGAAAATAAATTTATCTTAAATACCTTTTAAAAAATTCTAAACACTGCATTCCAAAGTGAATCCCGAGACATCAGTAAATCAATTTTCTCTCTTCAAACTCAATTTACATATCTAATTATCTTAGAAAGATCAGAAATTTGACACCAAACATAATGTCAATAAAATCTTATCTTTCTTACAACATTATCTCAAACATTATGTAAACTGAAACAGTTTCAAAAAGTGATCTTAAAATTTCGCCACGCAACACATTATGTGAAACTTAATTCCTACAAGTTCAGAATTAGTTTTTACATTCTTAATCTGTGCTGCAAGAGCATACTACATGCTATCCTAGATGACCAACGCAATCTGAGAGTATTATTATTTCGAAACTTATCGTCAACTTCCATATACCATATAGTTATAATATTTAACAGAATTAAAGTTCTATGCTATTAACTGTAAAATTAGAATTACAGTAAATCCTGGTGAGCATGCAATAGTTAGAGAACAGTGTAACAAGGGGAATATGTTTGTAATTCCTGAGTTAAACTAAACTGAGTGCGCTATTCAGTTGTAATAATTTGAGTTCTTTTAAAATTTGGGATGACTTGTCCTTCACTTCCATTTTGTGCAAGGACTTTGTCAACTGGTAGTGCAGGAATCCTGAAGCAAGCCATACAGTTAAAAATTTGTTTTGTTTTGTTGGTGGGTCTAATACCAATAATGTTTGGAACCAATCCTGTAGTTGCGAATCTGGCCATACTTTTACTAGTAAAGCTTTTGCTCCTTCCCATATGGTTTTCGCAGCACCACAATTTGTGACACGATGTTTCAGTGTGTCTAACCACCCACACTTTTTGCATGCAGGGGAGTCTGTTAAATTATGGCGATGTCTCTTTTCTTCAGTTGGTATAATCTGGTTGAGATAGCAATACACTGTTGTCTTCCATGCAGTAGGGATGTTCGCCATATGCAAATTGCGCCATATATTTCCCCATCTTTGGTTTGGCAACTTTTCCACGATACGTGGTGTTTGCACGGCTTTCTTCATGAGGTAAGTGTAGATAGTCTTCGTGTTCTGATTCTTTTCTTTCGTGACTTGTTGGTGGATATGACTATTATTTCCCAAATCATTTTCAGCGAGTGCGGTAAGGTGGTAGTTTTACTGCATAGTAGTGGAATGTGGTCTTGCCAGAAATTGTTGTCCATGGGATCGCTTTCATCGTATTTCGCGCGAAGAATATTCCGTGTCAAAAGGGCCTGACTTGTCTCTTTTATTGCCGTCAGCTGTAAACCTCCTTTCGTTATTGGTAGATGTAACTGTGTTTTCGGAAGCTTGTAAAAATATCCTTTCCAGACATAGAAGCTGATTGCTCTGTCTAGCACTGTGGAGTATTTGGACGGAAGAGGCAAAATCTCTGTTCGATACCACAATTTGGGCAGGCAAAATACGTTTATGTGCCATATTCTCTCAAGGAGATTGAGGTTTCTATGTATTTGCTGAAACATTGTTGGTCGAGTTCTTGCAGACGTAATGGACCAATTGATGTCAACCATTTCTTTGAAGGATGCAAATACTGTCAATCCTAAAATCTTTGCTTTTCTTTTTATAGGGATATGATTTACAGTGTGTGTAACAGGCCAATTGCCTAATGGTACTAATGATGACTTTTGTACATTTATTTGTGCACAGGATGCCATACTATATGTTCGTAGAATCTGTGGTAATATTGTACACTCGTCTTCATCTCAGAGGAGGATTACAACATCGTCTGCATAAGCCCGGATCGTGAACATGTTGCACGTGGCTCGTCCAGATTGTAAGATGTTATGTGACATTCGAATAAGTGGTTCTACCAATAGCGAACAGGCACATTGACAGAGGGCATCCTTGTTGTAGCGATGACGCAATTGGGATACGTTTCGTAAAGAAACCGTTCACTTGAATTTTGAAGTATGCACTATCATACAAGCTACTTATAGCATTAACAAATTTTTCTGGTATACAGAAGTGTTTCATAACTCGTTGTAGATAGAGATGGTTCATTCTATCAAAGGCCTTATTAAAATCTATTGATAACAGTGCTGCTTTTTCATCCGGGGATTCTTCATAATATAAAATTGAATCACGAATGGTTGGAATTATTGATTTGTCCGGTACACTGCAAGTTTGATTTAGTAACATCCCAAAAAGTTGTTTTTCTTCATCTTAAATAACTTATAATCTGTGTTCAAAAGTGTAATTGGACGATATTCCGACACTGTACGTGGATTTGTAACCTTCGGGAGAAGTATTACAATCCCATCACTGAACCCCTCGACTACAATCCCTCTATAAAAAATGTAATTGAACAAGTCCACTAATGCGTCTTTAATTAAATTCCAGTGCATTTTGTACAATTGATATGTAAGTCCATCAGGTCCAGGGGCAGAATTCTTGGGTGCACTTTCTATTGCCCTAAGAATTTCTTCTTCTGTAATTGGTAACTGAAGATCGTGTTGCTGCTGCAGATACAAGTGTCTATTCACGTGCTTAAGTAAAGTGTCTGTTTCCGTTGCAGATGTGGGTGATGCAGAATAAAGGACTCTGAAGAAAGTTTCAATTTCTTTAATACAATCTGAGTTAGATGTTAATTGTGTTTCTTCCGTTGTTTGGAGGTGGGATATATATTTAGTCCTAGCGCTTCGTTTTTCCTTTACAAGATGGTATAGGGCACATCTTTCATCTTCGCTTACTGTTGGCGTTCTCGCACGTATCTTTACACCGTCCATGAATTTTTGTTGAAGAGCACAAATAGTCGATTTGATGTTCAGAATTTCTTGCCACTTATCACCCCTCGCCTGTTGTGCCGAATACAATTCATTTAACAGCTGATAATAAAAATTCAGTGTTTCTCTATTTGCTTCGGCTCGAATGATACCTGCTTGTTGAAAATAAGTTTTTATTCCAGGTTTTATAATGTTTACCCACTTTTGCATGATGTTCAGTTTGGACTTGTTGGCTTTGCTTATTAATTTTTCAAAATGTTGAGAAAATTGTTCACTAATTTCAGGAATGTGTAGTAAAGTGCTGTTCAGTTTCCAAGAGCCCTTACCATATATGGGAAGAGTAATATCAGTCTGAAGTGAGAGGAGGACACAGTCATGGTCAGAAAATGGCGTTGGAAAAAATTTGTATACGGTAAATATATTTACTGTGTTTTCGAGTGATATAGAAACGATCTAATCGCGATGCTCCATTTTGATGGCGAAACGTATATTCGACTCTATTACCATGGAGAAGCTCCCACGTATCTACTAAATGTAAGTCTTGTGTTAGGTTTGCAAAAACCGGAGATGGATTATACTGCCCCGTTTGATCTTTCGCGTGAAGCACGCAGTTCCAGTCCCCACCTATCAATAGACAGTCATATCTGTGACGAAGGAAGAAAGGGAGTTCCTTACTTAGAAAACTTTCTCTCTGTTGGCGATGATTAGTTCCAGAAGGGAGATATACATTTAGTATCTGAATGTTATTAACCTTCATGGCTATCACTCGTCCGCTTGGATGTTTTTCGATGGCATCAACCGTAAGTCCACAACGATAAATAACTGCCGTACCACGATTTTCATCACCAGTATTGACAACATAATCGTACTGCGGTCCTATGAAATCAAAGTTTTCGGTATCCACTTCCTGCAACAATAGAATATCTATGCTATTTTGTCTCATGAATGAATTAAGTAACGACTGTTTATTTTTACTTTGTAAACAATTTATGTTTAATGTTGCATAATTTCGTAGTAGCACCATATATTAAATTAAATAAAGTAGTGCAAGTACTGACTTGCAGTACGATATGGATATCCCCGTCTGCATATTCTACGTCCCAAAATTATTTATGTCTAACCGTCGGTAAAGGGATTCTCCAGCCCTAATGTTTTTATCCTCCTTCGGAAGAGATTTTCCATCAGGACCGTCCTTCTTACTGCCATCTTTGGTGCGACTGTAGATTGCGTAGGTGTGAGGTCGTGGACTGTTCTTGACCTTATTGCTAGGATACGTGGTTGATGTGTTCTTTTCGCTGGCGCTGATCGAGTGTCGCACCCTCGGTGTGATTAGATGCAAGTTCTCTTAACTGATGTCTGCGTATTCCTGTATACGTGTCTCATATATCTGCCTGTATAAGTGTCTCATTTACAGTATCTGCCGATATTTCATATTCTATTCCAGGGCTGGGCATCGGGAGCGCATCCAGACTCTATAAACGGGGGCGCTTAATATTCTTCAGTCACGAAATCAACGCTGCGCGGTGTTCGGCGGGGAAGAAAGGGGATGAAGAGAAATAATACTGCTCCCCGTGAGAGAGTAGAATCCGCTCTTGCTGCCCAACCATGTTCTATTCCGTCATGACGTCCGCCCCTGTGAATTGTTGTAGCTTTCTAGCTGCCCATCCTAGCGTACCGTGGTTTGTCCTCTCAACGCAACGGTCGAAGAATTTGTCCAACGCTGTGAATGTAATTCCGAAGTGTCACTCACGGAATAGTTACTTGCAAATCTGTCTGTCGTTCGCATACAAGTAAATGAAAATATCATCTCGGTGACAAATGCAGGTCTAGTTTCTTGATCATTGTAGAAGAGCTCTTAGAAGTATCTTCGGATTTCAACTTAGAAATCGCTTTCTTTTTTACAAGGATCCTGCTGCAATGTTGGTTACATGCAGGACTCCTGTATCCAGAGTCTTTCGAATAGCAGCAGGGCACTTTTCATTTGGACCGAAATGCCTTGCGAGTGTACATTTTGTGCTTTCGTGTAATTGGGGAGGAATGTATGGAAGTAAACTTAATGCTGAGCTAGACTTGAGTTTAAAGATTATCTGCAGTTTGATCACAACACGCAATTCTAGCAGCTGCAAGGTATTATGAAGGATTCCGTTGTGAATCTTATTAGTCTAAAAAAAAGTGGTCACTTTTTCCTGCAAAGGCGTGCTATAACGTGAAATAACTTTGCATTTATGTATTTTAAGTTTATGTCCAAAACCTGAAATTAAAATTCTATGTAGCTGTCAATTTATTAAAAATACTTAATTTACTATGCAGAAAATAAATGAGTAGCTTATAACATGTCACGCAGAGTGCTGGATTGGAGATAAATCGTTCGCTTGAACTCGGTCGAGTGTCGCACCCTCGGTTTATTGTGAACCAGCCTTTACTACCTCAGTGTTCTACCTGCTCCCCAGACTGAAGGCCGTTTATCCTTCAGACCATAGAAGATATTAAGCCTTGTTCACAATGTTTACGATCGACACATGCCGGAAAGCATATCGTAACGACTACCGACAGTCGTGCAGAATTTGTCCAATACTGTGAATGTAATCCCAAATTGTGTCTCACGAAGCTGTGTGTTACAGTTCTGTTACTCTCACACAATTTAACGAAACCCCATTGACAGTTACAAATATAACCTAGTAGTTTCCCGTGAAAAAAAAACTGCGTTCTAACTGAACGTACGAGATTTCCGGCGTTCGATTCTCGGCGCGGTGAAATTCAATGTTTCATATTTGATGATTGAGATTTGCTCGTTATAATAATATCTGGATATTTTTCCAAGTCTATACATTGCATATTATATCAGTCCATTGGAAATGTTCTAACTCCATGCGGAAGTTCCGTGGTTCGTTTGCATGGGTAAAAAGAATTTTTCCTCCTTACGTTCTCATAAGTATCAGTCCATTGGAGCTGATGCAATGTTCTTGCGGAAGTTCCGTGGTTCGTTTCCCGGCAAATCAGAGACTTTTTTTTCTGAATTTTCCTCCTTACGTTCTCATATCTGGCTATTTTCTCAAAATTAATTAAACAGCGTTGTAACTGAACGTACGGATTTCCGTGCGTTCGATTCTCGGCGCGGTGAAATTCAATTTTTATTTGATGACTGAGATTTGCGCGTTATAATAATATCTGGATATTTTTCCAAGTCTATACATTGCATATTATGGTATCAGTCCATTGGAGCTGATGCAATGTTCTAACTCCATGCGGAAGTTCCGTGGTTCGTTTCCCGGCATGGGTAAATTCAGAGACTTTTTTTTTCTGAATTTTCCTGCTTACGTTCTCATATCTGGCTATTTTCTCAATTCTATACATTGCATATTATGGTATCAGTCCATTGGAGCTGATGCAATGTTCTAACTCCATCCGGAAGTTCCGTGGTTCGTTTCCCGGCATGGGTAATTTCAGGGACTTTTGTTTTCTTAATTTTCCTCCTTAAGTTCTCATATCTGGCTATTTTCTCAATTCTATACATTGAATATTACGGTTTGAGCCCTTTTGGGTCTGGTTTAACGTTCGAGGAGCTTATTCCGGCTACTCGTGGTCCGTTTTCCGGCGTGGTTAAGTGCAGTGTCTCTTATATTTATATTCGTAGTCCCATGTCTCACATATCTATTTTTTAATTATAATCCGTGGCGCCAGAGCCCTTGAAGGCCCAGACCGACCAGCTACTGCTGGCCTCACGTTCACATGCCGAAGCAGAGGTAGATAATCATCTAACCAGTTTTTTTTTATTCTATGCTGTGAATATTATTTCGGAATATGTTTTATATCTGTGGTGTTCGGGTAAAGGGGTATGTCATTTTTTTGTTCAGGTCGAGATTTGTTCCTCAGATGAACACACAAGTTAAATTATACAAGTCGGTGTGCAAAAATCAAAGAATACTAGCAGTTGATGTGTTTTATTTGTGTAGAAAATTATTTGCAATAAGGGTTCCAAGTTGAATTTTCATTTGTCTCCGAACTCATTTTTATGACTTATCTCCCTTTACCCAAACAGCACAGATATGTTTTTTCTCGTGTTAAATCCTATCGTAACTTGTTAACATGTTTCGGCTTGTTATGCGCCCGTTTCAGAACTAGTTGTTGCTGTTCTTGGCGCCTTTTGTTTTGTTTCCTGTGGGGGTGTGATTGTGTAGTGTAATGTGAAGTCAAAGAGTGTGTGTTGTGAAATTGAGTTAGATGTGTTTTTGTGTGTCTGTATATTTCGTATTGTCCTAGTGCGTTTAGTTTCTGGCTTTTTGGTTGGATGTGTGGAATTTCATGTCTGTGTTGGCGTATTAATATTATTGTTTGTGGTTAGGTGGATCTTGTGTAGATTTCGAGCAACATTCCGAGCATTCCGTGTTTCGTTTCCCGGCGTGGATAAGTTCAGATCATCTTAGTGAGATCTGAGTATTTCTAGTTACATGTCACATGTATCTGGGTTTTGTTCCAATCCCATGCCTGTGACTTGTTGCTTTTGGCAAATTCTCGTGCTTGATATAATTGAATCGGTTATTGTTGAAAGGAACCAAGTCCACTTTTTAAAGTTTTAAGATAATCGAAAAAGAAAACAAACTTTTGTGAGTAATCTATCGAAGATTAAACCACAATATATTGTGCACATAAAATATAGGCATATTGAATTAGTTGAGGCTCATAAATGTATTCACACAGTCATTAGAATCTTTCTAATCTAGGAAACACGTCATTGTACTTAGTTCCTTTCAACATCGAAATGCTCTATTTATAAAAATGTAAACACATTTTGGCCTATAAGAACAGATTGGGAATTTATTAAATCACCTGTAATGCATGGCTTAATGAAAAATATCAACTATGAAACATATTGTTATTTGCATGGTGCAGTATAACATACATTATTTTCACAAAATACAAAGAATATTTACAGTAGTCATACACCTTTGTAATGAGAATAACTCAGAAAACAAAAGAACGTTCTTCAAATATATCCATACTATTTGATTGAATTAACCAATATTATTCTTGGGTAAATACAGAACAACAGTGCAAATAAATAACTGTTCTCAATAAAGTAGGTTTTCTTTTTGTTTCGTTGGCCATTGCAATATATTTTCATCATAGAAATTTTTGCTATCTCCTGATGTAGTAACATAACGATAAACTTTCCTCACATCTCCTAGTTTGCTTGTTTTGATTGGAACTCGTCCTTCAGGATAGACTTTCTGTACTAGGCTAATAAGATTACAATTTCTCGTGTATTCCATCTTCCATTATCTGATAATGTTATCAAGTATAGAATAATCAAATCTGAACATTTAATGCGACAAACTACTAGTAATCAACAATCAGTCTCTGCAGACTCATAAAACCCGCGAAATACTGGAGGCAGAATATACTGTTAGCACAGGGCCGCCAACCTGGAATCTTCGTCGTTCCATGTTGAAAAGCATAATCTACAGGAGTTAGTTCCTTGCACCACCGAATGACAAGATTGGCCACCTCAAATAAAGCACAAGGAATATGAGTAATAAGTTCGTTCCAACACCAACAGATGCAGCTGTTTTTTTCTAAGTCACAAATCGATAAAAAAGAATGAAATTGACAAAAACGTGGACTTAGTTCCTTTGAACAACGAACGATTCAATTATGTAATTGTGGTGTCTGAGCACATGGACTTCATATGATTCCTTGTCTGAGAATAGCTGAATATTATTGTGTCCGCCCCGGTGTATCTGTGTTGCGTTTGGGCTAAACATCCAACTGATCCGTCGTTAGATTCTCCGCGTGTATATATTGAGAATCTCATAATGGAAGTCTTGAGTTTTCCTAGTTACAACTTGTCGGCCACTGTGGATCTGATCTAAAGATCGTGTTTCCCATCCGAGCGATCCGTCAATTAATTCAGGAACCCTTAATATCCGAGTATTTCTAGTTACGCATGTCTCAAATATTTGGCTATTTTCCAGTGGTACGCATTTAGTATAATTGTGGCAACCCTGTGCATCTACTCTGGCTTCCGAGCTGATTTGGTGAGGGATTCGTGGTCCGTTCCCTGATGTGATTAGATGCAAGTTCTCTTAATTGATGTCTGCGTATTCCTGTATACGTGTCTCATATATCTGCCTGTATACGTGTCTCATATACAGTATCTGCCGATATTTCATATTCTATTCCAGGGCTGGGCATCGGGAGCGCATCCAGACTCTAAACGGGGGCACTTAATATTCTTCAGTCACGGAATCAACGCTGCGCGGTGTTCGGCGGGGAAGAAAGGGGATGAAGAGAAATAATTCGGCTCCCCGTGAGAGAGTAGAATCCGCTCTTGCTGCCCAGCCCTGTTCTATTCCGTTATGACGTCTGCCCCTGTGAATTGTTGTAGCTTTCTAGCTGCCCATCCTAGCGAACCATTGTTTGTCCCCTCAACGCAAAGGTCGAAGAATTTGTCCAACGCTGTGAATGTAATTCCGAAGTGTCACTCACGGAATTGTTACTTGCAAATCTGTCTGTCTGTTGTTCGCATACAAGTAAATGAAAATATCATGTCGGTCACAAATACAGGTCTAGTTTCTTCATCATTGTAGAAGAGCTCTTAGAAGTATCTTCGGATTTCAACTTAGAAATCGCTTTCTTTTTTACAAGGATCCTGCTGCAATGTTGGTTACATGCAGGACTTCTGTATCCAGTCTCTCTCGAATAGCAACAGGGCAATTGTCATTTGAACCGAAATGCCTTGCGAGTGTACATTTTGTGCTTTCGTCTAATTGGGGAGGAATATATGAAGAGTCCACTGCAAGAATGATGGATGTCATTTGGAATACTTTTTGCAGGAGAAGTAATTGAAAGTTTGAAACGCTTAGCGCTCAAAGCTTAACTGTGATTTTCCGATCATTACTGGACAATGGCTATCAGTGTTAATGCCACATAACTCTCTATGTACATTCTATACGTCTTAAGCTATGCATTGACAGTCTTGGTTCATTTTCGACAAGAAAATGGCATCCGTCATTCTTGCAGTGGACTCTTCATATGGAAGTAAACTTAATGCTGAGCTAGACTTGAGTTTAAAGAGTATCTATACCTTAATCACAACACGCAATTCTAGCAGCTGAAAGGTATTATGAAAGATTCCGTTGTGAATCTTATTAGTCTAAAAAAAAAAAAGTGGTCACTTTTTCCTGCACAGACGTGCTATAACGTGAAAGAAGTTTGCATTTATGTATTTTAGGATTATGTTCAAAATCTGAAACTAAAATTTTATGTAGCTGTCAATTTATTAAAAATACTTAATTCACTATGTATTCCATATACTTAATGAGTAGCTTATAACATATCACGAGTCTACGTCAGCGTTGGCGAAAATGTAATCATGCGCCGAGTCACTGTGTAACCTGCAACGTGCATAGCTCCTATGGAGGGAGGCGGACACCCGAAGGGGAAGTGAAGCAACTGTCTGACTTATTAACGGATTTTAATTTGCCTTACGTCAATCACTTAAATATAATTTTATACAGTACAAGGCTACAAACTAATGTTTAGTATGTGTAACGAAGAAAGAAATGAAAATTAACAATATCACAACCTAAAATTAACTGTCTTCAGAATGTCTCTGCGACAAAGTTTCAAAATCAGAAATTACATCACTTACTGCCAGTCGTAGTTGATCACGAAGGAATTTGTCTGTCAGTCGTGATCTAAATTTGGTTTTTACTATTTTCGTTGTTGAAAATAATTTTTCACAAACGTAAGTTGTAGCGAACATGGCTTCAACAGAGCGAGCGAAAGAACGAAGCTTCTGATATTTATTTTTTGGCAAAGATTTGAAAGTTCAACATTTGTCAAGTTCTTACATCTTGCTTTCATTTGACATCAGATAGTAAAGAAGTGTGTTCAAATTGAAGATCTAACCGCATTATTCGTACATCTGCTGAAAAGGGGTCGACGTACAGAGATGATGATGATAACAATAACACAACCTTTTAATGTTTCATCAGTAACATGTAGTATAATGCCGTTTTATGTTATACAACCGTTTTCCTCGTAATACTTGTGATCAAATCATACATTTAATATTCTCACCATATTGACAGCAAAAAATAATGCTTCCTCCCATCCTACTTGGAACTGTCGTACATGGTTTCGAGAGAGACATATGCCACTCGCAGGTCAGAGACAAATACAAATGAAATGGAGTTTTACTCCAGTGAGTGAGAGGGTGGGGGTTGGCGGAGGTTAGAAGCAATGAAACGCACAGCTATTACTGCGAGTCACGTTCTCGCCACGGCTGGTCTACGTTATGCAAAAAATTGGAAGAGGTTCAAGGAAATAAAAAATGAGTTTTAAAGTGTCCGTGATATTCAGAAGGTACGAAAGTGCTGGTCTACACCAGCCCCTGTGGAAGTCACATTGAGTATTAGGGAAGAAACTTTGAAAGGTTTTTCTACACATGTACAAAACGATAATTCTTTCCATAATTCTTCCAGTTATTGGTATGAGATCCCGGATATCTTCGATGACTCGTACGAATGTTTCCCAAACGTTAGTTTGTCTGTGTTCAAAAGAGAAGAGGGGAATTTGAATTTACAGCCAATATTACTATTTAGGAAGTGCTGTTTCCATATTTTAGGTGGGGTTTGAAATGGGTGGTATCTGTTATGGTTAGAACCTGTGCAGGGGAGATTTGCTACGAATGGATCCCTTTATTTTCTTTTAGAGGGAGTAGGAAGACGAAGTATTGACGAGTTTCCAAACCATGTCACACACGAGACTGCCTACACACAAGCTGACTGATATCAGCATTCACCACTCCACGCGTATTACGAAAAAGCATTCATTTGCAGTTTAATGGAAATCCGGATTTAGAATCTCTTTGTGTTTGTGATATGTAGGCAAAGGTGGGTCGCCACCGATCTTCAAATCTCTAATGTAGGCTATTCGCAGAATCTAACAGAGGTCTCCGCTAGAATTCAATACATAATGTACTTTCTCACTCTCTTTCTGTAATTCCTCTCCTCGTTCCAACATGTTGTTCTCCCTACTGCCACAGTCTACTATATACAGTCGCGAACCTTGAGGTGATTTTTTGCAAATCTGGTGATAAAGCGCTCCAAGCGGTTAGCAACTAGAAACAATAGGCTGTCCACGGTCGACTTTGGACTGTGTCGTATTTCCATTGAGTGCTAGCTCGTTGCGTATTTCACATTGATGCTTGTGAAATGTTCGTTATTGGTTGTAATGAAAATGTTAATGGCTAAAATACAATAATAAATTATTGGAATAATAATATTTTACTAGAGACGTAGAAAAATTAAGTTTGTTTTAATGAAATTTATTGATCAAGTTTTATTTTCAATTCTGGTGGGATTATTATTGCTTAGGCCTACTTTTTTTTTTCAAAGGATATGATTTAAGTCATAGCTGTTAATTTTGTTGTTATTTTTATTTGTTACTTTACTAGAGACGTAGAAAAAGTCTGTTACAATAAAATTTATTGATCACGTTTTATTTCCAATTCTGGTGTGATTATTATTGCTTAACCGCATCCCACTTTGTTAACTACGTAAGCCTACACTATAAGTACCGGTACACGTAAGTTACTCCATTAATTCATATTTCCATTATTATTGTTGTAAAGGGAAATGAAAATTAATATTTATTGGTTTCATAGTTAATTATCGCTATAATCTTGAATGAATGAAGCGATTATAGTAAATTTCAGTTCGTTTTGCACAAACAAAAATAATATTAACCTATTTCTTGCAGGTATCTTCGAGTTTATGGTGGAATTTAATATACTTCATTAAAATAACAAATTAACTTTATGCATTTAATATTTCAATAATGGAAGGAAGGTGTTAATTTTTCCAAAAGAACACAACGAAAGTGTAACATATTTTGTCGTCTACTAGGAGAGAGAACTGCTATGATGAGGCGATAGTAGCGATCCTAGTGGTGGGCAACTACCCATGTTTGCATTTTTACTACATATTGAGCTTCGCGACTGTATATAGTAGACTGTGCTACTGCTCTCGAGAGTCACGCAAAACTTCTCCACTCTAGTCTCTTTGGCATATCTCCCGCTATTTTAGTTCTTTCAGAAAGCTCACGAGATACTATCAGTTCTACTAAAGTCTGTATGATGTATCTTGTCTCACTGTGAAAAGAGAGAGAAAGGTGATATGTCTTACTTCGTCTGTGTTGTTATGGCGATGAAGTGGAGCGATGCCGTTCATCCATCCAGTGGCGGAAGGGACTAGTTGATACATTCTGTAGCGCAATATAAAATCGCAAAATATCTCTCTTCGTACTGTGTAGTTCCGTCACTGAGCTTTGGCTTTCAAGAAACTGAATTGAGCTTCGCGACTGTATATAGTAGACTGTGCTACTGCTCTCGAGAGTCACGCAAAACTTCTCCACTCTAGTCTCTTTGGCATATCTCCCGCTATTTTAGTTCTTTCAGAAAGCTCACGAGATACTATCAGTTCTACTAAAGTCTGTATGATGTATCTTGTCTCACTGTGATAAGAGAGAGAAAGGAGATATGTCTTACTTCGTCTGTGTTGTTATGGCGATGAAGTGGAGCGATGCCGTTCATCCATCCAGTGGCGGAAGGGACTAGTTGATACATTCTGTAGCGCAATATAAAATTACAAAATATCTCTCTTCGTACTGTGTAGTTCCGTCACTGAGCTTTGGCTTTCAAGAAACTGAGTTCCGGTAGCCTGTACAACAACAAGGTTTTGAAAGGAATCCTGAAAATTTACAACCCTCCTGTACTCTCCACCCTCATTTGAAGGGACTTGGTTTTATTTCTACTGAGACAAGATAAACCTTACCAGGTATACCGACAGTTCAGGGATGCCGCATTTAATTTTTCAGAAGATGGGACAAAATTGGACGATTTTTCAACCGTAAGTTCCACTTTTTTTTTTGCTTCAATATCCGCCCACCATTTTACACAAAACATAACATTATTAATATTGCCTTAATACCGTAGAACTTATAACACAGGGTGTTGTTAAACAATTTTAGATTCAGAAACTTTCAGAGTAGAAAGAGGATACGAAACGAAGTATTGTAAGATTAGAAATGAGGTATTATAGATTCTTCGTTAAGGCACTACATACATTAACATGCCTGAGTCTAATGTCAATTAAACATATTCTTACATACTACATGGAAATACCGTAATGCACAATGAGAGACATAGGAGTTGAGCGGTCGACCTAAGTAGCGTAGTCGGTAGCACTGGCCTTCTGTGCTCGAGGTTGCGGGTTCGAGCCCGGCCCAAGCCGGTACCATTTAAGTGTGCTTAAATGCGACAGGCTCATGTCAGTAGATTTACTGGCATGTAAAAGAACTCCTGCGGGACAAAATTCCGGCACATCGGCGACGCTGATAATAACCTCGGCTATTGCGAACATCGTTAAATAAACCATAATTCAAATTTTCAAGAGTTGAGCTACTGGCTTTTTCCTAAGTCGAAGAATGCCACATCGCGCATGCTCCGAAAGTTTTCGGTCATATGTTGACGAGGTATTCGCATAGGTTTTCTGTTTAAATATCACATACATATGCTGAGAAGGAACCAAAACTGTAGCCCCTTATGAACCGCGCTACAAATCTTGGAACATTTTCGCCCGCTCAACAATTATGTCCCTTGATACTGTATATGTTCAAACTCAGCTCCATTAACATATTGGTAAGCAAGACAGGCGCCAACAATGATTAACGCGTTCTCTCAGAGATTCCAAGAGTTGTCTGATTTCTGCTGCAGCCAAAATATGCTTTACATTTTGTCGCGAAGTCACAAATCATCTAAATGAAACATTTGGCGAAAGGGTAGTTCGGACGTGTGAACCAACGATGTGGCCTCCACATTCACCTTATTAATCACTGCTCGATTTTTTTCTTTTGGGAGTCATGAAGGACGCAGTTTACAGCATACTTGTCGACGATAAATATACATTAGTATAGCGTATTATGGCTGCAGAAGAAATCATTCAGAGCACTACTGGAGTCTTCGAGAGAACGCGTCAATCCTTCCTGCGACGTTGTCGTGCTTGCTAAAATGTTGATGGAGCTAAGTTTTCAACCTTAAATTCGATATGTATTTATTACAGAAACTTTCTTGGAAACATTTTCTGTATTATTTATTATTCCGTAAGTACATAAAGCTGCGGTTTAAATTCTTTCAAATAATGGTACCCGGTAATGTTAACACACATTCAGGAATGTCCAAAATTGTATAGTTCTCTAATGTCGAATTAGAATAAAGGAGGAATTATTCCGGATAATCTTTCCTCGTAACTAGCCTTTTAAGCTTAGTCTACTGTATTGTGCTGACAAGATTGTTGCCACAGCAACTGAAATGTAACAACTTCGAGATATCAAAACACTACGATCAAATAATTACCACACTTCCTCTTCACTGCAATTTCAATGTGTACTTAGCGATTACCTTGCGTGACAATTTATCTGTTTTGCCGACTATTCCTCGGCACCTTGTTCCCTTATTATTGATTTTCTTAATTTGCTTCGGAGTTTGTCGGTGGGAAAAAATGGGTGAAACAGCATTCCACTTCAGTTTCATCTGTCCATAATTCTACAGTATCTCTCACACATGTGCTGTAAAATGCACCTCCCAAAGTAAGAATTGGGATTCATACTACAGCATGTGAGTTTTCACATTTCTTTTCTATAGGCTTCCGAAGCTCTGGTGGCTTAATTCGCTCCTCAGTTTGTCGGTGGGGAAAAAATTGTTGAAACAGCTGAACTGAAGTATGAACATATATGGGCCTAGACATACATTCACCTTGGAAAAGATGGCAATGGCTAAGATGATATTGTAAACTTCTTGTAGTTACAATATAACTGAATAATTTATCGCATTTCATGGATAACAGTGTCTTTCTATTCGTTAACTTTCCTCAGTCGTTTTTATTTCAATCCTAATAGTTCGCCAAGTTTTCCTCCGATGATTTATAAACTGAATTCACTGACTTATGAATATTCAATAACCATGCACAATCTTTCAAAGTAAACCGAAAGCTGAGAAACAACTAATGGACAATGTCAGGTGCATGTGGACGAAACGGAACTATTCAGATTCAAGAAATACAATTACTCGAATCACTAAACTAGTAATGTATAGACAATGGATGTGGGATGACTTATCGTTGAATGTAGGTGCACATTTACTATATGTTACATTTTTCATTCAGACCACTGACTCAACAGGCTTTAAGCGTAAACAGACGACGTCAACATGCTACTGTATCTCCGTACAGTCAGAAGGAAAACAAAAATAACGTACTGTAGTACATACCTTGCAAGTTCAGTCCCCGTCATCATTGATGCAATTACCAGCGTTGCAGTAAACGACGATATATTCTCGCAAGTTGTCGAAGCTGAATCGTCTTCGCCTATCGCTTAAACATTTTTTGTATCGAGAGAATTTCTACAGAAAACCTCTAAAATAGTGATCAGTTAATTTCTTTAGAGGAATATTTGCACTGAGCATCATGTTGCACATGTCTTTGCAAAACTTTTCCCGCACAACTAAATGATGATGATGATGATGATGTAGATGGTTCCTCAGATTTCATTTCAACGCATTTCCTATGTGATGTACTGTTGCAATGTTTATCTGTAGTCTGAGTTGTTCTGGTTTTTATTTCAATTTTACATACATTACACACGATATTGTCTTCGTTAATACATAAAATGTCACTCCCATATTTCTTAATTGCACTTCGTATCTCTGAGTGAATTGAACGTTTTTCCTTCGACATTATGAATGAATCAGCACAACACTATTCAACGTTTACTAAATACAGGTTGGGGCATAGGAACCAAGTGTTTTTAAAATAATCATAAAACAGTTAGTTTTTGTTTTCAACACATTTTATTCGTAGAACAACGTTTGTGAGAACATACCATTTCAATTATGAGCGGAAAATTACATCTGGCATGTGATGTCCGTCTGTGTTGACGCATTGTTTAAGGCGCTGACGAAAATTCACCTCTATTCTTTCCAGGGGATCTCTGTTGATTTGGGTGATGTGTTGACGTACTGTGTCCTTTAATTCATCTAATATTTGGAGCTTACCTCGTATACACGTGCCTTTAGGTACTCACATAGAAAAAATCACGTGGACAGGCCAGGGGACCGAGGGAGGCATGGAACATCACCAAATCTCGAAATGAGACGATTGGAAAACAGGAGGCAAAGAACTGCCATTGACGCTCTGGAGATAAGCGCCGTGGCCGCATCTTGCTGAAACCACAAATCTTGTATGGGTGTAAATGTAAATCGCCATGCAAAATCCGTCTTACCGTACGATTGCTGAGCGGCCTGGACTGCGCAGTATCGCTTATCTGACTGAAAATTTTCTGGTGTACGCACTGTGTGTTGGGGGCCGGGCGATTTATTCTTCAGTATTGCACCTTTTTTTTAAGACTTTTTAACCCAACATAATATTGTGTTACGCACAGGAACAGAATCATTGCAATTTATACTGAATCTGTAGCAAAACTCACGCCGTATCGAGGTCACCGACTCGCCATTTCTAACAAAACAATCATACGCAAACATGCGTCCACTGCTCCATGATGCCGACTGCAGGTGAAATGCTATGAGCCACGGAATGGATTGTCACATGCCGCACGTCTCTCCCTTTCATAATGACCGAGTACAAGCCATTTAAAAAACACTTCGTTCCCATGCCCCAGCCTGTACTTGAGCAGGATAACACAACTGCACGCATTGCGTTGCAATATTACTATGAACGCTGCTGTACTCGCCAGATACACAAAAGAAGGACGACGCGGAACGTGCCATATACTCCGATACGAAACAACGTCACTTTTTCTTAAGTCATCCCGCAAACACTGTCTAGTAATGTAACATCAATATTCAATAAGTAATATATTAAAATCTATAGCACCTAGAACCATGAATTGTCTTAAATGCTCAGTATTTCATTCTCTTTTTGAAACCACAAAAAAATCCGACTTTAGGTCCCATTTCCTGCAACTCGTCACATCGTGATTATGAAGTAATTTCGTGGCTTTCTATCAATTTCGCTAAAATGCGTAAATATGTTCACTTAATTTTGCACTGTCATTAAAGCAATTGCATTTTCCACGCACAAAATTATTTTTTAACACATTTCATGTATATCATTAACACAAAAAATCACACTCCTACTGATAATACATTTAAATGGTCGCCACCTATGTATCATACCTGTAGTTATGACAGTCTACAATAGGCCTGGGCGTTAATACTTCGACTAAGTCACTGCAGGCTACTCCTTAACTCTCCACTCCACCTTCCCCGGCAGAGACAGTTATGCTTCGGTGCTATACGAGTACACAGTTAGGCAAGCATTGCTGAGTGATGGATTGTAAAAGACAGGTATCATAGCTTTCGGCCCTCGCTGGTCCTGGTCCACCACCGATACATAGTGCCTGGCTATGTGTTTGTTACTAAAACGGAGTAAGCAAAACGAACATAGGCGGGGTATCTCCTTTCTTTTTTCCTTTTTCATTCTCTTTATGTCCAGGGTCGGTTAACTGTGTATCAATTGTCCACTAAGTTCCTAGTAATTTACTTCAGCTGCTAAAATATCAGATTGGTAGTGACTATCCTGTAATGCAATGACGTCAAAGCATTTTTCTGACCTTGACGTCGTGCGCGGGCAGCAAGCGCTAAGTATGAAAGAGGAAGGGTTGTGTATATGAATAAGCAACCTGTTGGATTAAGAAAACAGTGGTGCACAAACTTCAAAAGGAACGTGAAATTTTATGTCGTTATTTTTATATGGTTTCTTTCTGTTTAATATTATCTATATTGTCTGTAAAACAGAAGTACTACCACTGATTTCTTAATATTGCACTTGTGCTTTAAATCTTAATAACATAATAGAGAGTTAAGAAGGAATATTCACTTAGGGTGCTATTCATAGACATTTCGCAGCACGCGCTACGAGCGTACTAAGCTAGCCCCGGCTATCCACTGGTTACTTGTACAGAATTCAAATCATATCCTACCGCTAACACTGGTTTATGAATACGAAAAACACTGATCATCCATCGGAAACCCGCGCTAAAAATGTCTATGAATACGGCCCTTAAATTCCATAGCAGTATAATATTATACTGTATAAAGTGGATGAAACACATCATTCATAAAGAAAGTGATATTCCAAAGAAAGAGATTGAGTATGCCATGATGAGTTGGAATTTATATTGATGGTATCTTTAGCCTTACAAAAGTAATCAATAAACTAATCAAAACAATATTACAGTACAAAGCAGTTACCTAGGTACTGTATCTGTTTTAAGTGTAACTAATATTACATAACAAAACTCTTATCGCATTATGCTTTTAAGGTGATATTTGTGAGCAACTTCCTATCATCAGAATATTAAATTATTTTCTCGAAATCTTCTGAAGCTATAGAGCTGACATTTACAACACATGGGCACGTATCTTTTGCTTATGATGTAACAGTAGTTGCTTTGTTAATTAATTTCCTTACAAACAATTTCCATTGCGAATATTTTCAAAATTTTCAATACACTATCTTCAGTAATAGGTATAAACGGTATTAGGTTTACAAAAAACATTCCTTAAGGCTGCTAAATAAATAGGCCTATACCTGAAAATTTTATTTTTCTATACTAAATGTTGAGAAAATATTTCTTTTGAATAAAAAAAAAAATCAAACTTGTGAAAAATGAGCATTAAAATTAAAACTTATATTCTTATAATGCACTTATACTTCTCAGCCAAATCTAAAAATTAACATGAAGTTCTCTTCCCTTTATCTATCGAATCAGGTGCTGGCCATCCCTGAATATAGCTCGACCAAGCGGCATATACCACCTCTTTCGTCTGTCTCTTTCCGCTGTAAAGCGCTCAGGCTTTCCTGGGCTCTAAAGCGAGCGCTTGCTCCTGTGGGCATCAATTGACATGCCTGCTGTAATGCAATGTGCTAACAGAGATGAAAAGACATAATATGAGATATTAATTTAATTCAAAGCTTGAGCTGTCATATTTGGGGTTTGTCTACTGTCACTCTACACGAGTTGGGAAGTAAGCAATCAATGTAGTTTACGTTGACTTAATTCTGATACTAAAATGCTGCAATTGAAAACGTTGCGTACCAATATCAGTCGACACGGATAAGATAAGAGACCAGTGTGTCGGGAATTTATTTTGAACGCTTGGAATATCAAAAGTTGACGACAATTTATAGTGGAATAATGGGGTTAGAGGGAATAATTAGCTTCGCTCACAGTGGCGCCATACATGCAGAATAACACCTTTTACGCACTGTGGAGCAGCGAACGTAATCGGAAGTTTTGTATCTTGCTCCTGTGTATATTATTAGACCGCGACAACGAAGACGTAGTTTCGATGTCGAAAAGCAGGAGCGACTGCGATAGGTAAGGAGGAAGACGGCAGGGTGAACATCGGTAAGCCCAGTGAAGCGGGAATCTCACAAAATGGAGTACTGTTAAAGAAACAACACCATAGTACACACGAGATGCTGTTAGTAGATTCCTGAAGCGTATAATGCGAAGAATTAACTTTTTCTCGCTTTCTTTTTTATAAAGGTTCAGATCATACTCCAATAAATACCTTCGACTGAAGTAACCCTGCTTTTATAGTAGGTACAGTTACTTCAGTAATACATTTGGCTTCACTATTACATTTGGCTTCACATAAATTAAAGTTAAAAATTGAATTGAAGTTCGAAATAAATATATAGTATAATTATTATAACAAGAGGACTACCAGCGTAGTTCAGGCGCATGGTGTGTGAGCCTACTAAGATGGACCAGCTCTCGGATGTGGGTTCGATACCCGCTTGGACTGATTACAAATTTGCCATTTTTTCTAGGTTTTTTTCCCAAATATTAAGCGGATTTCAAATAATGGCATGTCCAGTCCTTGGCGCCATTTTCCTCTCACCAATTCCATTTAGGTTAAGTAAATTAATAGCTGATAAAGCGTCCTTAAATAACCAAATCAAATAAATCTTCTCCCCAGGGGCTCACAGCTTGTGAGTACGGATGTGGCAATTCCGGGGTCCCGAGCTGATTCTGGTATTGCTTCCCTTACTTATACCAGAGCCCTTCTCTTTACTCTTTTATCTTGCCTCTCTCGGCAGAACTCTTGCTTTCTTCGACCCCGACGGTATTAGAGCATTCGAGGCCTAGGGGATCACTTCGTTTCCATATTTATTCTTTTCGTCTCTTGAGAAATACACTGACTTGGATTTGAAACACACACTCTCCTATGATGAATAAAACTTATCAAAGGAGATATGCACTCATTATTGGCTGGAAGATTTATCCTAGTTTGATGTCACTCTTATAAAATATTGCTAATTGGAAAGCACCGTGATATTTGGGCAAAAATGATATGATGAATACAAAGAAAGACAAAAATTGGGATATGAAAACATCGTATCTGAAGATGTAAGATCCGATTGTGGTCACTGATGATTATTTATGAGACCACTCAACGCTGAAACAGTGTAATTTAAAACTACATATCCTACCTCAATACGTATGAAGAGAAAGAGGTACATAATCTTCAGTCGCCCGTAATGAGGCATTAAATCCAACACTGGAGGTTTCAAGGAAGTATAGTCAAATAATAATCTATACGGTTCTGGAAACAGACCTGTAAAGATTGTAATACCAGAGGTATAAGTTCAAGTTGTTATAATTATTCATTACTAGTGTTCCTCGCCTAAGCGTCGAGGTCTAAGACATCATGGCTACGATTCGTCAGTAACGGGCGTTGATCTCTACAAAGCTGCTGGATATTGTGAACGAAATTACCTCTAAATCGGGGGAAAAAAGTAGGGAAGAGACATATCTCAAGAAGAATGTTACATCTGTAGGTTTTCATCTGGACCAGGAGAGTTTAGTTCATGGAAATTAAAACGTTATTACTCAGTGGATTAAAATTAATTACATTCTTTAACTGAACGTAATGCATTAAGTCTCTAGGAAAAGACTTATTCTATTAAATTCATCAGGAATGGCTACAGCATCTGAAGATTACCAGGCACCTGAGTGTGCGAAATTACCTTCAGTTACAAAGCCCGTGTTCGACAGTCATTATACTTGCGCAAACTCCAAATGTATACTGCAAATCAAAATTCATACAAATTTCGAACGTTTAAAAAACAAGGTCCGGGCTGGAATGATAAAAAAACGGAAGAAAAAGTGTTATTGTGGAGGAGATACAAGACAGCACTCTAGAAATTTAAATTATTTACGTAAACATTCTAGATATCCTTTGTTTTGTAATTTTCAAAACTACAAACTTCGTAAAGATTTCCGGATATAAGTTAAAATGAAAAATAACTGATGTTTTCCATGATGGATAACTTTTCATTTTGAGTGCTGTGCAAGGTTTGATGGAGCTTATCTTAATTTCAGAAATTATATTTTCAAGGACTGGCACTGCCACATATTTTCAAGTGCATAAACTTCAAGAGATATCTAAAAATTACGGTTTCTTTAACGACGCTCGCAACTGCCGAGGTTATATCAACGTCGTCGGTTTGCCAAAATTTTGTCTCGCAGAAGTTCTTTTACATGCCTGTAAATCTACTGACATTAGCCTGTCGGATTTAAGCACATATAAATGCCATCCACCTGGACTGGAATCGAACCCGTAACCTGGAAGAGATATTACATTGGTATCTAAGTTTCTAAAACAGTTTGCAAAGTTGGGATCACCATTGAAGCCAGAAGCTGAGGATTTTCTTCAAAGATATAACTTTCAACATTGAAGTTATGCTTCAAAGATGTCTGTTTGCATGCTGATATAAATCTTCTGAGTTAGAAGTTTCGACGCTGAAGTTGTGATTCAAAAATATTATTTTCGACAACGATGTTCTGCACGAACATCATTTTCGACGCTGCAGTTAATCTTCAAAGTTATCATTTTCGACGCTGACGTTGCTCTTCACAAATATCATTTTCGGCGCTGAAGTTGTTCTTCACAAATATCATCTTCGACGCTGAAGTTGTTCTACACAAATAACATTTTCAACGCTCAAGTTGCTCTTCACAAATATAATTTTCGACTTTGAAGTTGTTTTTCACAAATATCATATTCGACGCTGAAGTTGTTCTACACAAATATCATTTTCGACGCTGAAGTTGTTCTTCACAAATATCATATTCGACGCTGAAGTTGTTCTACACAAATATATTCGACGCTGAAGTTCTTCACAAATATCATTTTCGACGCTGAAGTTAATCTTCAAAGTTATCATTTTCGACGCTGAAGTTGCTCTTCACAAATACCATTTTCGACGCTGAAGTTGTTCTTCACAAATATATTCGACGCTGAAGTTGTTCTTCACAAATATCATTTTCGACGCTGAAGTTAATCTTAAAAGTTATCATTTTCGACGCTGAAGTTAATCTTAAAAGTTATCATTTTCGACGCTGAAGTTGCTCTTCACAAATACCATTTTCGACGCTGAAGTTGTTCTTCACAAATATCATATTCGACGCTGAAGTTGTTCTTCACAAATATATTCGACGCTGAAGTTGTTCTTCACAAATAATTTTCGACGCTGAATTTAATCTTCACAAATATAATTTTCGACGCTGAAGTTAATCTTCAAAGTTATCATTTTCGACGCTGAAGTTGCTGTTCACAAATATCATTTTCGACGCTAAAGTTGTTCTTCACAAATATCATTTTCGACGCTAAAGTTGTTCTTCACAAATATATTCGACGCTGAAGTTGTTCTTCACAAATATCATTTTCGACGCTGAAGTTAATTTTCAAAGTTATCACTTCCGACGCTGAAGTTGTTCTTCACAAATATCATTTTCGACACTGAAGTTAATCTTCAAATATTTCGTGTTCTACGCCGTATTTAACCATGAATGGTCATGTGTTCGACACCAAAGGTTACCTTCTGTTATTTCATTTCCGACGCAGAAGGCACAGTACGAAAGGCGCTGAAGGTAACATTAGAAGATATCACCTCCATTTACGAAGATGAATTTAATCTTGTATATTTGTCTATTTCTTTTAATAAATTCAGTCATATAGTACTGACATTTTTCGGAATTTGAAGACATATTTGAAACTGTTTTCATTTTAAGACTCTGGATGATGTGCTGACGCATTGCAAGAATAATGTTCAGACTTATTTTGATATTCAGAGCAAAAATTAGTAGTACTGAAACTGATGGTTTGCCATATAATAAAATTATGTGGGATGTATTGACTTAGCAAACTGATGTGTCGAAGTGATCAACGTGTTACATTACAGAGATGAAAAGCGTAATGATGCAAATGCCAAATACTAATTTGCAACTGAAAATTAATAGGCACAGAATCAAACACAAGGTTGCAGAATAGCAGATCGCTGCTCCACTTCAAATGACCGATAAAAATGGATGAGAAAAGATGAATAAATGACTAAGACAGTATTTGATATAACCGCAGTGCTTAAAGACAGGCTATGATATTTGATGGCATTTACTTTGAGAATAAATGAAAATGTTACGGCACTACACGTGAAGACTGCAGAAAAGAAATAAATGTTGCATATCCAGATTAAAGTACTTTTTCAGCCTCAGACTTCTATATGTGGCAGCCCAGGAAGGCCCCAGTCGTAGTTCAACCTGTGTGGAGTTGGGCACTGGTCGTTTGGAAATACCCACAATAGTGCAGTCCAGGAAAACAACTGCTGGTATGTATAATTGTAGATGAGCTGTTAATTTTCACCAACACTTTTTAAGAAATATGGTAATTTTTTATTTATTTTTTTATGACTTCCCCTTTGTATTAATACAATTTCAAGCATTTAACACATGTTTATTGTTGTAATATCTCACTATCTCCACCAAAGGGTGTTGTTTTACGTTAATAAATTTAATGTAATAAACCACATCTCGGTGCACAGATCATTCTGATATAATGAAGTGATAACGTTATACGTGGATAAACACAGTAAAGGGAATAGAAAAGAAATATCCAGTATCCTGAGAACATTTATTCTACCCACGATTGCCATTCTCAAGGACTAAATATAGGGCGAATGTGAAGATTTATGGAAAACTAGTTTTGAACTGTAATCTACTAATATTATACCTTTCAAACCCAGTTCCTGCATAATTTCCTCATGTTTTTTTTTAGATACTTTTATGAAATTTTGCATGCAATTTTATTTAATATCGGAGAATAAGTCCTGCATTTCGTACTGTTTCATCGTTTGAATCTTTATTTTTGCACTACCTGTAATGATTATTTATTAAAAAGTACATTTTACAATATATGACAAAAAATTACACAAATATATTTATTTTTTATACATTCAAATGATAAGGGCAGGATTTGTTAAAAAATTCATTACGAATAAAACAGAGAAGAAAGTAATAAAATATTCAAAGTGCATGTAGTAGAAAACATTAGAGAAACCAATTTTCCCTGCACAAATTTCACCCCGTAGTTTAAACAAATATTAATTATCCTCAGCGATAAAATTTTGATTTATAAAAATTGTTTATTAATCTAGAGGTATTGTCTAATCACTATACAAATTAAAGCACTAAATCTACTGGGGATATATGAAAAATTTAATTTTGAATTCTTCCAATTTTACACTAGAGAAAATTGCTCATGCCCTCTTCATTACATTGCAATGATTTCGATAATTCAGAATATCCCATTAAGTGATCATTATTACAAGGTTATATGAATATGAAATATAAAATTCCACAGCGGCTTCAAGTAAGATTTCGTAAATTCGTTATGAATGGCATGGACTCAAATGTACCTATAGTTGTAATATAAAAAACGAAATATTAGATGAAATGTTAAACTTTTTGTTGGTTTTGTAATGAACTTAATTAAAATTTTTAAACACACAATCACTAGAATTTATGCCTTTTATTTATTTTGTTCTCCAATTTATTTATGCTGCACAATATTAAAATCTGATTATCATGAACTGTCATAAAATTCGAATAGTTCCTAATATGAAGAAGTTGACATTTGTATGTCAATTTCGCTTTTAAAAAGGAATATTTTATAAACTTTGACTTTGAAATAAAACATTTTTACTGAAAGCAAATATACTTCAAGTTTACGAGATTTAAAGCTTATGTATCCTACCCGTGATGGAATCCGAACTCTCTCTCTCTCTCTCTCTCTCTCTCTCTCTCTGAAACGAGCAGCTGAATTGAATTTGAGCTGGGATTGTTTCGTATAAAGTTTGTGGTATTAAAAATTTCATATGAAATTACATAAGATTTCTTGCTGTGTTACAAGACTTCAGTTTCGCATAAGAATATATAGTATTTGAATAAAAAAACAATTGAGTGCAATATTGATATGGATGAAAATATTTACATATTTGATATCGGTTTCCTACAGATATACCATGTCAACGTTGCAAGATCTCTTATCATCAACATGCGATTCAGGGAGCCTCTACCTATGTTACTGCTTGTGAAACTGAGAGGATACCTGTCTGCAGAATAGAAAACGTCCATCGCTGAGGGGATGGAACTACACTCAAATATAAGGGAAGGCTCGCAATCACTAGTGGAGAAGATACTTTTGCTTTCATTTCACATCTAAACTTCGTCGGGCCTGAGATTAAGTGAAAATAATTAGGGTAAACATTGGTAATTTCGTGATAATTTCATGAAAATTAATTTATGATGCAAATGTGTAAATATATCCTTATTCCGATTTTTTCATCTAAAAGACGATAATTTGCTATACAAATCTGGAGACATAAAAGATTGGACACGTTCTTGAACAAGTGCCAAAAATCACTTTTACAACTTAAGCTAAAAGGTTGGTTATTTCGTGATAACCTTGGTAATTTCGTGATATTACATTGATAATTTCGTGAGGGGTAGAAGAATTGTGTAAAAATTCATTAAAGTAAAATGAAATTCTCATTTATTGTTACAAGAGTTCAAACATAGTAATTCCGTCTAATATTCATAGCAAGAAAACATATAAATACATATAAACACATTGGTTGCAGACGGGTACTTTCTCGTAGCGGATAATTATTTTTGATTCCAGTTTCAATACAGAGTGTGTTTGTCGCTTTATCAGTGTGGTAGGACGATGTGTGCGGTTGGGCAATGTTATATCTGTGCTGTTTGGGTGAAGGGAGATGTCATAAAAATGAGTTTGTAGATAAATGAAAATTAAACTTTGAATCGTTACTGCAAATAATTTTCTACTCAAATAAAGCACATTAACTGCTAGTATTCTTTTGATTTTTGTACACTCGTATCATTTAAATTTGTATTCATCTGGGAAACAAAATTTCAGCTGCACAAAAAAAAATGACTTATCCCCCTTTACCCAAACACCACAGATATAGGCTTAACTTTCAAAGTGTAGGAAACATTCGTTACTATGTTCCAATGTTATTGAACATTTATTTTCGTAAATATTATTCTTGTTCAAATTAATTTCAGCACTTCCATAACTAACCCAGACTATTAATGGTATTATTTGATTTTTTGGGCTGTGAATTTCTTTGTTATATTCATATCGATGACTAAGAAGTGGTACCTCGTATATGTATATTTTCAGATGAATAGAAAACTCTTTTTAGCTAAAATAAATGGAATTTTTTTTAGATACGAGATATCACTTCTTAGCCATCGATATAATAATAATAATGGCTTTACTTAACCTGGCAGAGTTAAGGCCGTAAGGCCTTCTCTTACACTCAACCAGGATTAAAACTTGCTTACACAGTTGAACATAAAACTGGATCGGAATTAAGTAATTACATACTGATACAATTTAGGCACAGAATGAGATCAAAAGAGGTAGTTAAATAAAATTTACCTCATAAAATAAAAATAAACATAGTGAAATGCATATTAATGTTATAATCAAATATGAATCACATAAAAACAGAATCCGAAAATTAAAAAAAAAAAAATGTATACAATAAAAATTGTAAAGTGTTTCCAGAAGTTTACTTTTTAAGCCATTAATACATTAAGTTAGGGCACATTCCCAGCAATATATGATTGTCATTTAACACAATTCAGTTAATATAACTACTGCTGAAACCATTTTCGTTGGGAATGGGCTTTTTCAGTCTAATTTGCACAATTCTTTAACTAATGTAGTTTTGTATTTTATTACACTTTCTGGATTGTGGTATTCTTATACAGGGACATCATTTTATTTTTACTTCCATTTTTATTGTACCTGAGTTTTTGAATGTACTTCACTCCCACCCCTAATGAACTTCAACCGTCCTCCACACAGATCCAAGACCGCATATACAGTCATAATAGCCTTACGGTCATAGTAAACAGTAAGTTCCAAAAATATGTTCGCGTTTTCCAGTGACGAAAGAGCTTTCAATATTGCATAATTTTCGCACAGATACTGTCGTCCATTTGCCTATTTCGCATTCCGGTCCCCCCACCTTCTATTCGCCTCTCTGTAAAGACTAGTGGCTGGATTTTCCTGAGAACATTAATTTGTTAGGAATTGGACGTCTACGTAATATTATACCCATACAACTGTTTAAAATAACTTAAATAAAAGGGCCTCGTTAGGAAATTAACTGTCACGTGATTTCCCCCCTTTCTGCGACCCTGCAACATAACCACTTGGACGGACAGTAGATAGCATGTCTGAGTAATTTTATCATTTCGGATCGAGCAGAAGTTAAGATTGAATTCACAGTACGTAAGGTACTCTGAGAGTAGGTATAGAATTATTTCAACATGAGTTACTAGTGCGAAGGACGAAACTGATAATTGGAATTACACGCATTCGAACTGAAGCCTTATCGAAATGAACGGCCACCATTTTGAAAATGTGTTTAAATATCTTTATTATGATTATTTTTCAATTTAACTTCATTCTCTATAGTGTACGCTAATGTGTCTTAGACAGTATAATATACACTGCATAATGAATACGTCCACATGGACAGCTCAGTTCGTGAGTAAAAACTCTTATTGTTAATACAGTACTGTATTTTGATTAAACAAAAACCTAATGAAAATTTTCAAACTCATAAGCGTGATATTTCCTAGTTTACGTAAATGTGTGAACTATTTTTCTTCCCTCCTATACCTAATAAAGTGATTTGTTTGTATATTACGCCAGTATCATCGAACTCCATTCGTGGAAGGTGGTATCAACCGTTGATCCAAAGGTATAGCCAGGTTAATATTAGAAATGTTAGTAAAAATAAAATGATGTCCCTGTATATATATTTTTAGTAATTTAGCTTTTTAGATATTAAAAAATGTATATTTCTACATGAATGAGACGAATGAAAACAAGTTGACACAGTACCCTATATACTCTTTGTAAATGAAGTGAATGAGCCGCAAGATGTGCGCACATTTCTTCATAATTATAATTAATCTTGTATAAGCAAAGCATACAAAGTGGATTATATGAATTTAATTTTAGAAATGCACTGACAAAATTCAGCTGATGCAGTCCTATAAGTTCAATGTAATGGGACTATCATAATAAGATAATAGTAATATGCGTTACAAGAGCGGTATGTTGAAGTTTTCATGTTCGAGGAAAAGTTTGAAAAAGCGAAAAGTAGTTGAGCTTTTTTAATTTCCGAGAATTGAAAGAAAACATACCGCTCGTGTATCGTACATTATTTTGTGCGAAGATCGTTTATTACATACCTGAAAGAGGAATTTCTAATTAGTTGCAATGAAATCTCCATCTTGGTTTCTGTTCAATGACGGCAATTTTGGAAAACAAAAATATCTATCTTCAACATTGTTGCTGTTTTCTGTTTTCAGTATACTCCAGCAGACCGTGATATACGTCTGTTTTTTCCCCCCCATTCTATAAATGCGAACTTAAAACAAACGGCTTCGTTAATGTTACATGCATCACGAAATGCAATAACTTTAGTGGAGTTGTAGAGTTTACTTAATTTTTGCAAATATTTAAAAAGAATAATTAACAGTGCAATTATGTGATATTGCAGTGGTAAGTTTCCAATTTATAATTATTACTATATTCAACGTCTCTAAAAATAATATGTTAAAAGTCTAAAGCAGTAAAATGAATATGTCACTTAAGCGGTAAGAAGAGGGAAATTGTTATGTGTGTTCGGTTGGGAATACTGAATGTGGAATTTTAGACTTACCGCGGGTTGGTTTTGTGCGGAAACCAAGCAAATACGCACGATCTCGCACAAAGATAGTTTCCTACTCATGTTGCCAGGTCGGAGATGTAAAAGTCAAAGAGTATGACAAAAACGTGTTTCGTTAAGTGATTTGTAGAAAACTGAGAACAGAGATTTTGAACGCCATTAATAATATTTAATTGTCCTTCACGATCAGTATGTGTCATTCTTCCTATGAACCTGAAGGCCAATGGAGGGGAATCATACCCCGTAAGTCTGTTCGTTGTAAAGGCCTCTGGCGAGAGATTAACTTCTCCGTAAGTTCAAGTGTGTGTGTGTGTGTGTGTGTGTGTGTGTGTGTGTGTGTGTGTGTGTCAATACCTGTACTCAGGGATGGACAAAATATCTCTGAAAACAAACCTAAATTTGATTGTCTTATAGGAAGGAGTATCTCTGATTGAGATTCTGGCTGATTTGTACATCTATTATCAAGCAGTACATCTCACCTGACAACAAGATTCTGAGAAAATAAATTGTTTGTTTTCATCAGAAGTCGATTGGTAAAATGCATTACAAGTGGACGATTATGCAATGGAGGTGGAAAGGAAGTGGATATCCTACCCCATTATTTCCTGGTTCAGTTGTCTCATGAGTGATACCTTATTTGTGTCACTTATGATTTTCGATCCTGTCTTTGGACACGACTAAACAACTGGAAGGAGTTCGATTTGCTGCGGCCAACAAATATTCGATTCCACATTGTTCCTTGTGCGGATTTAAAATGAATCAGTTAAAAAAAATAGATTCCGAACTCTACATTTGTAAGCTCCAGAAAATTGTAAGAAAAGTGAAATAACATTTAAGAAATTGAATACTATCATTATCTCTTCACTTCATAAGATGAATTGGGATTCTTTTTGCTCTTCGTATGTTTTCTGATTGGATGTATATAGTAATTTCCTCAAACCTATTAATGTAATTGGTCTACTTTTAAGCTATCGAGAAACACTGCAAGGTCTTAAGTTTCTCGAAGTGTTTTGGCCCGTTTTGTGCACGAATATTTTCTAAAATCTGTTGACACGTGACAGTCTAATAACGGAGAATCGCCATGGGCTCCAACTGAAAATTATTCTGCTCGGTGGCAAAAACAACATAATCCTTAAACACTGAATTGTGAAAAGAAATGTGTTTGAGAGCTTAATGCACGTGCACAACAAGATCTTCGATGGCTAAACTTGCGCTGACCAAATCTTCTCTCTCTCTTTCATTCAATCGGTTTTGGAGGAAATCGTCAATTACTGTTAAAATTCGTAACTGTCTCAGCGCCAGCTATGAAACCACGCCGTATGAGGAAGTGGGGAGCGGCAAGACGTGAGTCAGCAAGTATATTACAGTCTACCGGGTTCCACTCCGCATTCCTGCCGCGGTTTCACACCTGGCGCTCACACAGTACATTGGGCAAGCATCAGCTGGATTAACTGTCATTTTTAGGAAGTAAGTGTTGTATAAACTTGTGTATTACATATATTGTAATGATTACAAATAACTGAAATGCTTTTGTAGCGGTAGTTTATTTTCAGAGGAACTATTCATTAGTTACGTTCATTTTAACTAGGGAAAGGAAGATTATAACTGATTTTTTATTTAGTTACTTAAAGTAAAATAATTCTGTAGACGATCTGTATTATAGAGCTTTGGGAGTTTAGGTGTTTCCAGTGGGTGATTAGACATTATCTTTACTCATATCTACCCTCTTTGTAAGGTAACTAAAATAAGTTATTTACGTATTTTCTTGTGTATAAAAAATATAAAATAAAATAATGTATGCCAATATTGCAACTAAATATTGCGTCAAATAACGGTTGGAAATTCATATGTACTAGTTTGCTATCTTTGCTATAACCCAATAAACAGAATTTATTTTTGCTACTTTACATACCGCACGTTAAGAAATACGTGAGCTACTTATTTTATTTGCTAATAGGATGCTTATTTACAGAATGGTGTTTTCTTAACTCAGAAAGCACTATATGCAACTCATTACAGAGTACATTATAGCCAGTGGTTGGAAAGGAAACTGCTTTCCATCTGTAGAATCATCATGCTGTTAATTTTATGGAGGTTTTGTATCTTGAAATTTCATTTATTCAATAAATTTAATTTTGTAAATTTAAATGAAATTCGCTGCCTTATTTGTTGTATTACATCGTGGAGTCAGTTATCTAGGGACCGGATTTGTTGGTTTTTACCTATTTTTTTCCTTGCTTCTGAACTAGTAATTTCTTTAATACTTTTCCTAATCATGATCGTAGAAGTCGTATATGTGAATTCTATTGAACTTAAAAAACATAAATTGGACCTCAATACCTATAAAATACGTAAATCATTGTTGATAAGCGTTAACCTGTATTTACTGCGTTTTACATGTCAATACTTCGAGAGAGAGAAAAGAACACACTCGTCGTGGAGGAGGCGGCCTCAATTCCTGAAGCAAAATCTGTACATCTATGGCTCGCTTGCTTTTCTCAAGTCACATTTCAGTGACCTTCCAAAATATAAGTACTTGGAATCTTCGTCGCTACAACTGAAGGATGCAACTGGTGTCATTGACTCGCTTCTACAGAAACGAGTACCAGGACCCGTGGGTCAAGCCGTCACATTAAAACTGAAGAAAGTATTGCAGAGGAATTCAGAGTTTGAAAAAAATGAATAATGTGTGCTCCATTCTCCAGGGGGAAAGCTTCAATTGTCAGTTACCGTGGGTACCTGCTACAGTGGCAGCGATGAAATTTGTACCTATGACGTCATGTGTGTTAAAAGAATTCCAAAGTCCTTCAAATGTATTTCAGAGATAATTGGAAAAAACTTCTCAGTCGAGAACCTTTGGAAGTATTTGGTCACATATTGCAACCAGGAAAAAGACCAGTAAATGTTGTTTTGTTTGTTCGTTACTTTTTAAAATAATTCTTTATCAAGCTTGAACAAATTTAATTTAAATATTAGGTGTGTACTGTACCTTTTATCTATTGAAAATTGAAATTTAAATAGTTATATCAAGCCAAATTATATTAGATAAAATGTTAACAGTTGCAATAACTTATTCAAACTACAAATAATGTTAACGGGGAAGGAGGAACAATTTCGAATCTTATAAATTTTGATAAATAGTTTGGTTCTTGAAATGATCAGTGTCGTGATTCATGTTACCTTAATAAATATATATTTATTTTTCAGAATAATTGTAAGGACACATTTTTAATGATCGGGCAGTTTTTTGTAACCCCTAAAAAAACCTATTTCACCTATTCCAAAAACCTAAAATAGTCTCTTTATAAACCTAAAAATCCGGTCCCTACTTATGTCATAATCAATGTCAATTTTAATGCAGATAACATACAAGCCCTCTAGCTTCCGTTAAATTTCTAGCAAAATTCCTAAAATGAGACTTTACTTTAGTAGACTGTAGAATGCTTCCAATTTTAATCGTTACAAATAATTCTTTGAATCATTTATTGAAAACAAAATATATAAGCATTGATTCCCTGCTTCATCGCAGACTTGCTTAATATTTACATACACTATTTACCAAAAAATAATTGGGCACTTTTTGACCCTTTAGAACTTCGTGGTACCACCTCTTGTTTCTGTAACAGCAGCCACCTTGTCAGGCAAGCTCTCCACTAGTTTGTGTAGGATATCCACTGGAATGCGTTGCCATTCCTCTTGCAACATGGCACTCAGTTGGACAATGGAAGTTGGCCCCATCTCCCGAGACCTCAATCGCCGCGCCGCCGGTCCAATTCGTCCCAAAGGTGCTCAATGGGATTTAGATTAGGACTCTATACAGGCCAGTCCAACTGGTGAACATTATTGTCTGCATGCTACTGCATAGTAGCCGCCGAAACATGGGGCCAACCTCCATTGTCCAACTGAGTGCCATATTGCAAGAGGAATGGCGACGCATTCCAGTCGATATCCTACACAAACTAGTGGAGAGCATGCCTGACAGGGTGGCTGCTGTTATAGCAACAAGAGGTGGTACCACGAGGTCCTAAAGTGGCTAAAACAGTGCCCAATTACTTTTTGGTAGATAGTGTATTTTAAATATATGATATGTCAATTTTCAAACCTTTCTTTCTCGCACGGTGTTATGCTGAAATGAATATTTTGCCACTGTCTGTTGAAAAAATTCAATTAAGCTAACAATATTCATATAAACTCAGGGCCCATCGGCTGCCATTCCACGAAATATCTGACTCTACAATGTATAGTATGAGAAACCAATGTGAAGACCGAGTAGGGTCCAACCCATATCCTGTGTGAACCTTTCAATATCATGTATATGTGTACTACAGGATTCGACCTTATCACGTACTGTGGCTATGTCACCAGTTGAAATGAAGGAGGAGGGGGGAATAAGTTTTTAGTCTGAGATGAACTTTCGAGTCTGTAGATTAGTGTAATATTAACCCACCTGAAACAAACTTAGTTTCCGATAAACCATTCTTTCGCCTCTCGCATATTTTATATACCTCACATGCCAGGTCTTTCCTCTCGACATTTACAGTATATGTGATTGACGCACTAATCTTAATACCATTTCTTAGAGTTCTTGTTTAGTGAAAGGGGTTGAAAGAATCTTATATAGTAAACAGAACACGACGAAAAAAATATTCGGCTTTAATCAAATGGACATATTATTCTGAAGCCTGCGGTAACAATTTCTAGGACCAGGGTGCTTTGCGACGTCAGCAATAATCGATTATCTACCTTTCCAAGGACGTTAACTGCCAAGAATCATTTTCATAGTTACTAATGAAAAACACACTGAGTAACGCATGTGGGGCAAACCACAGATTTATACCCACTGTAATTGAAAGTATTTCAACAAACGGTTTTATTAATTGAATCCTAAAAATAAATGAGTCATCAGATGACTGAAAGCAAGTAATGGTCTCTTAAACAAAATTTCTCCGACACTATATTTCTGAGCATGAACCAGTCACTCATAGTTCAACTAAGACAGAGCACATTTTGTATGATGTTCTCATATTGATGTACCTCCATTAAATTGAAGAAAAAATGAATACATTGGAAAGATTGGCACTTAGCCTCTTTGGAAAGATAGCTCTATCACATTCGAAAGCTAATAATGAAATAAATTCTCGTACTGATTAAATGGTCGAGTGGCAGGATTTTCTTCTGACTGATGTGATAAGATCAATGCCATAACGGACTACAATCGTCGAAATATGATGTTCGGCTCTCCTCGTGACGAAATATCAGCACGCTCTCTGGATCTGATGCTTGCAATTCGAGAGAAGATAAAATAATAAGTATAGACCTACAAGACCTACTGGAATATACTGCGTGTTCAGTTCAAAGGGTGTCATGGCTTGCTGTATGCAGTCATGTGGCTAGCCGATGAGCCTAGAGAATTCAATCTTCCTACACTTCCACAGAGGCGTATTACCTATGTGCCAGAGAAGTTGCCTGGCAAGTACGGCGTTCATTCTGAAGAGTACGTACCGATACGTACGGGAACGCCGGTAGTGGCAGGAATGTGAACTGTTTGGAAACACGTACTAAGGTGATTTTTTTTCTTACTGTCGAGATATGGGGAGAGGGTTAAGACGATTAGGCCTACTTAGGTATTTGTTGGCTTTAACTTGGACGGTCAACAGGGACACGGAGTATTTGATTTGTGTTGTGGAATGTTGCCGTATGCAACCGATGATAACAAATACCCTGCGTCCGACTTTCCCGCGCAAAACACAGTTCGAAAGAGGTTATGGTAGCACACAGACCGTACAGACCGTCATCTGTTGCTACGACGTTCAAGTTATACCGTACACGTTCTCAAGTTCAGGTTGAACGCCTTGAATAATAGGCAACTTCTCTGACATAAAAGCTGAAACTCTCTTCAAAATCGCTGACTCAACAGTGACGTCGTGACACACTGAAATGACACCCAGAATGTGATATCTGTGAACATTTGAAAGATTATGTTGACACGGAATTTATGCTTCAAGCCTCAATTTTTTTTACTTGACTTTGTGTTGTACGGCTGGAGACATGGAAGGTTGCCTACTCTGGAATTCAGGTCCCGAGCAAATCTCTAATGGACTGGTGGAAAATACTGCAGTAATTAAACCTGAATAAATATTTGGGATCATGAGAATATTAATCACAACACGAGATTAAGAAAAACGATGAGACTATATTACTTGTGATAGAATCCAACACAAGAAATACTTCATCCCCAGGGGCTCACAGCTTGTGGGTACGGATGTGGCAATTCCGGGGTCCCGAGCTGGTTCTGGTATTGCTTCCCTTACTTATACCAGAGCCCTTCTCTTTACTCTTTTCTCTTGCCTCTCTTGGCAGAACTCTTGCTTTCTTCGACCCCGACGGTATTAGAGCATTCGAGGCCTAGGGGATCACTTCGTTTCCACACTACTTATCTTCATCTCTTGAAGAATACATTCCGTTCATTAATTTGAACTTCACATAAAACTTTATGAAAGTATGACAGTGTAAAGCCTGCTGAGAATGTTCTCAAGTTGTGCTTTTGCCATTGATTAAACTGAATTTTGGGAGCTAAAACCCATTATATTTCAGTACATGAAAATTATGGTAGCAATTCACGAGGAATCATCGGCCTGGGTAGTGCAGTTGGTATAGTGCTGGCCTTCCTAGCGCGAGGTTACGGGTTCGATCTCGGCCCAGGTCGATGGCATTTAAGTGTGCTTAAATGCGACAGGCTCATGTCAGTAGATATACTGGCATGTAAAAGAACCCCTCTAGGGGCAAAATTCCGGCACACCGGCGACGCATACATAACTAGCGTCGTTAAATAAAATTTAATTTCCTCTACTCCATGTATGAGTTTGAAATTGCCAATTAGGATTATTCGTAAATTTAAACTGCATTTATCCCTGAAGAGTGAAATGCACTGCATAGCTACACATTAAATAAGATTAAGAATAAATTGACCTCAGAGTCAAAAAATGTAGATAAAGCTGTGAAAAATGACAAGGAATTCCAATGGAATGTGACATGATTTAACAATCTGCTCATAGCTGCACCACATAAATAACGTACAGAAATGAAAAAGATGATATACATGGTTATCTAAGATTGTATTCCATATAAAATCTGTGCTGAGACAAGTTCGAAATCCTCTAATCGAAACGCTGTACTCTGATAATACACCGAAATTGTTGCAGCTTAACACCTGGAAGAATCCAGAAGGGTCATAATTTTTCATCTGAAGATTAAACCACATTTTCAGCTTAAAAATTCTACCAACGGCAGCGTCATTTCCAAGAAGATCCCAGTGAAACGAACCCGTCTGGAAATGGACAACGTTGCTTTTGTAGTACTGAGCCCATCGCAGACCACGAAAACGATTGTCGGTATGTACAGTATTGAAATAGATCTGTTATTCTTTACAAAATTTTCTTGTGTAGTAAAAGAAAATTACTTCAATTCTTCATACCTACCTGTTTCTAATTTCACAAATTAGGTATTCATAACACGAACTTCTCTGAATATCTCACTGTCTGTACCAATTGTTGATGTTCATTATGTTGTTAATTAATAAACCCACATATAAGAGCAGAAATTACTGTAATAAAATAAGTATATGATACTATATTCTCACCAATAATGGAAAGAGAATCATAAGAATTGTCCAGTACACAGAACATTTGTTCCACATGCGATTGCCGATTGCTTGCTTACACAATTAACATTCAAATGGCTTTTAAGGCACGCAGAGTTTCACTGGCGCCCTCATATAAGCCCGCCATAGTTCCAAATTCTGAGCAAGAACAATCCAATATCTACCATTATATCCGTGCTCCCCCTAATTCAATTCTAAATTATCCTCCTACCTACATCTCGAAATCTCGAAAGTTCTTTTTCCCTCCCGCCATCCAACTTTGCTGATTTCGGTAAATTTGGTATAAGGAGATTAATCTGAAAATAGTTCTCAAAAGTATCATAATATATGTAATTAGGACTTCCTGTCTGAAAAAATGTAGTTATTTCAATCTTATAAAAGTCAATTTTAATCACAAAGAAATTGCTGAGACGATATTCAGTGATTTAAAAAATTCAAATTTTCCAATAAGTGACATATTATACAAACATTTTTAATTACGGAATTTCGAAATTCTTAAACTATTTTAGTGAAAAAGTACGATTTCGTAATTTCGTCAATAATGGCAGGGACTTAAAATTACATTACAGTTGTATTATCCACTTCTATATAAAAGTTTACGTCAAATGACAAATTTAAGATTCGAATTTTTCAAATTTTGATTAATTAAAATCCACTGTTTATGTAATTTTATATCTGCAGTGCTTGGGAAAAGTGACCTAAGTCAGTTTTCACAAACCTTTTTTGATAATTTATTGACGACTTACACTGGTTTATGTCGATTTGATTTTTTTCTGTATGAATTATTGTAATGGGAGGAATACGTATGTATTTTTTTTTCCAAGCGAACAGATGTTCCGTAAGTTGTCAATAAATTATCAAAAAAGGTTTGTGGAAACTGACTTGTATCACTTTTCTCGAGCACTACAGATATATTCCTTTCATTGTTCTTCCTTTATTTTATGTTGCAGGCCTAAGAAAACTCAAATCTGAATAAGGTGTGAACATTAAATGTCATAATTACTCTAAATTGGATGCGACTTTTATGTCAATTTGACTTTGAAAGAGGGCTTTATATACATATACATGACAAACTAAGCTTGGACATTAAAACAAAATTGGATCAAGAGTATAAGCAAACTTTTCAGTACGGACCGAAAGATAGACGAGATATAGGAAGATATATGCGTCGTAGGGAAGACTACTTGTAATGCGAACTAGCTCAATATTGCCGATGATGATGATGATGATGATGGTGATGATGATGATGATGATGATGATGATGATGATGATGATGATGATGATGATGAGGTGCTTAGACTTTACTTTGATTTTCTAATTGCAAAGCTATTCATTTGAACGAGATTTATGTCTTACATAAACTAACAAGGGAAGTACCCCAGCTCGAACGGCTAAAACCGACTGAAAACGCGTTTAAAATATAATGTCGTACCTGTTCGAATAGCTATCAATGCCATTCATCTGTAAAACTACGTGTGCGGCCGCTAATGCCATCTGAAAGTTAGCGTACTAGTCTCACTACGTCGTAGCTGTACAGACAGTACGAGCGAGACCATTGCGGTGTTCAATAGTGAAGTGCACGTACTAACGGCAGACATGAGTAGGCTAAAGTCAATTAATCCTGTGAACATTGTTTACCTGCTGCGCGAAAAGGTACGTCGAACTTACATACCGGATAATGAGGATGTAATTGGAGTGAGGATGAGCCGTTTGCATGCATGTTACGTGATATTATAATGCAAAATTACTACCGGAAATTATCAGAAGTAGATACAGACATATTGGATAGGAATAGTGATTGTGAGTCTGATGGCGGAGAAGAAACAGCACGTGGGTATGACAGTTCCAACAGTTCTGGAACGTCCTCTCCAGCAAATAAAGGAACTGCAAGTCAAAGTGAATACTTACCTTCACTCCAACAATGTGACCTCCGCGATCTCCAGGTTTCAATCCGGCCGACTTTTGGTTGTGGCGTTACCTTAAAGAACGAGTTTTCCTGACACATCCAACAATCCTACTGCAACTGAAAGACGCCATCTCGCAAAGAATTGCAATATTCCAAGACATTATCTCCAAAATGCTGTATATGTTGTCGCAGAAAGAAATCTGTACGTTGAACAAGAGAACGGCGAACATCTTTCCAATGTTTTGTAAATCCCGTTATTTGTCCAACACGTGATGTTTTTGTTTTTTCCCTATCTCGTATTATAATATTTATAGCGGTTTAATGTTTGAACTGACTTTTGAAATACCCTATACTCGTATATTATTTAAAGCAAATGTCGTGTAGCTTCTTGCCACATAATACCTCATTTATGTATTTTGTGGATCTCCTTGTCATAACCGTCTATTACACGGTGCTGTGTCTTCAGCGATTTGTGCTTCTGTAGTCATTAGATTCGTTATTTTTCAATCACTGATTGCACACGACTGCTGAGTTTTACAGATAAATAACCTTGATGAGTGGTGGAACAAGCGCAGCTCTGTATTTTAAACCCATTTACACTCTGTTTTAGCCGTTCGAGCTGGGGTACTTCCCTTGTAAGTGATAAAATATCGACATTTAACCTAAAACTGAGTTAATTCAGAGCTGGAAAAGAAATCTGCCATATAAAATATATGTTAACAGTGAATTTATTAGTTTAGCTGCATAAAATTTCATAGGATTTCTTGCTGCGTTTACAGAATTCACTTATAACGACTGACATATCCGACATCACAATAGGGAAGCGTTGTTAAGCAAAACAAGAGTACATTAGAACAGAGAATATATCTATCACAATATTCACATAATTCTTGTCGACTTGCTACAGATATAACATGTCCAACATTGCAAGACGTGCTGTCAAAGGAGAGCCCACTACTTGTACTACTGGTGGTGTCACGTGCATTCTGACGGTACCAGTTTCCGTAACAGAAAACTTCCACCGTTGGAGGGGCGCAGCTACAGTGTCACATATACGGGAAAGTGTCATCCACGAATATAGAAGATATTGTGCTCCCATTTAGCATAAATTTTTTTTTCGGACCTGGGATTAACTGAAGTACTTACAGGACATTATGCGAAATATACAAAATTAATTGCAGTAAAGTTTGCACAATTTTTTTTTACCGATTAAGTATTTTTCACTCTAATGGTGTATGTGCAGTTTTAACTAGGTCCATCAATATGTTTCTCAATGCCGACATGTGCGAAGCACAATAATTACTGTAGTGTAAAGATTAATATGTGCAACGAAATATTATTTATTGATATCCTTATATCTAACATTTAGATCCATGTCTATTCTTTGATTATTTTTTTAATTTATGTCTTTACATTAACTAATTACTAACTTTCTTAATTTTAGGGGAAAACTTCATTAGACGGATATTTCACTGCCAAAATTACATTAGAATACTAAAGAGACCAGATTTGTGTGTGATGTCGTATATACATCAATATGCTGACGAAAGGGCACTTTCCAGCGTCAATAATTAAATTTCGGTATACGAGTTTGGAATTTTCGGGGGGAAGGGGGAGGATAGGTTATCGTGTTGTGAAGTGTAACCAAATTTAGAAAAAAATATGTGTCTGTAAAAATGGTGCCACTTCGGTATATACTGCCTTCTGTATTAGTTTTTAATTTTATTTTCGTTTCAGCTAATGTTTTGGCATTGTAGAAGTGTTGGAGAATAAAATACATTCTTCTCAAATGTAGTCATTTTATGAAGTTCGACATATAACGAGTCAAAAATATTCTTATTTATGTTCGAATGTCACTGAATATAATTATTTTAGTTAATAGGACCGCTGAAATCTTTAAAAATATTTTGATCACGTTAATCTTTACACTTCCGTAATTGTCTTAGACTAGTTAAACATGCACGTTCTCTATTATTTTAGGAGACCAATTTCTTTGCCATAATCACATGCTGAGTTCTGTGCATTACTTTAGCTTTTACGATGTTAGTACTTTTAATTAGAAAATATTTGTAGCAATGTACGGTTGTCATTGAACACAATTCTCTAAGCATGACTGCTAAAAACATTTCCTTCAGGAATGGGTTTGTTCCATCTAGAATCTCGTACCTAACATAGTTTGATATTGTTATTTGATCCCGTGAGGTGTGAAACACTTAGGGGAGAGTGGGTAGTATCGGACATCGGGTAGTATCGGACAGTGTGTTTCTTTCATCTACAACCAGATGATAGTACCTGAATGACATGGTTACGTTTCTGTGATGTCGCATACAGTTACGTAACCACGCCATACAGGTATTATCATCTGTGGTAGATGAAAGAAACGCACTGTCCGATATTACCCGATGTCCGATACTACCCTACTCTCCCCTAAATATATTCACGTACTACATTGGTTTCATAAGTTTATCTTTTATTGGACCAAACATTTTCCCTCCACTTAGAAAGAATCGACTGAAATCATAAATATTTCACACAATATGCTATGCAGTCTCCATAAATACATGAAATACGCTAGAGTAATATTAATTATTATTAACTGAAACGGATTTTCTAGCATATTTACCAATTATCTAATGAAATTAGCCAACATACAATTTGTGGTTCTGGTAAGCATGGTTTGACAATAGGTGCCAAATCAATAAAATAAATCTACAACAGCGAATTTTATATAAGAAGGTAAATGATAATAAGCTTAGGCTCACATTGACAGTAGGCGTTTTGTCCATATACCTATGTAATACAGATAATTTTTTAATTCATTTATGAGTAATTGTGTTAATGATTTCTTAATAAAAAGTATTCCACTTAACCAAGATATACATTTGTTCTTCAATATTACTATATACTTAAAGTATTCGAAATTTGGGATTCGATTAAAAATCATTGGAAACTCGTAATTTTGACATATTTATCCATAATCATTTATTATTCCTGAGGGTAAAATGTACCAGATATGTTTCCAGGAGAGGTGTTCAATGACTAGATCTAGTCTTAAGGCTCATTCACAATGAAAATTAAACATAACGTAAGGGTTAACTTAGCGTTACAGTAAAATTAAAAGTCATACCATCATTCACGATGGGGACATAAACATAACCGCAAACATACTTGGTAACCATGGAAACATAACAACGACGCCATTCCCTCATATTCTGTCGTATACTTCAACGCTCCACGATTGTGTTCTGTTTGCAAATCACGTAAGCATAAGCATGAAAGTTTGGAGTTTGCAAACTTCCATGTTAATGTCTTACGGTTATGTTTATGTCAGTGTTTATGTGAATCATTGTGATTGATCCCATTTGGTAGCCTGGGCGCAAACTTGTGTGTTTATGTTACGGTTATGTTTAATTTTATTGTGAATGGGCCTTTACAGACGTGGACAAATTATTAGACTAAATTAATTATATGTGCAACAAAGCTGTACTTATCGGTAGAAATAATGAACAAAAATGTATTTAATACAGAAATAATGAACAGAAAATTGAGTCTTGAGGTTACTAATATTTTGTAAACATTCCCTTATTCTTTATTAATACGTTGATTTTGTCATGGATGCTGAAAACCAAAGTTTGACACTTCCTTTGTATATCAACATCATTTAGCCAGATATCAGACAGCGCTTAAATGAATAAATGTTTTGTTGTAAGGCTCTTTTTGTTGACTTCTTCAGTATAGATCACAGATTTTCAATTTCGTTCATGTCCGGTCTTCTTGCAGGCCATGGGAGAACAGACTATTGAATATATTCTGCAATATATAATTAAAACACCAGTAGTACCAACATGGCCAGACAAAATATACTTAACTATTGGAAAAATATACAAGAAGATGTAAACAATCGTATTTACAACAACAGAGACTCTGTGAATTATACTGATAGTTGATATGAGGAAAAACGTTTTAGTCTAATAATTTGTCCACGTCTATTTTTTTTATGTAAAGAAATAATTTTATATTTAATAACAATATAGTCCTATTGGCAGTAATGTGTAATTATATGGTAGTTATGTATGTCATGATTGTTTTTTATATTTGTCTTTAATGAACTAGAGTGATGTCTTGTAGTATTTGTTCTTATTCTAAAGAGAGTGTTAAGTTAATTTCTATATTTCCCCAAGCCTGTATTAGATATAAGTTGATTCTACTGGTCCAAATTATGTAGTGTGCATGACATGTTTCCACTTATTTCATAATCTTTAATTGGTGTCGTTTCGATTTTACTGAAATTATTATAATATGTTTATCAAATGAAAATGGGAGTTACTCATGATCACAAAATAATATTAACGTGTGTCCTTTTTGTAATTATGCAATTATCATTTTCTACCATTTTTCGCCTACTTATGAATATTCACAATTGTTAGACACAAGTCACACGTCTCTACATGATGTCATATATGGAGATATTACGGGTTTTACTAAGGTTTTATTTGAATTAAGTGTTTGTAGTCATGCACCCAGCATTGTAATTTTCTGTCTTCCTGCCACATAGCTCCTGCTTTTCTGAAGTTTTGGTTCGAGGCGAAAATGAACATGTAATTTGCTAATTGTAATATTTTCCATTGTGGTAGTGGATTGTCTTTGTCATGTACGTTACGTAAATCAAGTAAATTAGTGTTCCCAGTATGTGTCCTTAATGTCTGCACTTTCATAACTGCTTAATTTGCTTATTTCCTCAGCTAATTTTACGTAAAATATTTCTATTTTAGACAACATTTTGATCAATTAATATTTAAGGGTTTACTCCGATTTCTTGTAAAGTTTCTATTAAAATGACATGTCCATATGAATGAAAAGCTATTGATACACTCTGTATAGATTAACAATACGATTTTGAAAGCTTAATTCGTTGTGAATAGTATCTGTGAATTTAGAAAACACACCTGTACGTCATTTTTTAAAGTCAATAATGCGAATTGCATATAATATTTTTAAAAGTATAATTTTTTTTGTTAATACAGTTCCTTATTTGCTGGATTTTGTCTATAAATTTGACGTACAATATTTATTTTAATTCATTTGGTATTTACAGTGATTGCAGTGCGTATAATTTTATATCAATGTAACCAAAATACTTTTTGCATATATCAGTGCAATGTTTAGTGGTTAAATATGTTATCATTGATTCTACACTAGTCCAAATTATACATTCTGGAATACATGGTATGTCATGTTTCCTTTTATATCATATTCTTTTATTAATGTCGTTTTGAGTTTCTTTGAAATTATTATATTATGTTTATCAACTGAAAACGAAACCTATTCGTGATCCAAGAATAATATTAGCGTGTGTGCATTTTGTAATTGTGCAATGATCATTTTCTACTATTTTCGCCTACTTACGAATATTCACAATTGTTAGATACAAGGCACACGTCTCTACATGTTGTCACATATGGAGATATTACGGGTTTTACTAAGTTCTTATTTTAATTAATTGTTGGTATTCATGCACCTAACATAGTAATTAACACCGCTCCTGCTTTTTCCTAAGGTTTTGTCCCAGGTGAAAATGGACATGTAATTTGATAATTTAAATATTTCCCATTGTGGTAGTGCATTGTTCATGTGATGTACATAAGTAAAGTAGATTAGTGTTCCCAGTACGTGTCTTTGAGTTCGCACTTTTACAATTGCTTATTTTCCTCATTTCCTGTGCTAATTTTATGCAAAATATTTCTAATTTTAGATAACTTTGACTAATTAATATTTAAATATTTACTCCAACTTTTTGTAAAGCTTCTATTAAAACCACATATTCACATGAATTAAAAGGTACTAATAAACTCTATATGGGTTTACAACGTGATTTTTTTTAAGTTTAGTGCGTAGTGAACAATACTGTATTTGTGAATTAAGGAAACACACCTGTATGTCTTTTTTATTTTTAAATTAATACTGGGAAGTGCATGTAATTTTTATAGGTAATTTTTTTTTTAATATTTGCTTATTTGCTACATTTTGGCTATAAATTTGGCGTACAATAGCCATTTTAATTCATTTGGTATTTGCCGTGTTTGAGGTGTGTATAACTGTATATCAATGCAAACAAAATACATGTTGCTAATGTAAGTGTAATGTTTAATGGTTTTTTCAGTCTAAATTATACATTTTCATAACCACTTAGTTTGCTGTCGTTAACTTTACGGGATGTGATGTTATTTCAGTACATTTACATTGGAAATACATTTAAGAAGTTTTTTTTTGTTATTTGAAATACTAAAACATTTATCTATGTAAATGTGCCTAATTATTTTACAACAAGTTGACACAAAATAATACAAATCTCTACAAAATTTCATTTAATGAAATAAATTAGACAGTGTAGAAACTCACACAAAATGTTCGAAAATCTACATAAATTTCATTAATCATAAAGGAGATAATGCTCAAGGTAGAGCGAAGTATATTGAGATAATTAGAGAAAATAATTTTCAAAATTCAACTGAGAAAATTCTCGAAATTTAACGTTATGGGATGGTAATAAGAAGATCAATGGAGAGGAATAGATCCCCGTAAGCCCGCGCGTGTGCGAGTGTGTGCGTGCTTGCTTATATACGTCACCATATTTTCTTAATTCCGAATGCTTTTGAGCAACTTGTTGTAGAATAAATTACTGCCAGTATTTGGACAGAAAACTGGTGTACGTCTCTGATTTGCTGCATTATTCTGTATTGTAAAGTCTCATTTTTTCAATAAATTTCAATTTTTTAAATTTAAATGAAGTAGCTGTCTTGTTTGTTATGATATGTTGTGGCGTGATTCATGTTGTAGTTGATGTCAATTCTAACACATAACGTCCAAGTAATTTTAACTATCTCCTTATAATTTCTAGAAATATTCCTTAATTACACTTTGCCTTCGTAAACTGTGAAACGAATTACAAGCCTTCAATTCATTCGCTTCGAATTATTTACTATCTAACTAGATCATATATGTAACAGATAACTCATCGCTATGTTAAAATCGGCAGCACTTTGAAGAGAACAACCGCTAGGTTCGCCACCCGTCCGCCGTAAGCGAACACGAGATGGCAGTACCGTCGCTAATGCAATTCAAATGGGAATTATGATGACGTAGATGGCAGTGTAGTAAACCTGATAAAAGTTGTTAACGTCAAAGCCTATAAGGCCGACCTATCTGTTACATATATGATCTAGGCTATCTACTACTAAAAGAGCTGATCACTGATTTACTACCTTAACCCACACTTGTCAAAAATATACACAATTTAAATGCAATAATTCTACTTTCTTCATTTACTTCTCGCACATTGTTCGGATCCTAAAATGAAGTTTTGACAAATTTCTACTTTGCACATTGCATATAACTTCAAAATATTTGCATCAACTCAGGGCCCCTCGGTCCACGTAATATGCGAGCCGTTCAGAGCAGAAGTGGTGTAAGTCAAAATTGGGTAATGAGGTTTAAAGTAAAAATTCTGTAAAATACAGCGCAAAGTAGCAATGCAAAACACTGAGGTAGGCCTAATTAAAATTGAATAAACATTGAGGGACATTAGAATATTGATCATAATACGATGAAGTTGAAAGTCTGAATTCTGATAGAGAATTTTTAAGTGAAGAAATGAGATTAAGAAAAAAGCTTCCATCTACATTAACTGTTACAGAATCCAACAGAAGAGATTCTTCATCCTCAGGGGCTCACAGCTTGTGGGTACGGATGTGGCAATTCCGGGGTCCCGAGCTGGTTCTGGTATTGCTTCCCTTACTTATACCAGAGCCCTTCTCTTTACTCTTTTATCTTGCCTCTCTTGGCAGAACTCTTGCTTTCTTCGACCCCGACGATATTAGAGCATTCGAGGCCTAGGGGATCATTTCGTTTCCACACTACTTATTTTCATCTCTTGAAGAATACATTCCGTTCATTAATTTGAACTTTACACAGAACTTGATGAAAGTATAATCCTGCTGAGTACTTTCTCAAGTTATGCTTTTGCTAATGATTAAACTGAATTTTGGGAGCTAAAACCCATTATATTTCAGTACATGAAAATTATGGTAGCAGTTTACGAGGTATCATCGGCCTGGATAACGCAGTCGGTATAGTGCTGGCCTTCCTAGCCCGAGGTTACGGGTTCGATCTTGGCCCAGGTCGATGGCATTTAAGTGTGCTTAAATGCGACAGGCTCATGTCAGTAGATATACTGGCATGTAAAAGAACTCCTCCAGGGACAAAATTCCGGCACACCGGCGACGCATGCATGACTAGCGTCGTTAAATAAAATTTTATTTCCTCTAGTCCGTGTGAGAGTTTTGAAATTACCAATTAGGATAATTCATACTTTTAACCTGCATTTATCCCTGAAGAGTGCAGAAGACAGTATTATTACAAATGAAATAAACATGTTTCAGAATGGATTGACCTAACTGCTGAAAAATTTATATAAAACAGTGAAAAATTATAAGTAATTTCTGTGGAAGATAACAAATTTCATAATTTACTTTTCGCTGCTTCACGTAAATAACGTATTTGACATAAAATCTGTGATGAGGGACCTGATAATAAACTGAATTTTTTTGCAGCTCAACAACTGAGAGAATACAGAAGGGCCATAAATGTTACTTGTGAAGATTAAAACCACATTTTCAGCCTCAAAATTCTACGAGCAGCAGCGTCATTTCCGAGATGACCCCAGTGAAACTACAGCCCGTGTGAAAATGGATGATGTTGGTCCTGTAGTGCTCAGCCCAGCGTAGACAACGAAAACGATTTTGGTATGTTTAATATTGGAGTGGAGCTTTTATTCTTTACCAAATTTGCTTGTAGGCTACAATGAATGAAATTTATTTCATACGAATTTTTCACACATTCTTTCAATTTCTGATTTCACAAATCAGGTATTTCTAACATAAATTTCTTTCAATATCTCACTGACTGTATCAATTGTTTATGTTTATTATGTTAATTAATTAATCCTCATACAAGAGTAGAAATTATTGTAATAAAACAATAAATATGTTATTTTCAGCAATAAAGGGAAGAGAATCACAATCATTATCAAATAGACAGAAAACTTGGTCCACAGCCGATTGGTGATTGCCGATTTCGGGATATTTGGTGTAAGGAGATTAATCAGAAAATAATTTTCAAAAGTATCATGTGTAATTATGACTTGATCGCCGAAAAAAATGTAGCTAATTGAACAATATGAAAATCGATTTTAATCATACAATAATTAGTGAAATGATACTCGAAGATTAAAAAAAATCAAACTGTCCCAATAAGTGATATTTTACAAACTTTTTTGATTACGGAATCTCGAAATTCTTGACGGATTTTAGTGAAAGCGAGAGATATCTTAATTTTATTACTAATTTCATGGACTCAAAATTACACTACAGTTATATTATCCATTTCTATATAAAAGATTACGACAAATAAATTTAACATTCGAAATTTTCAAATTTTGAATTAATCTTATTCTGCTTTTTATGCAGTCATATTGTTTTCATTTTTCTTCTTTTACTTTATGCTGCTAGCCTAAGTAAACTCAAATCTCCATACGGTATGAATATAGAATGTAATAATTACTATAAATGAGATGCGATTTTTGTCAGTTTGATTTTGAAAAATACTTGAGAAACTAATTTGGACTTTAAAACAAAACTGGATATCAATGATGTCCGATGAAAGACTAGTGAAATAATCCTTTCAGTACGGACCGAAAGGTAGACGATATATGGAAGTACTTATGCGTCATAGGGAAGATTACTTCTCAGGCGAACCAGGTCAATATGACCTGTCCTGATAGGTGATGATGTACTTGGACATTAATTTGTTTCTCTAATTGCAAATCTATTTATTTTAAAGCGATTTAAGTCTTACATAACCTAAGTGATTGAATATCAACATTTAACCTAAAACTGACAAGCAAACATTCTGATGGGGACAGATAAAAAAGTTAAATGTTTTCCTTCCACAATGTTAATAATGTCAAAACAAATGCTTATACAAATTTTAGCCACTCGACCGCAATTACGAGGTCTTTCAGAAAGTGATTTTCCCTCGGGTCGTTTACAGAATAAAACACAATTGCATGGAAAGATTCATTGAAACAGATACAGCAATTGTTGCGCTATTTGTCAACGTATCCCCCACTGGAATTGAGACATTTGTCATACCACAGGATCAATTTTTGTATTCTTGTGTCATAGAAGTCAGCCGCCTGGGATCGGAACCAGGGTTTGACAGCCGTCTGCACCTCTCTGTCGATCTCATGATATGATAAATGTCTCAATTCCAGTGAGGAATTTGTTGAAAAATAGCTCAACAATTGCTGTGTCTGTTGCAATAATTTTTCCAAAGAAATTGTGTTTTTTTTTCTGTTAATGGACCCTGGCGAACTTATTTTTTAAGGCCCTCGTAATTGCAGTCGAGTGGCCAAAAATTTGTATAAGCATTTCTTTTCACATTATTAACATGGTGGAAGAAATAAATTTAACTTTTTTTATCTGCCCCTATTAGAATGTTTGCTTGTGAGTTAATTCAGAGCTGGAAATCTGCCATATAAAATATGTGTCAATAGTGAATTTATTACTTTTAGGTGCATGAAATTTGATAGGATTTCTTGCTGCGTTTAGAGACTTCACTTATAATGACTGATGTATCCGACATAAAAATTAGGAAATAGTTGTTAAGCAAAACAAGATTATATTAGAATAGAGAACATATCTATCACAATATTCACATAATTCTTGTCCGTTTGCTACAGATATAACATGCCCAACGTTGGAAGACGTGCTGTCAAGAGAGAGCCCACTACGTGTACTACTGGTGGTGTCACGTGCGTTCAGAGGGTACCAGTCTCCGTAACAGAAAACTCCCACCGTTGGAGGGGCGGTACTACATGCTCCCACGTAGGGGAATATCCGTCACCCACGAGTATAGAAGATACCTGTTCTCCCGTTTCGCATCTGAATTTCATCGGACCTGAGATTAACTGAAGTTATTACAGGACATTATGCGAGGTATACAAATGTAACTGCAGTAATTATTGCAAGATTTGTTAGTGATTAAGTAGTTTTCACTGTGATGGTGTAGTTGCAGTTTTAACGAGTCGAATACTACGTTTTTAATTTTGTTTTATGTGTGTCACGAACACTAATTACTGCAGCGTAGAAATTAATCTGTACAACGATACATTATTTACTGAATTCCTTATATCTAACTCTCATATCCATGTCTATTCTTTGATTTTTTTTATAATTTTATGTCGTTATATTAAGTAACTCATTACTAATTACTTAAATTTAGAGGGAAACTAAGTAGATGATTACTTCACTGCCAACAATTATCTTAGAGTACTAAAAAAGAACAGATTTGTCTGTGATGCTCAATGTACATCACCATGCTAACGAAAGGGAACTTTCCAGAACCAATAATTGATTATGGTCATTATGGTCTATGCTACTGATATATGATGATGATGATGATGATGTGATTGGACTTTACTCTTCTTCTAATTGAAAAACAAGTCACTTTAACTCGATTTATATCTTACATAACCTAACCGTGTTTGAATCGCAACGTTTAACTAACAGCTGAGTTGACTTACAAGCAAACGTTCTGATGGGGGCAGATAAAAAAATTAAATATTTTTTCTTCCACCATGTTCATAATGTCAAAAGAAGTGCTTATACAAATTTTGGCCACTCGACCACAATTACGAGGGCCGTGAAAAAATAAGTTCGCCAGGGGCCGTTAACAGAAAGAAAACACAGTTTCATTTGACAAATTTGAAACAGACACAGCAATTGTTGAGCTATTTTTCAACATATTTTTCATCGGAATTGAGACTTTCTCATCATGGGATCGACAGAGAGAGGTACAGCTGTCAAAAGAAAAAGTGGCCGCTCTCCTGAAATTAAGTTCCCTTCGGGTATCTTCGCTATAATTCGGAGACAGGCGATGTTACATGTTGTTGGACCACTTTGCCTGATATCTACAGTTATAATTGAAGTATTCTCTCTGTGATTCGATAGCGTAATGGTAGCGTTCAGGCCTCTTATTCATGAGGTTCTGCGTTCGACTACAACCTCGTGCTTTTTATGTTCTTTTTCGTTATGTTTTTGAGAGAGACAAACTATACATAATGGCTGCTTTCTCTTTTACGATTATTTTAGTAATTAACATCAGGTTCATTAATATATTATGCCATGACTTTATCATTATCATTATGATATTGTGGCTGCAAATGGAAAGAAAAAAGATTTTATTCTCAATAAAATATCTTTCGTGGCATAAACATAACAAATTTACTGGCGTCGGCCTTGAAACATTCAAACAATTAAGCGTTCAAAAAACAAAACAAAAAGCCATAATTCAATATTTAGTCTATCTTCCTCTTATCTCGATCATCTTGCAGTCGAGTGGGCATGGAATCGACTAGTCTTTGCAAATAGCGACTGTTCTTAGACACGATATTCCAGGCATTCTGAACATACACACATAAATGTTCTGTCCATGGGCAGGTCTTTCATTGCAAACCCAGCAATCTCCAATCTTTCCTATTTTCTGCCTTCCTCTTAGTCTCCGCATATGATCCACATATCCTAATGTCGTCTATTATTCTTTTCAACCAGAGACCCAACAAATTCCTTTTTCTCTTTCTAATCAGTTTCAGCATCATTCTTTCTTCACTCACTTTTTCAAACACAATTTTATTTCTTATTCTGTCTGTCCACTTCACACGCACCGTTCTTCACCACATCCACATTTCAAATGCTTCAATTCGTTTCTCTTCATTTCGTCGTAATGTCCATGTTCCTTCCCCATACAATGCCACACTCCACACAAAGCACTTCACTAGTCTCTTCCTTAGTTCTTTTTCCAGAGGTCCGCAGAATATCCTTCTTCTTCTATTAAAAGCTTCCTTTGTTCATGTTTGCAGTTTTTCTTGGGAAGGATAGGCCTAAATGCGGTAACATCCCGTTGCTTTCCGCACACCACTATCTCTTTCGCATCTTATTAAATTCCAGGGAACCCAAATGGATTTGACTAATTGGGCCCTCCGGACTTCACCGAAAGTCACGGCAAGGGTTAAATATTAATTCTATCAGGATGTTTGACCCGATCAGAGACCGGGAAATCTCAATTAGCCTTTGCCCCCGCATCCTGGACTAGCTTCTACGAATCATCAGAAAATCTTAGAGTGTGATTGGGCCAATTTTTCCGAAAATGTTTCCACACTTTTGCCCTCGTAGCTCAGCGGACGAACGTCGAAATTTAGATGTCAACGTCTCAGGTTCAATTCCTCGTTACTCCTTTTCATTTTATTGTGGTTCAAGATAGTATAATGTAATAATACAAAAAGAAAAACTAATACCAGTATTATGCAACTGGATTTTCCAAACCTAATATTAAATTTATGTTATTTATATTGCTAAAGAACGATTACAATATAAATAACTTGAATATTTATACAGTATCACTAAAGAACGATAACAGAATATAAATGATAAATATCGGTTTGTTTAATTAATATAAGATATTATATAATACTTATTTAATTATCTAAATAAAATAACAAAGACAGATGGTTATTTGTGTTATAATAATTACTTACATAAAATACAGATTATTTATATTGCGAAAGAACAATAACAATATAAATAACGTGAATATTATTTTATAATGCTAATGAAGGAAACAGAATATAAATGATAACTTGAATATTATCTATATCGCTAAAGAACGATAACAATATAAAAAACGTGAATATTATTCATACCGGAATTTCACAGATTTATTACAGATGTATTTAAGAAATTGTAGAAGAATAGTAATTAATAACAGTGTCCTATTTATTCTTCTTGGAGCCAAATTTGTAACTTTTAAAAGTGTGGTTACTATGTTGAAGTGTATGTGTTGTAACGGATGCTTGATTTGTTATGTATGTGAGTCAGTTATGGGATGCTTGATGTCGTCGCAATGTCGTAATTATAGTTTGATTGTGTTTGTGTGACTATTGTGTATTAATTTATGATGTATGGTACGGAAGGCTGCATATTTGTGTTATAGAAGTGTTACGTATGTGTGTTGTTAATGTTTTTGTATGTTTCAAATTGATACCTGATATTTATTTTGCAATCGCAATGCCTAATTTACGGTTTGTTTATGTTTTGTTTACATCGCGTAAGCTAATTTAATTTTCTTTTCTATTTCTCTTTATGCTTATCTTTTTTGTGTATGAAACTATAGCCCTAACATACATATGTAAAATAGGGCTAACCACCATTGGAGATACAATAATAAAAATTGTTATTCATATCGTTATAAAACGATAACAGAATACAAATGATGACTTGAATTTTATTCATATCTCTAAAGAACGATAACAAAATATAAATAACGTGATATCCATAAAGAACGATAACTGGATATAAATGATAATTTGAATAGCATTTACATCGCTAAAGAACGATTAAAAAATAAAATGAAAACTTGAAAAAGGCCCGAATCCACAACCTTCGAATCATTAAACAAGCACTCTACCGCTGGCCTACGAGGCGCAAACATGGAACACTTTCATAGTTCGAGAAGTGCTTGTACAAGCACATGCATCGTGTAACATCGCCGCGACCCGAAGTGGACTTTGAAAATATTCGCTGTTCACGAGTGCGGCCACTTTTTTTTTTGACAGCTGTACAGACGCAGTCAAACGCTGGTTCCGATCTGAGGCGGCTGACTTCTACGACACAAAAATTGATTCTATAACATGATAAATGTCTCAATTCCAGTGGGGATATGTTGACAAATAGCACAACAATTGCTGTATCTGTTTAATAAATATTTCCATGCAATTCTGCCTTTTCCTATACACGGCCCCAGAGAAAATCACTTTGTGGACGGCCTCGTAATTGCGGTCGAGTGGCCACAATTTGTATAAGCACTTCTTTTGACATTATTCACATGGTGAAAGAAAAAAAAAATAAATTTTATCTGCCCCTATCAGAATGTTTGCTTGTTGGAGCTAAAATTCTGCCGAATAAAATAATGTTATTAGTGAATGTATTGGTTTTTACTTGCTTATAATTTCATAGGATTTCTTGCTGCGTTTAGAGACTTCACTTATAATGCTTGATATATGCTAGATAATATTAGGAATTGGCTGTTAAGCAAAACGGGATTAAATTTCAAAAGGGAACATACCTATCACAATGTTTATATATTTGTTGTCGATTTTTCACAGATATAACATGTCATCGTTGGAACACGTCCGGCGAAGAGAGAGCCAACTAATATATTATATTACTGGTGGCGAGACATGCATTCAGAGGGTTCCTGTCTTCATATGAGAAAACATCCACCGTTGGAGGGACGGAACTACCATCACATACACGAAGAAACTGTCATACACGAGTTGGGAAGATAGGTCTGCTCCCATTTCACATCTGAATTTCGTCGGACTTGGGATGAACTCATGTAATAAATTAAAGGACATTATGCGAAATATAAATTAAAGGACATTATGCGAAATATACAAAGTAAATAGGAAAATTTATATTAGGTCATGTTTTCATTTTATTTTCTAATAAAACTTTACTAATTTTTTATGCAGTTGAAATCCATTGAACTTATCTGCCACGTTAGAATAAATAAGTAATTGTTGATAATTTTGAGTATGTATGTTGTGCTGTTGGTAAATTTTGTAATTATTCTATTGAATTTCTTGTTTTTTTTTGTACTGGAAATATAATTTGTCGATTAGTTCCTATAGTAGTTGCAGAAATTGTTATTGAATTTGTAGTTTTCACTGTAATGGTGTATGTGTAGCTTTATGTTATGTGCAAAGAGCTCTTCATTATTATAGTGTAAAAATTGATCTGTACAACGAAATATTTACTGATTTTCTCATATGTGAACTTTAGATCCATGGCCATTCTTTTACGAAATTTTCTGTCGTTTAAGTTAACAATTTTTGTTACCACATATTTATGAACAAACACTTTGCTTTTTGAAAAAAAAATCTCTAAAAGGGACGCCGCTTCGCTATGTATTGGTTACTTCATTAATCTCTTCCATTTTTTGGTTTTAGACAAGTTACTTCATCTGACCAATGACAGTTTTTAATTTCAATTTCGATTCAGCAAGTGTTTGCCATTATATAAGTGACGGAGGAGGAAGTATTCTTATTAATGGTTGAGTGTCATTTAACTTATTTCAGTCACTATGACCTCTGACACAGTTAAAATTATTTTGTTCACATTAATTTTTACACTGCCGTAACTACCTCAGTTCATAATAACTTCAAGTTATCTGATAGTTTGGGATGTCAGTTTGTTTGGCGTAATCGTGTTTCTGAGTAGTATAACCCAACCAGGTAATCAGCCCAAGCGGGAATCGAACCCGCGCCCGAACGCAACTTCAGAGCGGCAGGCAAGCGCCTTAACCGACTGAGCCACGCCGGTGGCTACACTGATCTTGATACCAACCCATATCCTGTGTGAAACTTTCAATATCTATGAATGTGCAGTATGTATGACTGACACACTGATCTTGATACCAACCCATATCCTGTGTGTACCTTTCAATATCACATAATGTGCAGTATGTATGACTGACACAAAATATTTTTAATTGCAATTGTGGGTTGAACGAATCAACACATGGAATGCTGTTTACTTTGGAATCCAGTTCTCGAATAAATCTGATGGACAGATGCAAAATACTGCAATAATTAAAACTGAATAAAAATTTGGGATCATGAGAATATTAATATATAGTTAATTCAATCGCATAAAAGTCCGTTTTAATCGCACAGTAATTACAGAAATGATGTTCGATGATTTCAAAAATTCGAACTATCCCAATAAGTGACATATTTTACAAACAGTTTTGATTACGGAATCAAAAAATTCCTTAATGATTTTAGTGAAAACGAGAGATTTCTTAATTTCGTTAATAATGCCATGGACTCAAAATAACACTACAGTTGTATTATCCACTTCTATATAAAAGTTTATGTCGAATGATATACTTAACACTCGAATTTTTTTTAAAATGTTACCGAGTCTAAACCTACTGTTTAAGTAGTCATATACAGTAGAACTTTGTTATAAGAACTTGTGTTATAACGGCATATTATCAGTCTAGTAAAGGGACCTGTTTTAGTCATAAAATTATGTTATAGACGAGTGTCGTAGTAACCGAGATTCATATTATCAGTCTAGTGAGATGGAAAATGAAAAATAATAAACATAATTAGGCTTATTTTAGATTTATGTATTCACTTTTAAGCATACCATGAACACAATAAAATACATGTACAATTATAAACACAGTATTCTGTATTAAAACAGTTTGTTCATTACTCACCAAACTTCTTTACTGAGGAGTGAAGTAATCAGTCATTTTACTCTGTTGTCTCCTACTTGCCCAATATACACTTTCTAAATTAAATTCTATGTTCATTATTTCAGTTGCAATTTCACTGCTCCTTCTCCTAGCTTCATACTCCCTCCTCTAGCTTCATAGAAATGTTCACAATTCTAATGGCTTCTAAAGTGTCACTTACTTCTTTTGGTGGGCATACTGCGTTAAAATGCGTGCACTTAGTGAAAACTTCCTGTCGAAACTGACCGCATTCAGGTACCATTAATACCGCATGAATTCGGGCAGGTTACAATGGGATGGGGAATCTGCCTGCATTCCAGAGGTCTATGATAGAAGGGAACAGTAAAGGATTTGCCAGATTTCAGCAAAATATTTCTTAAAATACTTTGGTTCTTAGAAAATTGTATTCCAAACTGAGGTTGAAAATGACGTTATATGAGAGGTAGACGCATATACGTTTGTCGTATTAAGCAAGGTAGGACAGCATATGTCTTATGGGGAATTAGTTGGGACCACAGAATATTTGACGTTATAGGCGAGGTGTCGCACAAAACGAGGTCGCTATAACCAAGTTCTACTGTATTCATTTAATTTCTCTTCCTTTATTTTATACTGCAGGCCTAAGAAAACGCAAATCTCAATAAGGTGTGAGCATTAATTGTCATAATTTCTCTAAAAGAGATGGGATTTTAATGTGAATTTAATTTAAAAGTGGGCCATATTAGTATAACTTGACTTGGACAATAAAATAAAATTGGATGGACAATATATCAAGGATACCCGATGAAATACTAATAAAACAAGGCTTTCAGTACGGACCAAAAGTTAGACGAGACATAGGCGTCGTAAGGAAGACATCTTATAATATAATTATAATGATCCCTTTAAGTATGAATATCTTCTTTAGGCATACAATTTGATATATTCCCTGTTTCTTCTTCTTCTTCTCTTCTCTCCTCTCTAGGCTTCCAGCCTGTTAATCCAGAGTATCTCTCCATCTACTTAATGGTCTTCCTGGGGATCTTCTTCCGGATGGGTAGTTATCCCTGGCGATTCTCGCAATTCTATCCTCTCCCATTCGAGATACATGCTCATTCCATTGTTGTCTTCTTATTTGCGTCCATTCTCTAATTGGTTGTATTTTGCATTGTTCTCTGATCTGATCATTCCGTATATGGTCCCTTGTGATTCCTACAATTTTCCTTAAGGTTTTCATTTCTGTTGTATCCAACATCTGTTTCGTTTTTGCTGTTTCAGGTCTTATTTCAACTGCATAAGTGAGAATAGGGCGCACCACGGTCTTGTAAATTCGAACCTTAGGTTCAATGTGGAGATATTTATTTCTCCATATGGTGTCGTTCAAATATCCCGATACTCTATTTGCTTTAGTAACTTGGTTTAAAATTTCGTTTTGTAAAAGGCCTGAGCTTGATAACTGGAAGCCAAGATATTGAAAGCACATCACTTGTCCAATTATTTGTTTTTCCAATTCTAATTTGCATCGTATTGGGTTCTTACTTATGACCATAGATTTTGTCTTTAGTGTAGATATTTTAAACCCATATTTTTTACAGCTGGTATTGAACTGATGTAACATTCTTTGCAGATCATCTTCGCATTCTGTTACCAATATTACATCATCAGCATAACATACCATTTTTATTTCTTTACTTCCCATTTTGTATCCTTTCTGAGTCTTTGTTTCTTTAATTATTTATTCCATTACCATAATAAAAAGTAAAGGACTCAATGAGTCTCCCTGACGAACACCTTTGTTAACACCTATTGCATTTGTTAGGTGATCGTTTACTTTGATCCTTACTGTATTGTCTGAATATATATCTAAAATAAGAGCAATCAGCCCATCTGGTACATTGTTTTTAGTTAAGATTTTTAAAATGGTATTTAACTGCAAAGAGTCAAATGCTTTTTCTAAATCGATAAAACATAAAAATGCTGGTTTGTTGAACTCCAAAGCCTTTTCGGTAATCTGTCGGACTACAAAAATGGCATCAGTGCACGATCGGCCTACACGAAATCCCTGTTGCTAATCACTTAGTGTGATAAGTTCTGATAGCTTACTGTGGATAATTTTAGTCGTTGTTTTTAGAACTGTATTTAGGAGGTCAATTCCTCTATAATTTTCAGGTATTTGTTTATTACCTTTTTTAAATATAGGTATCAAAATACTTGTTTTCCATTCTTGAGGTATACTTAAATTGGTAAAAATCTGTTTCTGTAGTTTGACAATTTCTTTATGCAAGGTTTCTCCTCCGTATTTTAGCATTTCGTTCGTTATTTCAATTTGTATAATTAATTGTAGCTTTCAATGTACCCAAAATATTTGTTGTTAAATGTAACTTACATATTCTATATATATATAATATGTAATGGGATTGTTCAGTTGAATTTTTACAATTCTATAACTACTTAGTTTGCTATTATTATGTTGATTTTATGGAATGTTATTTTCTTCAGTATTTTAACATAGTAAACTCTTTTCTGACGTTAGCTTTTAAAATACTAATACATTTATGGGTCTTTGTAATGTGTAGTTTAATTTAATTAATAAATTTTGATTTGTGAAGATTAAATGATTTATGCTGTTGATTTGTCAACTTTGTATGTTGTGGAGTCAGTAATGTCACTGTGTATGTCATTCGTGTTAGTCGCGGTAAAGTATATAACAAATTTGCTGAAGGACAGTTATCTTTCAGAAAGTGTTAAAAGCTTTGAATTTAAACGTTTATGGATTGTTAGTCGAAACATTTTACAACAGAAACACTTGGAAATGTTTCAATGCTTCATCACACAACTCTTAAAATATTTTTCTATTTTGAATACCGTTAGAGATCATAGTAGTCCCACACCAGTGGTGTAACGGTTAGCGCGTCTTGCCGCGAAACCATGTGGCCTGGGTTCGATTCCCGGTAGGAGCAAGTTACCTGGTTGAGGTTTTTCCGTGGTTTTCCCTCAACCCAATATGAGCAAATTCTGGGTTACTATCGGTGCTGGACCCCGGACTCATTTCGCCGGCATTATCACCTTCATACCATTCAGACGCTAAATAACCTAAGACGTTGATAAAGCGTCGTAAAATAACCTACTAAAATAAAAATAGAAATCATTGTATTTTCAATTTTTGGTACCAGCACAGTTTTCGGATTCTGAAATTAATTAAACCACTGTCTACGGAACACATTTCACGTAAGCTATCAATATTCATACAAACTCAGGGCCCATTGTTGCCAGTCCACGACATATCTGACTCCACAACTTATACTGTAAGAAACCAATCTGAATACCAAGTAGGGTCCATCCTGTATCCTGTGTGAACTTCTTAATATCATACAGAGGTATATAATATAATATGATTAACTTGATACTAAATTGGTTGCCTTCCATGTTTACATAAATGGATTGAACTAATTTTATACAGTACATAGTGTACGATGAAATAATCGTTTAATTTAAACACAGGAACTCATTTGGTATGCAGTTGTAGAGGATGGCTGTTTAGCGGTTTCAACAAATACATTCGTCGTCCAATATTGAAACGAGGGAGTTAAGAGCTATTCCATCTCAAATCGACCGAAATATAGAGAAAATTGACCTTACAATTTCTAAATACAATACATTTTTCTTATACGTAGAGAACTGTGATACATTGCTTTGTGCAAAGTTTGAGGCATCAGAACTTCATAGTGTTTAAATTAAATATATTTAAATTTATCTATTTTCATAAAATTTGCAACTTCAAACTGTTGTAGCTCGAAACCCTTTCACCCAATGATCAAAATCATGGTTTATTTTGATGCTGAGAAATTAAAGTTTATATTGACATATAAATAGATTTTCTTACATTTTTTGGAAATGGAGAAATTTAGATTTTTCCTCATTAAGACGCCTTTGCCAAGGAAAAAATATTTAAAAAATATATAGTTAGATTCCGCGTTGAAAGTACATATAAACACATACTTTTTAGTGATGGCACATTGATAAGAAAGTATTGAAAATATGAAATAAAGAAAATAAATAGTACGCGCGTGAAGTAACCAGCTGACTGTGAGGCGGGAGCTAGCCGAGATAAGCAAGGCCAGGAGACATAAACACGTGATGTGTCGTCTAGCAGTCATGACTGTGCTAGCTTTATCACAAGTTTTCATAAACACAGGAGTAAAATGACGCCCAACGCTCGCTTATCTTCAGCTCTCGGCCAGTGCGTGCGGTACTGCGCCGTTCATGTCTAGGCGTGTGAAAATAATTTATTTAATACCCTCGAAACGTATTGCCGTACTACTAAGCAAACAATGCCGAATCCCTCTTAATAATGCAAGGTTTTACTCAATATTTTTTTTTACATTTTTACAAATTAGCAAAAAGCCTACAAGTAAGTAAAATCAGATTATCTGTCTTTCTGTGTACAATAAAGATAAGGATTACTTCTTAACATAACCTACCAAGTGTCAGCTTCAAAATAAGCCCTAGTTCAATGTTCTGCAGTAAATGGTTCCAGAATTCTGAGCGCTGAAAGAGGCTTGTTTTTATAAAATACGCTAAATTTGTCGCTCAATAATACGAAAGCCGTTTGACTTTCGATAGTATATTTTTGAAAATGCACTCTCCTCAGCACCTTGTATAAATAGGGGGGAAAAAATAACATAAAAATGCGAGGTTTTTTATTGATCGGTTTCATATGGAATAGCCCGTAAGCATGTTGGAAGATCCTCGTGTTGATAAAATGGTGACAGGGAAGCATTCCGCTTTAGGTGATGCGGTAAGAAGATTAGTGCGACAGTGGAGTGGAAGCGTCACAACATGGCCGGCGGCATTTCTCGTCACGAAATAGTAGCACGCTCTCTGGTCCTGATGAGTACAAATGCAGAGAAGATGAAACAAGCAAATAGACTTACACAAGTACTAAAATTAATGTGATGACTAGGATTGCAATGTTGGAGATCGATTACACTAGTTGACTGCAGCATGGTAAGTTATATAGGCCGAGGACGTGAGCTAGTACGAGCACATTGACTTCGATTCTGCGATCGATTACGCGATTAACAAGGTGCACATAACATATGTGGACAGCTCTAAAAGTAAATATACGCTACATAGCATTACAAAGATATATTTGTACGTAGGCCTACCTTTCGTTATGTGCAGAATAATTATCATAGAATTATTCGTGGGTTTGAATTTTTAATTTCTTTTCATGTACAGTGAAACCTGTCTAAAGCGGCCATCTGAAGTTACATTGTAAAATGTCGTTTTATGTATACGATTAGGTAGTTTTTATGAATCAGCATGAAAGTACTGAATTTCATTGACTTTTTAGTACTGTGCGCGTACAACAATCGTGCATATTAATGTCAGCCTCTTCCATTCTTGCAACTAGCCTTTTCAAAACTCAATTTCTTCGCCCTCGCACACTTGAACCATTCGTAAACGAAATCATTCATATTACTAAACACAGATTCTCTCTTCTTTTTTTGGCCACCATACATATTTTCCTCCCATTCTTTTAATATTTCATCTTAAAACCGTGTATGTCCTTCCACATTTGAATATTTCTGCAAGAGATGTTCCTTTAATCTTAAATCGGCTCATTATTACATTTATTGTTAGACATGAATCTAAAACTAACGTCACAGTTCCTCAGAATCAACTGAATTTACGCATGAAACAAATTAAAAAAATTCGAATGGTTAACTACTGACCTGAAACATACTGTGACATTTTCGATAGAAAACGTCCGTGTTTCATTCCTTTAAAAACGAGTAAGAATTTATATGCAGGGTCGGGTGGAAAGTGACAAAAGAGTCATAAAACAGTAACCAACTAACCCCAAGATATGGAGGGTGTACTGTTGTACACTTAGCTATTGCCCCCTGTCCTCTAACCATCGAAAAAATAGGTCAGACAGTATCCGTGAAAAAAAGTTTTGTTGGACAGTGACTGTTATAGTCAGGTTCCAATCCAAACATACCCAGGCCGCTGGCCGAAGCATGAGGTGGCCGCTAAATAAAGAGACAATTTGTATTGATCTTATGGCAAATCCAATTGGTTCCAGAGAAAATTGGCCTTTTGGCCAGGTGGCCGTTTAAATGAAGTGACCGCAAAGGCAGGTTTCACTGTACTGCAATGTCTCTGTATATGTATAATATAGCTTGTCACCTCGTATGTTTGTATTACATAATACACATGTAATATTCCAGTCATTCACTTCAAACCACTCATCAATTTCTGCGTCTGAGAACCTTTAATCTTCGGCATTATTATTGTGCAGATAGACTGTTTACGCATACTACAGTAGTGACTGGCGAACGGAGTATTCAGCAGGTACACTGTTTATGCATACGACAGTAGTGACTGACGAACGGAGTATTCAGCAGATACACTGTTTACGCATACTACAGTAGTGACTGGCGAACGGAGTATTCAGCAGATATACTGTTTACGCATACTACAGTAGTGACTGGCGAACGAAGTATTCAGCAGGTACACTGTTTACGCATACTACAGTAGTGACTGACGAACGGAGTATTCAGCAGGTACTGGCGAACGGAGTATTCAGCAGATACACTGTTTACGCATTTACGCATGACTGACGAACGGAATGTTCAGCAGATACACTGTTTACGCATACTGAGTGAACGAATATTCGCAGATACACTGTTTATTTGACGAACATTCATTACGGTAGTGACTGGCAAACGGAATATTCAGCAGGTACACTGTTTACGCATGCTAGAGTACGGACTGATGAACGAATATCGATTCGTTATTTACATTCTAACTATCATTTACGTATACTTACAATACATTATTATATTTTCCACATTATGATTCAAAACCTAAAATAACAATTACAGAATTGAAAAAAATATATATATATATATATATATATATATATATATATATATATATATTTATATTTATACTTATACTTTTTAACATAGAAACTAATAAAATAGAAATATTTATTTTATTAGTGTATGGAAACAAAAGTAATTTTTGACAGATACGTACTGTAATGAGTTTAGATTTTTTCTAAAGGAAATAAACTAATTTTTGGATGGAGTGTGATATTGAGAAGCGCTTTGTGTGAACAAGGAAATGTTCGGTTATTTTCAATTCAAAAGTTCGTATTAACCACACATTTTCAACACTCTTATCACTATTATTTCTTCATTCTGAATTACTCTTGTTTTAACAGTGCTATCTGACTGGTGAACTATTAATCTATTTAAATTAAATAAGAATTTCACTGTGTTAATCCCTTGTTTTACTTATGTTCCTTCACTACTCTCTATTTAAGTTCCTTTACTACAATACTGCTCCCACTTTCTCTCTCCTTATCTAGCATCATTCCATTAATTTTCTGTCACAGATATTCCTCCTAGTGACGTCCTTTATTTAAAAATTCTATTCCTCTACTCCCAGCTTAGTCTTCTTAGTTTCATTCTTAACTCGTTCCTTTTCATTTTTTCTTTGTATCTTCCGTCATTCTATCCTGCCTACTATTACATACTTATCTACGTTACATTTTTCACAACGGTACCATATTCACTTTAGTTAAGAGGAAGAAATGACTTAATAGATTTCACTAAAATATAGCAAGAATTAAAGAGAAGGGCAAAGAAATGGTAGAAAGACAGAGAATCTGCCAACAACACAAAACAACGAGAAGTGGAAGAGAAAAAAAATAAATTTAGAAAATTTAAAGTTATAGGATGAAACAGTGAAAACGAAAAATGTCAAAAAAGATAGAGAGAAACTTTTTGGGAGGGAAATGAGAAATAATGAACAAGCGATATGAAAAGAGAGAGGAACAAGTATAAAAGCTGGGGAGAGACTGATAGGAGGATTCATCTTGAGAAAGAGGTGAATTGAAAATAGGGAAAGAGAAAAATACTACGGTACGAATAGTTAAGTACGAAAACAACAGAGAAGAAAATTATAAGAGGGAGCGGAAAATTATGGATGAGAAACGAGAATATGTGACAGATATAGGAGGCAGAAGGGTGAGAACAACGATAAGAGAGATTGTAGTAGGAGGTATGCGGAAGAAGACATGGTTGGAGAAAGAGAGATGTAGGACGTAAACCAAATCAGAGATGGTGGCAGGTAAGCATAGACAGGAGGCAAGTAGGAAAGAGAGATAGTATAAGGTAAGGAGGAAGAAAGAGTGTCGGATATAAGCAGAATAGAGCGATTTAACATGTAATTAGAGAATGAAAATTGTAGGATGTAAGCAGTAAAAGAGATGGTATAATGCATGCAGAAAGGGAGATGATAGGATATAAGCAGAAATGGTGATGGTAGGAGGTAAGCAGAAAGAGGGGTGGAGAGAGATAAGCAGAAAGTGATATGGTGGGAGGTAAGCAAAATGAGAGACTGTGCGAGGTAAGTATATAGAAATATCTTAGGAATTGAACAGAGAGATTCAAAGGCTGTAATAAGGTGAATAGAGCAGAAGATAAGCAGAGATCCGAAGCAGTAGATAAGCAGACGGAACAATAGATAAGCAGAGAGACGGGGCAGTAGATAAGCAGAGAGAATGAGCAGCAGAAAAGCAGAGAGACGGAACAGAAAATAAGTAGAGACGAAACAGCAAATATGTAGAGACAGAGCAGCAAATAAGCAGAGAGACGGAACAGCAGATAAGTATAGGAGCAGAAGATAGATACAGAGCAACAAATAAGCAGAGAGACGGAACAGCAGATAAGTATAAAAGCAGAAGATATGTAGAGGCAGAGCAGCAACTAAGCAGAGAGACGGAACAGCAGATAAGTATAGGAGCAGAAGATATGTAGACACAGAGCAGCAAATAAGCAGAGAGACGCAACAGCAGATAAGTATAAGAGCAGAAGATATGTAGAGACAGAGCAGCAACTAAGCAGAGAGACGGAACAGCAGATAAGTAAAGGAGCAGAAGATAGATACAGAGCAACAAATGAGCAGAGAGACGGAACAGCAGATAAGTATAGGAGCAGAAGATATGTAGACACAGAGCAGCAAATAAGCAGAGAGACGCAACAGCAGATAAGTATAAAAGCAGAAGATATGTAGAGACAGAGCAGCAGAGCAGCGAAACAAGCAGAGAGACGCAAATAAACAGACGGAAAATCAGATAAGTATAAGAGCAGAAGATATGTAGAGACAGAGCAGCAACTAAGCAGAGAGACGGAACAGCAGATAAGTAAAGGAGCAGAAGATAGATACAGAGCAACAAATGAGCAGAGAGACGGAACAGCAGATAAGTATAAAAGCAGAAGATATGTAGAGGCAGAGCAGCAACTAAGCAGAGAGACGGAACAGCAGATAAGTATAAGAGCAGAAGATATGTAGAGACAGAGCAGCAAATAAGCAGAGAGACGCAACAGCAGATAAGTATAAGAGCAGAAGATATGTAGAGACAGAGCAGTAACTAAGCAGAGAGACGGAACAGCAGATAAGTATAAGAGCAGAAGATATGTAGAGACAGAGCAGCAAATAAGCAGAGAGACGCAACAGCAGATAAGTATAAGAGCAGAAGATATGTAGAGACAGAGCAGCAAATAAGCAGAGAGACGGAACAGCAGATAAGTATAAGAGCAGAAGATATGTAGAGGCAGAGCAGCAACTAAGCAGAGAGACGGAACAGCAGATAAGTATAAGAGCAGAAGATATGTAGAGACAGAGCAGCAACTAAGCAGAGAGACGGAACAGCAGATAAGTATAAGAGCAGAAGATATGTAGAGACAGAGCAGCAAATAAGCAGAGAGACGCAACAGCAGATAAGTATAAGAGCAGAAGATATGTAGAGACAGAGCAGCAACTAAGCAGAGAGACGGAACAGCAGATAAGTAAAGGAGCAGAAGATAGATACAGAGCAACAAATGAGCAGAGAGAGACAGCAGAATAGGAGCAGCAGATATGTAGAGACAGAGCAGAAGGTATGTAGAGACAGAGCAGCAAATAAGCAGAGAGACGGAAGACGGAAAACCAGATAAGTATAGGAGCAGCAGTTATGTGGAGACAGAGCAGCAAATAAGCAGAGACGAAACAGCAGATAAGCATAGGAACAGCAGATATATAGAGGCAGATCAGAAAATAAGCAGAGAGACGGAAAAACAGATAAGTATAGGAGCAGCAGATATGTAGAGACAGAGCAGCAAATAAGCAGAGACGAAACAGCAGATATGTAGAGACAGAGCAGCAAATAAGCGAAACAGCATATAAGAGGGAAAAGCAGAAATAGCAGCAAATATAGGAAGCAGCAGATTATAGGAGTAGAGATATCTAGAGACAGAGCAGCAAATAAGCAGAGACGAAACAGCAGATATGTAGAGACAGAGACAACAGCAAATAAGCAAGATAGAAAACTGCAGATAAGTATAAGAGGAGCAGCAGTTATGTAGAGAGAGAGCAGCAAATAAGCAGAGAGACGGAAAAGCAGATAAGTATAGGAGCAGCAGATATGTAGAGACAGAGCAGCAAATAAGCAGAGACGAAACAGCAGATATGTAGAGACAGAGCAGCAAATAAGCAGAGAGAGGGAAAAGCAGATAAGTATAGGAGCAGCAGTTATGTAGAGAGAGAGCAGCAAATAAGCAGAGAGACGGAAAAGCAGATAAGTATAGGAGCAGCAGATATGTAGAAACAGAGCAGCAAATAAGCAGAGAGACGGAAAAGCAGATAAGTATAGGAGCAGCAGTTATGTAGAGACAGAGCAGCAAATAAGCAGAGACGAAGCAGCAGATAAGCATAAGAGCGGCAGATATGTAGAGACAAAGCGGCAAATAAGCACAGACGAAACAGCAGATAAGCATAGGAGCAGCAGATATGTAGAGACAGAGCAGAAAATAAGCAGAGAGACGGAACAGCAGATAAGCATAGGAGCAGAAGATATGTAGAGACAGAAGAGCAAATAAGCAGATTGACGGAACAGCAGATAAACTTAGGAGCAGCAGATATGTAGAGACAACAGCAAATAAGCAGAGAGACGGAACAGCAGATAAGTATAAGAGGAGCAGATATGTAGAGACAGAGCAGCAAATAAGCAGAGAGACGGAACAGCAGATAAGTATAAGAGCAGAAGATATGTAGAGACAGAGCAGTAACTAAGCAGAGAGACGGAACAGCAGATAAGTATAGGAGCAGAAGATAGATACAGAGCAACAAATAAGCAGAGAGACGGAACAGCAGATAAGTATAGGAGCAGAAGGTATGTAGAGACAGAACAGCAAATAAGCAGAGAGACGGAAAACCAGATAAGTATAGGAGCAGCAGATATGTAGAGACAGAGCAGCAAATAAGCAGGGACGAAACAGCAGATAAGCATAGGAGCAGCAGATATGTAGAGACAGAGCAGCAAATAAGCAGAGACAAAACAGCATTTAAGTTTAGGAGCAGCAGATATTTAGAGACACAGAGCAGAGTGACGAAACAAGATAAGCAGAGAGACCAGGAACAGACGGAAAAATAGATAAGCAGAGAGATAGTAGATAAGCAGCAGAATGAGAGACAGAGCAGCAAATAAGCAGAGAGACGGAACAGCAGATAAGCATAGGAGCAGCAGATATGTAGAGACAGAGCAGCAAATAAGCAGGGACGAAACAGCAGATAAGCATAGGAGCAGCAGATATGTAGAGACAGAGCAGCAAATAAGCAGAGACGGAACAGCAGATAAGCATAGGAGCAGCAGATATGTAGAGACAGAGCATCAAATAAGCAGAGACATAACAGCATTTAAGATAAGAGCAGCATATGTAGAGACAGAGCATCAAATGCAGAGACATAACAGCACAGTATAAGAGCAGCAAGTAAGCAGAGACAAAACAGCATTTAAGTTTAGGAGCAGCAGATATTTAGAGACAGAGCGGCAAATAAGCAGAGAGACGGAACAGCAGATAAGCGGTGTCGACTTTTTTCTCGTTTTGTGGCGTATTTTATATTTTAATTTGCTAAATGTAGGTATGAATTAACTATTTATCAGTATGTTCAATAACCCTGCAATCGTTGAAAATTGGAACGCCGGAGTTCATTTCAAGTTAACCATGAATCACCATGTGTGTGCGTGCATGCGTGCGTGTGTGTGTGTGTGTGTGTGATTTTTGGCCACAGTTTCCCATCACAGTTTTGTCTGTATTTTAAATTACTAATCTATTTTGATTTTCAATTAATACTTTTATCAGTTTTTAAACGATCTGTTCGACTGTTACATATTTTAAAATTTAAATAGTTTCTTTTTTTTTAGTTTTTAGACAATATGGTTCCAATAAGTTGCAAAAACTCCATATCCAGCGGTCCTGTTACGTATGAACGAATCCAAACCGTACCGTCCTCTAAAGGCCAGTAGATGTTCATGTAGTGTTAATATTTACTTAAAAGTTGTTTTCGAACATTTTTAAGAAAAATTTCAAACATTTCCCTACAGAGAGCAAGTTTAACAATTTCCTTCCGCTGTTCATGGACATTGATATTGCAAAATCTCAAACAGCTCAAGAAGAATCAAAATCTGCTACAATACATTGTTACGTAAGAACCTGTATTCCTATTCTTTTTCTGTTCAATATATTATAAACATTCACTCGATCAGATTTTGTAGCATCAATTAGATACAGAATTCAGCATAGTTCTCAATTCAACCGTTGTTGTCAATTTCGCATTTGTCATTTTGAAAATATCCTTTTATTTGCTCATTTTGATGTTTGTTGAACCTGTAAGTATTCCTACAAATGAACCATCAAGAACTAAACTGAAAGAATCTGTTGAAGTCTGTGTTTGTTTCACACTCGCTCAGACTCCGTTGAACGCAAAATAATGACATTAGCTCGAATCCTTGTGTTCTCTCTTTACCAGCGTAATAATAATTTGACGCAGCGTTTTCGTTTCCACCTTCATCATCACCGACTTCCTGTTCACCGTCAGTGTTTTCATCTTCACCTTCATCTTCAACTTCCTGTTTACTCTTAGTGTCATGATCGCTTCGATGTACATCTTCTATTACTTGTTCTTGTTCATGTCTTCCATTCATAATTAACTAAATGCAACAAAACAAGCAGTCACTCGCTGTAGCGTCGTGATCTAAAGCGTCATGACTGAGCTATCGTTACGTCACAGCCATTCTCTTCAAAATATGTGACTTCTCTTCAAAATATGTGACTGGTTCTCAGTCAATAAATTAGTATTAAATTGTAACAAAACTAACATAATTCAATTTAAATCCTGTCCAAATTCAACGTCGCAAATTTCTAGCGCAATAATTAACAATAGATCCCTATTAGAAACAACAACAACCAAATTTCTTGGCTTAAAAATCGATAATGTATTAAATTGTAAAAATCATATTAAAGAAATTACCCTCAAACTAAATTCAGCTTGTTTTGCTATTAGATCTATGCAAAAGATAGTAAATATCAATACCTTAAAAACAATATACTTTGCATACTTCCACTCGGTAATGAGTTTTGGAATAATATTCTGGGGAAATTCCACAGATAGTAACAATATATTTCTATTACAAAAAGAGTAATTAGAATAATAGTAGGTGCGAAATCTGGGAGTCGTGTAGGCTATTTTCAAAAAACTACAAATAATGCCCATGGCTTGTCAGTATATCTTTTCATTAATAGTCTTCCTCGTATGTAATCGTGAAAACTTTGTAACTAATTCAACAGTTCATAGCATAAATACACGTCAAAAAATGACTTTCATACTCCATCGGCAAGTCTATCGTGCTATCAAAAAGGAGTGCGTTATATGGCAGTAAAAATTTTAATAGCCTCCCTATCGATATAAAAAATGAAACTCAAAACATAAAATTATTTAGGGCCAAATTAAAGAAGTACCTAATTTCTCACGCCTTCTATTCTGTAGGTGAATTCATGACATTCAATAACACTTCATGAAATTGATACTAAAACTATGTGTTGTACTAGTAGACTATATTGTAAATCTCGTCTGTATATATTTCATCTAGACTGTGACCATAAATTAAGATTTTATAATAGTATTAAGTTTTTTGACTTGTTCCATATTCTAGCTGTAAGCATGTATGAATACCATGGAATGTTAATAAATACAATACAATACAATACAATACAATACAATACAATACAATAACCAAATCAAAAAATACCTCCATATACGCATGAAAAATCACAGACACCAACCACAACTACAGCAAATAGAAACAGACATGGAAGTTGTACATATTCAACCGATCTTGGAGTGCAAGAGGTCAAATGACTTTATTGTCAAACGCCTGGCATTAGAAAACAACAACAACATATTCAACCGAAAAAAAATTAAATACAGTGGAACAGTACGAAATATACACACATCCACAACGTATCCTCAATACACAATTAAATTTCAGAACACGACTTTATTTGACTCCACACAACGAACACAAAACCAACTTAGTTTCACATTAACATAGGAAAGTTTTTCCTATAACAAATCTTAAGTGATACACGTGTTTACAATACATAATCAATATTGGATGTTTGATTGTTTGCCTTCCTCATATCCTAATTGTCAACACGAACAAAACAATAAATATGGTTGTGGTGTTTCAGAGAGATAAAATATTGCTTCATATCAAACATCAACAATAAACAAAATTTCTTAATTTCATCATGGCGTGGTATACTTTACAATTTGCACCGCATTAAGGATGCAGAAAAATCCAGCATTCTGCAGCAACATATCTGTTGCATCATGTAGGGAGGCAAATGGAAGGAGACCTATCTACGTAGTTGGTCAGTTATAAAAATATTCCCCAAGGCTAGATACCAAGATATATTCAGTCCCGAAGAACTATACTTCAGTTCTGTATACAAAAGACACGTGCTTGTTTCCCATCCCTCATTTTAAAACTGATATATAGCTTCTAAGTCTTGGGTATTTCTGAATTTTTTATTCTGTTGAAACTTTCTCCTCCGTATCGGGGATACACCGGTACGCAGAACACGTCACCCAGTTTCGGGAATGAAACTACAGTTACATTGATTTGAGTGTTTTTTATTTTTTATTTACAGGTGGAGAGTATGGGCCTATGTTAAAAGTAGTAATAATTAATGAAGAGCTTGCAATATATTTTCTCTTTTTATGAAGCGAAATTCCGAAATTGGTCCCAGTATGTGTATTGTGATTTTAAAATTGCAGAATTTTCGATTACAAATCAAACAAGTTGTCGCACAGGTCTGTAGCTGCTCTCGATACCGAGGTATTACTGAGAGAATTCGCGCGGCACGGCTAATTTTATGCCAAACTTCGATGCCATCAGTTAGAGCAGTGGTCGGCAAAGATGGAAAAAAATACAGCCTTCAAAACAAAGCAAAGGGGAAGGTACGAAGGTGGAAGGTATAGGAAGGGAAGGCGGGAGAAACCTCCACTATTGCAAGTTTTCAGTCTGCAGAGACTGTCAGTAAACATCACGAAACTAATGAGAAGTTTAATTAAGTTTATGTCTGTATATTTGTTCATTTCTTTTTAATATTCTTTTCTCTGTTCTTTGAGACACAATTTAAACATTATGATGGATGTGTAATTAAGTCATTGCAATTGGGAGTCAAACTGCATGAAGCATGTAGCCAATTTTAACAGAGAAACGAGATGTTTGTGATAAGCGAAAATCTGTTTCAGTTTACAACTTTTATTTCGGAGAAAAAATTCAATATTTAAGAAAGAATGTTAAAAATTTAGGGGGGGGGGGGAAACAAAAGCAAAAATGTTAATTTGCAGATCCATATTTACTGGAATTTTTTTCTTCTCTTTTTTGTTACTTCTCATCCCTAAACTTTTACCATCACTTTTGAAATACCCTCTATATCATGTATAACAAAAATAGTCCTGATATTGTTGGCAAATCATCTAAGAATAGGGCATTTTGATTTTCTAAGTAATTTGCATATATCTACTCCTGCCAGGTCTTTACATTGACTTTTCACATGAGCGTAATTTAATAGATCTCCGATTTCTGCTTGTAGATATGGCCTCACCTTCATTATATCCACACTAAACGGATTTGCATACAACTGAAAATCTATCTCCACACTTCTAAAATCATTAAACCATTTGTTATTATAATCTACTTTCAGTCAATTTAAGGGATAGCAAGAAAATTGATAGAAACTTTTTGTGATAAATTCGCTTTCTATACATCTATCAGACGAACGATGTATTAATGTTCTCATTATTCAAACGGCGATTTAAGTTGTCAAGATTTCTGACATGACAAGAAAAGTCAAATCCCTTACCCAATTCTGATCCACTAATTTAGGAACGTTTGTACCTTGAAACAGAAAAGTTGCATAAATATCATATAATTGTCAAAATAAATACGGTATTGAATTCTGTCATATGTGATATGATAACCATACATCTTCTTTTATGAAATCAGCTACTAGGCTGCGCATGTCAAAAAAACAAGCCAGACCACAACTGAACCTATCGTGCTTACTTGAACATGGTTTAACCACAGTCTATTATATACAGTCACGAAGCTCAATACGTAGTAAATATGCATCCATAGATAGTTGCTAACCACTAGGATCGCTAATATCGCCTCATTACAGACACTGCGAAATAGTACCGGCACAATCTATTGTTCCTAGCACCTTCACAACTCAAGCTTCGTGACTGCATATACTACACTATGGTTTAAAATTGAATAAACAAGTGACGACTAAGGGGAGGGAGATCATGCTTTACACCTTCACCCTGCTTGTAGGTTAAGGCAGCGATTCTCAAACTATGGTCCTCGAGGTCTGCCCTTGTGGTCCTTCGAAAAAGACAGAAGAAAAAATAAAATTCAAACGAATTGTGTATCACACTATAGCTGAAAATCTCAGAGTTTGGAAATGACACATGACAATTGCCTTTCACTTTTTCTCCCAGGACTGACATTTTATGAAATTTATTACCTACCAGTCCACCAACTTCCCACTCTACGCTCAGCAACAAAAGAGGGATTAAAAGCACTATAAACGTGGTGTTTCTCGCCATCTTATTCCCTGCACATCTGGCGCTGCGCCTGTAACTCAGCCAGGGACCACCCGAATTCATAACGAAGGACCAAAGTACCGAACATTTTCATGACTTTATTAATAGTTTTTCCGACACCCAGTCTGCACATTGAAATGGTCACGTAATGTACGTCGTAAATCAATAATAGAACGTGCCAAATTGCATTTTTATTTGTTGAAAATCGGGCATGTTTCTGCAATAATTTTGTTATTTGTTTTTCCAGATGACGATATAAGAAATTTTAGGCTCCGCCTATTTTAAAATCAGGGTGAATGAGATCCAGAAATTCAAATTACAATACTTTTCTAATTATATTTTTGTAGCCAATCACAAGTAACGTATAACAGATTTTGTGCATTGTTTGGTCGTCGCTTGCCTGTTAGCAGTTAGTTGTTTGAAATCTTTCTTATGTTGTACACGCTAGTAGTTGTCTATGTCAATGGATGATCAACTCTTGCTCAGAAAGCGCTAAAAAAAAAAAAAAACTTGAAAGAGAGAAAGACAGACGGAGCCAGCCGCAGCAGTTAAATGTTGTTTGTAGTTTCACAGCAAAAGCAGTTCACTGCCACGGTGCTCTCTGGCGGCTCATGCAGGTGGTCATGATATCTATCCCATGATTTGAATTTCAGAATGACGCATGGTACAATAATTATAGTAATTTTAGATAGACCACCTAAACACACATAGCAAAATTATATTATTTCCTAGCTTTGTAAATTAGTTTAGTACTGGAAATATAAACTGAATACAACCTTTTCAAGATACAACAAATATAGCTGCAACACTTTTTATTATTACACTATTAGTTAATAGTTCTTATTATGTCTAATTTTAAAATTAGAACGCGAGAATTTACAAGTCTTTGTACATTAAAGAGTATTCCTCTGTTCTCAGAAAGGTAACAGTCTCTATTCGCAAATAATCAAAAATTCAAGGAAGTAATTTTTTACATGTCACGGCAAATGAAATAAGCTTACTTCTGAACTCTTTCTGTACATTGAGAGCTTTTACATTTCTTTCTTGTTAATACATAGGACAGTTTTGCACACATCGGCTTTATATTCAAATAACTTAAGTAGTTATATCTTTCTCAACTAATGTCACATATGATCAAATCCAGTTATTGACAGTGTGCCATATCTGTTCCAGTATGCAGTTTGAAATATTATATCCTTATATTATAATTTATATGAATATAAAACCGGAATGTGCTATATCTGTGCTAGTATGCAGAAAGGGGTCAAACTCTCCCTCAAGCATATAATGTGGAAGCAAAGAGTATATTTGGAAATTCTGACTTAGGCAGCATTACGAACAGTTAGTCAGATTCCTGATTTCGCTGGAATCTGAGTGACGTTCTGTTCTTTAGATTTATCAATTCAAGCTATAAACTTTCAGGATCTTCTATCGGCTGTAAGCGAAAAGGATTTCAGAAAAATCTCGATTCCTTGTCAATTGTCACTGTTTCTCCAAACTTAATAGTGAATTCTGCTGTAGGTCTTGAAGTAGGGTCTTATATTTGATAAGAAGATTTTCTTATCACTCTTCAAGATAGTTTACAGTCAAAGAAAGTGTAGTTGTCTATGTTTACATGATAATGTCACAATTCTAATTTTATCCATAAATGCTCTTAGCTAGTCGATCATATGTCGTGCAATTCTGTAAGTCGCACGCACAAGTGCTAACGATATTTGATATCAGTCTCACCTTGTTGATATCCCATTTTTACCTTTAGCTGTTCTAAAGCAGATCTAGACAGTGCTTATTTACTAAAATCATCACTATGTTTATTTGTAACATAAAATGTCATGCGTAAGAAAGTGTAATAGAACATAATACAAGCTTTATCTCCCTTCTTAATAAAAAATCTTCCTCTTTCGACTCATCACTAAAGGGAAATGATCTGGGATTACATTGCTTTCACTTAAAATGAGCCGCCACTTATTGCAGACGCGAGCGAACTTGCGTGTTGCAAGAACTACATACAGACACTACAGCTGCTACAGACATCCAACAAGGAAAACTCAGTGCGCAGAAACCAGCGGGCGCGACTGTCTCACGCAGATGACGTATGCTCCCGTTTCCAGCATTCTCTCACTCCTACTACAGGGGTGCAAGAGGGATATAGCATGCGCGCCACGAGGAGTCCGAGCTGAGTTTTGCTTGTAGGATACCTATAGTACAGAGTCCTTTCTGCCTGCACTGAGGTTGTGTTGACACTTTGAGAGCACGAGTTGCCCACCCATGTCTATGTATGTTAAGTAGTATCCATTATACATAATGGAAAACTGGCTTCGATCCGGATCTCTAAAAAGAAAGGAACGTGATAATAAGCTTCATTGAGGCAGTGCTAATCGTTCAGAAGCTGTGTGTGAAGATATAAATATCAGTAATTCTAGTGACATTAAAGAAATATCTAGTCCTAGTGGTAGCTGTTCAAAAAAAATACTTTCGTAAATATGACAAGGGTTATTTGGAACTTGGATTTACTTGGTGTGGCAATGAGCGTGAACCAAACCTCGGTGCGTTGTTTGTTACCCATGTCATTGCAAAGTAATGAAAATATTCTACTATTCAGAGGCCTTCCCTTAATAAAGTTGATTATCTTAATGCTGTCTTGTAACACGAGCACAAACAGGTTCTTCTACTAACGTTAACTTAATTAATCTATACTAATAAATCTGTAGCCAAAATTTTTCTGGTAATTTTCGATTTTCCAAAAATAATCGTTGTTACCATGTATAATTAACCATCCTGAAACCGAAAACCGCTTTTTTGAAATTTTTGTTTGTATGTCTGTCTGTCTGGATGTTTGTTACCTTTTCACGCGATAATGGCTGAACCGATTTATATGAAAATTGGAATATAAATTAAGTTCGTTGTAACTTAGATTTTAAGCTACGGTATATGACATTCAAAATACTTTATTTAAAAGGGGGGTTATAAGGGGGCTTGAATTAAATAACTCGAAATATCTCCCTTATTATTGATTTTTGTGAAAAATGTTACATAACAAAAGTTTCTTTAAAAATTATTTCCGATACGTTTCATTCCAAGCAAAATTTTGATGGCACCAAATTGCACAAAAAACGGATGTTCTCTGAACCAAATGATCATATTTTAATTATTTGCATGTAGTAACAATTAAGAAACATGTTAAAGTAATTATCATTGCACTAAATGAGTGGTCTCTGGAGGAAAATGATCGCATTTTAAATATTTAAATTAAGTGACATATTAAACGATTTATCCTTCTATCAAACACGAATGTTCCCTGGACCAGATGTCCTATTTAATTATGTAATTACTTTATATTTATTTCTAATAAGTGCAGCGGAGCGCACGGGTACAGCTAGTACTAATATAAAATTAATTGAATTCAATTAATTTTAATTAATCCTATTTTAAAATATAAGTATACAGGTAATAAAATAAGCTACAAAAATTATAAAATTTGCTTTCGATGGGAACAAGAGTAAGGTGGTCCGTGGAACTGTTCTGACTTAAAAAAGTTGTGCCCACTTCAAAATAGTTTGAGAAACGCTGGGTTAAGGTGTTGACTCGCAAAAAACGCTGGCTTAAGGGGTTGACTCGCAAGTCAAGAAATGCGGTTGGCTGAGTGTAAGCATTTGAAAGCCTGCCATTTTTTGTTTTGCCACTGACCTACGGAACGGCTGCCCATACTCGGTGTGAGGAAATACATATTCCAAGTCAAGACCAAGAATCTTAAAAAAAATAACGTAACTCAAGTACGAATTTATTGAAGGTAAAATTAAACTGAGTCCCGCGCCGTGGCGTCGCGGTCTAAGGCATCCCGCCTAGGACTCGCGTTACGGAATGCGCGCTGGTTCGAGTCCTCATGGGGGAAGAAATTTTCTCATGAAATTTCGGACAGTGTATGGGACCGGTGCCCACCCAGCATCGTGATGCACTTGGGGAGCTACGATAGGTAGCGAAATCAGGTTGCGAATACTAGCTATAACGTCTGGGGGATCATCGTGCTAACCACACGATACCTCCATTCTGGTTAGATGATCGTCCACCTCTGCTTCGGCATGTGGGAGTGAGGCCAGCAGCCGGCGGTCGGACTGAGCCTATCACGGGCTGTAGCGCCACGGATTATTATTATTATTATTATTAAAAATAAGCTGAAGATTATTTATCTACAACAAAAATTAAGATGTAAAAAATACTGTATTTTTTAAATAAATGATAAAATAATATTTATAATGAAATGAAGAACGAAATTACAAATACTTGCCTATACACTGAGTTACAACATATAGGCCTCAAATTTGTTTTATAACAGCGAGTGAACTCACGTTATATTTGTAGGCAAAATGTACTGTACTCATAGGTCCTACGTAATGCAATCCCTGTTTACATAAGTTTTGATACGAAGCTGTGTAAATACGCTATGGAGGAGGTACACTATACTGACTTCGATGGTAAAGTTAACGCGGGTCATAAAGCCGAGTGGGGGTACTCAACATAACTAGCTTTTCCCTCGCCCGTTTTATGGTTACTTTGTCATTCAAAGGCACATTATTCGTAGAGGCATGTCTGTTTCTATCAGTGGCGTTTCATGGTTTAGTTAAAATTCATATAATAATTTAGAACTTTAATCATAAAGTTTTCTGATAGAACACACACTTCGTCACGGTCACCGAAACTTTCGTCAAAATCAGGGCCATCACTGCCAGCTTTAATATCGCCTTCACCACTACCGTTGACAAAATCGCCTTCAAAACGCGGCTGTCAAAATTAAGATCAAAAGTGCCGCAGCCAAAATTAAGATCCGAACAGACATGAATGACTCAGGGGACGATATGCTAGCCCGGATAGTTACTTGTGTGTCTTAGGTGCATCATTACAAGTCCGAGACAAGGCGTGCATTAATGCTTCAAGTTGTCAATGGTACAATCGTTCACAGGTGCCATATTGCAATTGCTGCTTCTTTGTTTCACTTGGCGCATAACGATAATACTCTCATCTAGCAATGATAGCTTGAGGCGCTTCGTTAAGAACGTAGGTCTTACTTCACTTTGTAACTAACTGACTTTCCCTCGTAAGTATAGCAAAATTTTTTTGTATTTTAAACTTATTGTGTCCCAATTTTCATTGGGTGTTACACTTTCTGTAGTTCAACTTGTCTTGTGTTTTGACACCTGTATGAATTTTCAAAGGTAGTTACGATTGGATGACATCGTTTTCTTAACCGCTTATTTAATGACGTACTGTCAATTGCTCAGATATCTACCGTCGCGTCGGTGTAATTGGTCGTAGTATTACTGTTAGGGAAAGGCATGGAAAATAATAAATTATGGTTTATTTAATGACTCTCGCAACTGCAGAGGTTATATCAGCGTCGCCGGTGTGCCTGATTTTTGTCCCGCAGAATTTCTATTACATGCCAGTAAATCTACTGACATGAATCTGTCGCATAACAACATACATAAATGCCATCGATCTGGCCCGGGATATACGTAAATATGGATTGTTAGGCCAAACAATAATTATGTAAATAGTGGTAAATGGAATGAAGTTATACAACGGCAGAATAATCAGCCGGTTTGACATGCTAAATACGGTTTTCTTGATAGTTGAACTTGAGTGCAGTTCTAAGGGTACGGCAGAATGTCCCGGTTTGAACATTCGCCATACAGTTTTATTGATAGTTACGCTTGCGGTGTTATCAGGAGTTTACGGCAGAATGATCTCCCCGGTTTGAAATCGGAAGCCATCGGTTTTGATAGTTAAATGATTCTTAGCGTTAGAGATTACAGCAGAATGAACGGTTTGAAAATTGGGCCATACGGTTTTCTTGATAGTTACACTTGAGTGCAAAGAACAGCTGATGCGGCAGAATGAACTCTCCGGTTTGAATTAACGACAGAGTTTTCTTGATAGTTACGCGGACAATCCGGGAAAGAAGAAAATGAACTCCCCGGTTTGAATTGGCGGCGGCAGGTACGGTTTTAACAATGATTGTTACGATTGAGTGAAGTTATACAGAGTACGGCTAAATGAACTCCCGGTTTGAATTGGGCAAGGTTTTCTTGATAGTTTTTTTATGTGAAATGACTTATCATGACAAAATCTTTTGAATACTAACATATTTTCTTGAATTTACAGGTTGTGTGGTTTTAGTTATTATTCTCTGAAAAAAATGCCATTTATTACCATCATTTGAACATTTGGTGCCTTTTTAGTAATTTAAGAAATTGTTTCTTTATTTAGAAAATCGTTACCCATTTTAGAGTAGGTCAACAAATGGATTCCTGACAAGAAAACCTATTGATATGGATAGAAATGTCAACAAAATGTTCAAATTTCAAACAGTTGTTCGGTAGATGTCGCAACGTTCGGGCTCCGAGAATATATAGTGATTATGCTGTTAGTACATCTCCACGACGTCCAGGCATTAAACATGCTGTGGTATTGGGAATTTTCTGGTCGGATGTTTAAGAATAGACCTACACCTCAAGTTCCATCGTTAAAGTAGTTATGGTGGTTCAGAACTTGACAACGTGACATTCAACATCCACCGTGAGACTATATTGGGAATTTTGCAGGCGATGCTGTCGTCTGCAGTGACTAAACTCATTTTCATTTGTCGACAATTGGTTCCCAAGAAACCAGTGAAGAAATGCGTCAGACCTGATCTAAGAAGTGAATTCTGTTTGATGTTGTGTTGGAAATAACCAAAACTGCTCAGATTGTATTAACCTCTTCCCTTACAATATATTTTACCAGTTTTGTGAAAAAAGTGTCATGTTTTTTATTTTCGTAAAGAGGTCATTTAATATTTCAGAATCACTGTGCATCACTAATTTTCTTACATATCTAAAAATCACTGTGAAATAGACATACATTCATACCCGAATTATTATCCCGAATTATCTCGTGCACCTTGATTCCAGCTCTGGTAGTTGTCCCAGTTTGATTTTCTCCTGAACTATTTACCAACGTATGTTTTTTTATGGATTAATTTATGAGGTACAATACAGTGCTGTTATCAAGGCGTTAAATGTTGCTTATCGTGTGATAGACTCGACAGTAGTATCTGGTCTCCTATATGAGAGCGTTTTGGGAAGAATGGTGTAGCAGTAATTGAATATTTGTACCAGTACATCTGTTCTTCAGGTTTGTGAATAATGTTCTGCAGTATCACTATGCCCAAAAGTACACGTATTTCAGAATCTGTAGTAGGCCGCCACGAATTATTTTCAGTTTCTGTGAACACTTACTAGCATGCCGAATCGTCTCCTCGAATATAATGTTGATGTCATTATTAAAGAATAATTTTAAAAATTGAGAATTATCGTTGTCAGAAACAATGTTAAAATTTCAGGGAATGGGGACCTCGGAGGTGTAGAAGAAATGGTGCCAGATGTCTTCTATTCACACCACTGTCGAAAAGACGCGACATCAACTGATCTGAATTTGTTTGTTGGTCTATAAATTCGTCTTCTGATACCGATGTTTCATTTCCTAATCTTCTACAGGAATATATTCGTGACCAAAAGTTTCGGAATCACTAACTAGATCCATCTTTACACAAAACAGCACAAAAAAGACTAAACACAAACAGAAACCGCCAAAACTAACTAGAATCTACTCACTACTGTGTTTGAATGCTACATGAGAATAGAATTCCTCTCGCAAGGAAGAAGTACAAAAAACACCATCAGATATAGCAATATCACTAACTTCTGTAGCCATCTAGTGAGGAAAAGGTTAATGAAAGAATGGAAACGTATATATTCGGGATATAATCCTTAGCTGCGAAAATGGGACTCAAACGAGTTAACTCGGGTTCAGGGGCGGACGCAGATTTTTTTTTTTTTCGGGGAGGGATTTGAGGAGATAGTAAAAATGGAATAATGAGAAATAAGTTTATATACTCACAATTTGTTTCCGAGTCACAAACATTTACAAGTTGGCCTAGTCGGTATAGCCTTCTGTGCTCGAAGTTGCGGGTTCTATCCCAGCACAGTTCGATGGCATTTAAGTGTGCTTAAATGTGACAGGTCTCATATCGGTAAATTTATTGGCATGTAAAAGAAGTCCTGCAGGAAAAATTTCTGGCACACCAGTGACACTGATATAACCTCGGCAATTGCGAGCGGTTGTTAAATAAACCACAATTTTTTAATTTTAATATTTACAATGACTGAATACAAAAACAATGATAGAGTGATATTTACAGAAGAAGGTGACGAGGCTTCTTAGACGTTTCATCCAGTACTTAACAAGCTTTTATTTCTACATTTTTATGTACCATCATCAAGGCCAGTCCATTTAATCTGTCTGCTCCCATCGTGCTCCTCAAGTAAGTCTTCAAATACCGCAATGTTGAGAACGACCGTTCTGGTGTTGCTGTAGTTACAGGCAACATACAGAAAAGGCTAAGAAGGAAGGAGAATTGAAAGCCTAAAATACTCTTCAGGACTCTCTGTCTTGAAGTTAGAATGCTGTGTTTGTCTCCCTGCAGTTCTTGGAATTTCCAGAGTAATTCCAGTAAGTTCAACAATACTTTTGCCTCTAGGTTCACTGGCTGAAAATTTAAACGAAAATCTTCCAGTTCTCTTTCCAGATTCTTACATAGTTCAATGCATGTCTTAAAGTCCATCTGTTCTGACTGTAATAGACTGGCTAAGCCATGTGACAGGCTAAAAACATGGCTAGCTACATTCATAGATACCAAAAATGCTGGTTTCTGTATGGCTTATATTACGATGTACCGATGTACATATGATATTTCAGTGCAGAAATTCTGCGTCATCATATGATGATGGAAGAGTGGAACAGAGAAAAATTCTCTCCGGCACCGGGATTTGAACCCGGGTTTTCAGCTCTATGTGCTGACGCTTTATCCACTAAGCCACATCGGATTCCCATCCCGATGTCTGATCGAATCTTCTCAGTTTAAGTTCCACCTCTTGGGTTCCCTCTAGTGCTCTACCCTCATGCACTGCGTCATAGAGATGTATGACAATGGCGCAATGTCCTTACATGTGCAGAGGTGCATATCATGATATGCGAAAAATAATCACTTTGTGATTTAAGATGGTGCTTATTCCGTCGGATCCTGGCCACTTAGTCACTCATAACGAGTTATATTATTAGTCCTCTTGCGTTGGATCTCTTGCAGTAAGTGTCAGAGAACAGTGCTACACTCCAGTGGGCAGCGGATCAGAGTTGCGAAGCAGAGGCAAGAAAAATCACAGATATAGGGATTTCTTTCAATGCAGAGATACATTTATTTAACATTCTAGCAAAGAGAATTTACGTGGAAAACCCTCTAATTCCTATGTACATTCACGAATTAAAATCAATATTATTTCTGTTTTTGGTTTCGTATTTTTCTAAAAATTTCGGGAGGGGATATATCCCCTTAATCCCCCCCTAGCGTCCGCCCCTGCTCGGGTTAATAAATTTTGACACAAGTTAGCAACCCGAGTTAACTCGGGTTAATCAGGGAAGTGGTTAAACAGCATCTTTTGTTGCAAGAAATCACACGTGGGAAATGAAGACATTCCGAAAGCCTGTAACATTTAAACCACGCACTTTCAGACATAGAACTTAAACTACCTACTGCACTTTCATTGTTTATATGTGAGGAACAGATTCCTGAATTTATACCGTTTATTTTTTGGGACAACCTGTACTCCGATTAAAGAAATACGTTAAAATGACATTATACAAGGCATAGGACATACGAAATGGATTTTACAGAAACTCATAATGCTGAAACCGTTCTGCGTGTTTAAGTACTTTTACCGCTAACAGTTGCAACCCTCATTTATGTACAGAAGATAACAAACAATGAAAACGAATGGGCAGGAGAAATGTAATGCTAAAGAAGAAGAAAAAAAAAGGCGACGTATATAAATCGTGAGTAAGGAAGGCCTTTGCAGGTCGACAGTTCGAAAGTGATAAGAGTAGCGAAAGGAAAATGGAAAACTGTAGAAAGGGAAAAGTGAAAACAAGAAAAAACAGAAAACAAAACAGGAACAGAAAGAAGGGAGATGACAGGAAGGCCTGGGACGTCGCAGCAGCAGTGATGTGGGAATTTCATTACTAGCACGTCGAGCAGTTTGAGACTGCGAATCATTCGAATTTTTCAGGAAAGGCGCTAATATCGACAGGAGAAATTCTGAAATGTATAAACTATTTATTCGTTTCCTTTCTAATGAAATTTGTTGAAGGCTTGCAAGACAACTATAATATGAAACACCGTATAAAATGTAACAAAACGTTTTTAATATGTAATATAATATGCATTTATATAATACTAATAATAATAATAATAATAATAATAATAATAATAATAATACACAATAATACATCAGACTACAGAATATAAATACAACAATAGAAATAATACGTCACTATAAAAAGGTGATACAATCATATTAATAAATTTTGAGGGACGAATGAGGAACGCTCGTGTTTGGCCGCAGTTCATATATATTATTAATAGACTATAAGAGGAATACTCTATATAAATAAAATAAAATATAAACAAAGTAAAATTACAGTTACAATGAAATTACATAATATAATATTAACATAGAGAAGAATAGTAGGACAATTTATGGGAGTCCACACCTGTGGAGTAACGGTAAGCACGTCTGGCCGCGAAACCAGGTGGCCCGGGTTCGAATCCCGGTCGGGGCAAGTTACCTGGTTGAGGTTTTTTCCGGGGTTTTCCCTCAATCCAATACGAGCAAATGCTGGGTAACTTTCGGTGCTGGACCCCGGACTCATGTCACCGGCATTATCACCTTCATCTCATTCAGACGCTAAATAACCGAGATGTTGATACAGCGTCGTAAAATAACCCAATAAAATAAAATAAAAATTTTATGAGAGAAATATTATGTTACTGGATTACATGTTAGAAGTTCTAGGTGTAATTTAGCTACAGAATTATACAAACGAGAGGCAAAATTATGTAATGGTAAGCTTTAGACCAGCAGATGTGAAACATTTAGGGGCCGTATTTATAGACATTCTTAGCGCGGGCTTCCGGTGGATGATATGATATGATATGATATGATATGATATGATATGATATGATATATGATATGATATATTATATGATATGATATATGATGTATTTTTTTGGGATTAAAAAATTTGCTATATATTTATTTACAATTTACATTTGAATTGAATACATATGAATAGATACCCGAAATGAGCATAATGCTCGTGCTCGGGTACAGTCCAGTAGTCTACATAAATATGTATGATGTATGATGTATGATGTATGATATGATATGATATATGATATGATATATGATATGATATGGTATGATATGTGATATGATATATGATATGATATGATATGATATGATATATGATATGATATGGTATGATATGTGATATGATATATGATATGATATATGATATGATATGGTATGATATGTGATATGATATATGATATGATATATGATATGATATGATATGTGATATGATATGTGATATGATATATGATATGATATATATGATATGGTATGATATGTGATATGATATATGATATATGATATGATATATATGATATGATATATGATATGATATATGAATCCTGTAGAAGTAATCAGTCGATAGCCGGGGCTAGTTTAGCACGCTCGTAGCGAAATGTCTATGAATAGCACCCTTAGGTTCTACTAATGTTGAATTATTATTTCGTCTTGTATCGTGATTATGTGCGTGTAACATAAACTTATTACGATTTTTATGATAAAATTTTAACATACTGTACATTATATTTATAAATTTGATGAATATCAACTACATTGAATTCAGAATAAATTAATTTAGGAAAACGTATTCTATGTCTTTCACGTGTTAAATTTTGTTACCTTGTTAACATGTTTCGGCCTGCTAACAAGATAACATCAAATTTAACACGTGAAAGATATATAATACGTTTTCCAAAGTGATAATGTTCAAAGTTGTGTAATCAAAATGTAAAATTAATTTAGTTGGATAATCAAAACGTTTCTTCATACAAATTTTAATTAGACCTATTCGTTTTTGTAATAAATTTAACGGACTAAGACTGATTTTTGTACTTCCACCTCAAACAATATTGTCATATTCAATAACAGACTGAAAAATGGCCAAATAAACATTTCGTAGAACTCTAATGGGGAAGTAGCATCGAAGATTAACGAATTTATAAATTGTTTTACGAAGGTTTAATATATTATTTTCCATAAATTAACTGAGAAGTATAAAACTGCTAACAGAAATTTTTTTATCATGATGTGAACATCTGTTTGACTGTAGTCTGCAAACCCAAATGGCACTTTAAACACTGTTCCACTAACCGAACGATATAATGATGTAACTTTATATTTTGGCTGAAGTATATAGTCAGGGTCTCCTTACTTTGTATCCTGAGGGTGAAGCATTTAATCATTTCCCCCTTATTTGGTCTAGTTACGAGATTGAATTCTTTGAAATTTCGGTACTTGCAAATACTACAATTGACAGTTACGTTCTGTTATGTTGACAGCATCGTTAGCCTTTGAAGAAAGTTACTGGTGAGTGTTATTCGAAATTTGATCGCGCGGCATGTATTTGTGTTCCACTGCTATTTATTACGTCATCACATCTCTACTTTCAATGCTCATAGCATGAAATTGTCAGTATCTTCTGTGATAGTCGAACTCTAATGTCTGGAGTTTTTGAATGTAATTGTGACTCTTTTCTGTGTAGTAATATATAATTTTTTTAGAGTGGATTGTAATCCGCGCGAGTGCTAACGCCAGCGTTTTAACAGGTGAAATATAAGAGCATATTTTCGATTTCCTTATTTGTAATTTGATTTACTTCTATATGCCATTCGTAATACATTTTTACACGCACTTTCTATTGTTGCAGTGTCTATTTTATCCTGCAATATAAACGATCACGTGGGCATATTTGATCATACAGAACAATGGCTTCTTTTTATATGAAACAGACATGAACTCGAATCCAATAGTGACTTAAATTTTAGGAGTAGGAAGTTGTAACTCTAGAGTGCAGTTTATAAGTAAAAATTAAGCCTATATAACAAGAACACTTACTGCACGCTAATGAATCCACTTGGACTCTACTGGATGTTCATTTCAAAGTATGTCATGACGTCACTGTTGTTGAGTCAGCGATTTGAAGCGAGTTTCAGCTTGTATGTCAGAGAAGTTGCCCATTATTCAAGGCGTTCAATCTGAACTTGAGAACGTGTAGGTATAACTTGAACGTCGTAGCAACAGATGGCGGTCTGTACGGTCTGTGTGCTACCATAACCTCTTTCGAACTGTGTTCTGCGCGGCCAAGTCGTACGCAGGGTATTTGTTATCTTCGGTTGCGTAAGGCAACATTCCACAACACAAATCAAATGCTCCGTGTTCATGCTGACCGTCGAAGTTAATGTCAACAAATACGGAAGTAATCGTCTTAACCCTCTCCCCATATCCCGACAGTACGTATTTCCAAACAGTTCACATTCCTGCCACTACCGGCGTTACCGTACGTATCGGTACGTACTCTTCAGAATGAACGCCGTACTTGCCAGGGAACTTCTCTGCCTCTTAGGTTATACACCTCTGCGGAAGTGTAGGAAGATTGAATTCTCTTGGCTCATCAGCTAGCCACATGACGGCATACAGCGAGCCATGACACATTTTGAACTGAACACCTAGTACTGGATGTTCATTTCAAAGTGTGTCATGACGTCACTGTTGTTGAGTCAGCGATTTCAAGCGAGTTTCAGCTTTTATGTCCGAGAAGTTGCCCATTATTCAAGGCGTTCAATCTGAACTTGAGAACGTGTAGGTATAACTTGAACGTCGTAGCAACAGATGGCGGTCTGTACGGTCTGTGTGCTACCATAATCTCTTTCAAACTGTGTTCTGCGCGGGCAAGTCGTACGCAGGGTATTTATTATCTTCGGTTGCGTACGGCAACATTCCACAACACAAATCAAATGCTCCGTGTCCATGTTGACCGTCGAAGTTAATGTCAACAAATACGGAAGTAATCGTCTTAACCCTCTCCCCATATCCCGACATTAAGAAAAAAACTCACCTCAGTACGTGTTTCCAAACAGTTCACATTCCTGCCACTACCGGCATTACCGTACGTATCGGTACGTACTCTTCAGAATGAACGCCGTACTTGCCTGACAACTTCTCTGGCACATAGGTAATACGCCTTTGCGGAAGTGTAGGAAGATTGAATTCTCTAGGCTCATCGGCTAGCCACATGACGGCATACAGCGAGCCATGACACATTTTGAACTGAACACGCAGTACTGTGGCACATCGGTATGTTTCATATTATTGAGCAGAGTATGTGAAAATATAGACAACAACGGACAACGTTATCGCAACTCATTCATACATAAAAGTGAGTCGTTGACTGGGCACTTTCATTAAGGTTTTACGCCAAAATCGGTGGCGACTGTACACAATATTAGTCAAGTTGAGGTTTCATCTGGACATAGAGAGCAGAGCTGCAATCTTCAAAGTTTTCTTATAGGTACAAACAATGGACAGTTACAATTTTAGAGTTTTGTTTTATGAAACCTGAATGGAGTATTCTGCATACATAAATATTGCATGTTACTGATTTTAAATTCTATTTTTTGATTTTTGAACTAATAATATGCATAATTATTGTACTCTACGTCGGGGCAGGCCATGAGACATCTCTGAATGCTGTTCATCATCATTCTCATAGTCTTCGTCTATTTAATGCTCTCATCCGTCCTCATTTCTGTATGAAACTTTGAACAAGTGCTAGATATCCATCAAAACCATGGTCTCTGGTCACATGGTTAACACAGAACAAGACCATATCCTTCAACAACATAAAAAAACACGAAAAAAATTACAGATACCCAGTCTTTTTGAAAGGCGCAAGATCTCTAATTTGATACCGACAATTACACACATATACTCTGGTTTGATACCCGAGTACACATTATCTTTGGTCACAGCAAGTGATAGAAAAACAAAAAAGAATTAGTCACGAGTTCACGGACAATTTTAATCAATAGCTTTAGTAGAAGCTAATATAAATAAACATGATCGGATTTCTATGACACGTCACATTTCTATCCTGATCTCGTTTCACAAACGCCAGTTAAATTAAATACATTCCTGCTTTCTCTGAAAACCATGACACGATTTTATTAGTCATATAAATGCCTAATTTACCATATTTTAGCATAGTCACATTTGGCCAAAAATGGTATAAAAACATATTTTTTGGTCATATTACAAGTAATCATTTTGACAATTCACCAAGTATTATTCACACATTTTGTGTCTATTGTAACGAGATTTTGTTTGCGTTTGGTTACATTAGATTTCCTTTTCTTATTGATAGAAACATTTTGTGGTTAAATAAATTCAGAAGGTACCTGGATTCGTTTGGAGTAAGTTTCAAAAGACAAAAGAATATTAGGAATATGGCCAGATTTTTCCTGGTCGGTCTCGCCTTCACCCATGTCAAACATTAAGTATTAATTCATAAACATTAGTGACCCTGTTAACATATCTGTAAAAGAAAGTCTCACAGTGGAAGACGATGGGCAGTTTTCACTCCTCTTCTACCCCTCCTATTTTTCTATGGCTAATACAAGAAATTAATATCCAAAAAAAAAATGTTGTAGAATGGTGAATAAGTAGTTTTCAAACTACCTGTGGAAAATATTTAATTTGTTTTCTCTCATGTTTACAAGTATTTACGTCATGTTCTAGCATATGTAAGTGCATGCATATCTCCAGATTTTTAGGTCACAGAACTCCGAGTCCTATAAATGGCACTGCAAACATTGTCCTGCCCTAGGGTGTGAAGAAAATAACAAAATTTGTACAGCCGTATAAATTGAAATACAAGAAGTAATGCATGCAAATTTGAGCACCCCTGTAGTATACGTAACTTAATTAATGCTGAACTTTGTTGCGGCACCAACTACTCTGTTCTGCCGCCAGGAGGAGGGCTGGTCTAAACTTTTAACCATCCATTAAACCCCATGCATCTATAAAAGTTAAATCAGCAGCGTTTGCAAAGTGACAGCGCATAAACTGGAAGTAGGGACGTCATTGAGCTCCCCCCTTTCAGTCTTGTTCCTTATGTTCAAACGAATTTTAGTACAGATATTCTTTCTTCTATTCAGCCATTGTTTATTTCGTTGCACTAAAAAGAAAATACAGGTTCCAACTGAATGATACTGCTGTGCACCAGGGCATAACTATATCTACAAAACTTTATATAACGATCTATACTTTGTCATCTTTGAGAAATATTGCTAAGGTGTTTCTGAAAGCATTATACACCAGGATTGCGATTTTAGGGGCAATTTTCATAGGACAAAAGTAGGGGAAAGATGATAAAATTTGACAAAAAATAAGACCAAAGGATGGTTTCAAACAAATACTTCGACAACTCCTTTTCCTCCTATTTTATGTAATTTAAATCAACCATTTGAAACTACGAATACTTACTTACTGGCTTTTAAGGAACCCGGAGGTTCATTGCCGCCCTCAAATAAGCCCGCCATTGGTCCCTATCCTGAGGAAGATTAATCCATTCTCCATCATCATACCCACTTTCCTCAAATCCATTTTAATATTATCTTCCCATCTACGTCTCGGCCTCCCTACAGGTCTTTTTCCCTCCGGCCTCCCAACTAACACTCCACATGCATTTCTGGATTCGCCCATATGTGCTACATGCCCTGCCCATATCAAACGTCTCGATTTTATCTTCCTAATTATGTCAGGTGAAGAATACAATACGTGCAGTTCTGTGTTGTGTAACTTTCTCCATTCTCCTGTAACTTCATCCCTCTTAGCCCCAAATATTTTCCTAAGAACCTTATTCTCAAACACCTTTAATCTATGTTCCTCTCTCAACGTGAGACTCCAAGTTTCACAACCATAAAGAACAACCGGTAACATAACTGTTTTATAAATTCTAACTTTCAAATTTTTTGACAGCAGACTGGATGATAAAAGCTTCTCAACCGAATAATAACAGGCATTTCCCATATTTATTCTGTGTTTAATTTCCTCCCGAGTATCATTTATATTTGTTACTGTTGCTCCAAGATATTTGAACTTCTCCACTTCTTCAAAAGATAAATTTCCAATTTTTATACTTCCATTTCGTACAATATTCTCGTCACGAGACATAATCATATACTTTGTCTTTTCGGGATTTACTTCCAAACCTATCTCTTTACTTGCTTCCAGTAAAATTCCCGTGTTTTCCCTAATCGTTTGTGGATTTTCTCCTAACATATTCACGTCATCCGCATAGACAAGCAGCTGATGTAACCCGTTCAATTCCAAACCCTCTCTTTTGAAACTACGAATATCTGGATAATATACACTATATTCAGTAGGTTACATACAAGTGTCATTCATCGGGGGAAATAATGCATCGTATAATATTTCCATCAGTTTCGATGAAATCCTGCTTGAATTCTTGAACCAAGTTGAAAACTCGGGATCTGGACACTTTCTACATGACGAAATAGTGTATTAAACTTGTTAAGCAACAAATTTACGTCTACTAACAGGAGATTATTAATTCTAGTGCAATTACAAAAAAGTTTGTTATAAACACATTGTTGGTTCACAGGCAACTTACTTAACGATCGGCGAGTGAATTTTTCCATTGTTGCAGATGTGCTTTGCCTTCAGTCGCGCGTTCACTATCATGCTACGTATTGGAAATTGCAGTCCAATGAATTTCAAAAGTAAATTTATTGATAAAATGTACTGTGGAATATATTAAAAAGTAGCAGTAAAAGGAGATGAAAACGGATTATGGGCAGAGTGAAGCAAAAAAGAGATGAAGTTCCCAAAAAGGAGAAAAGAGGTGCTGGAAATTTACCTCCATTCTCACCTAGTGGCAAAATTTCACACACTAGTTTCTTTCAAAGAGCTCTAATTTACCCTACAAAAAAGTGCGCACCTAAAAAGAATCAATAAATATCACTGGTCATAGCTATGCATCTTCCCTGAAATCCTATTTACAAATAAATGAAGAGCACCATTCGGAAATCCTGAATAAGTTGAGGAATACACCATGTACATCAACGAGTTCCACTTCTTTTACGCACACGTCTAATATAAGATTAATTAATATACCAATGAACAATGACAACTACACTGAAGAATTAAACACAATAAAATATATAGCACAAGACAATGGATACAACCCTAACATAATAGATACACTAATAAAAAAGGCAAAACAAAAACAGACCAAACCAACACAAACAGCACGCGAGAATAAATACATAACATTAACATATCACAATACGAATATCCACAAAATCGCAACTTCATTCAGAAAACTAAATACAAAATTGCATACAAAACAAATAATACAACACAGAAATACTTAAATAACCACACTAAACATTCAAATATATATAATTCAACTGGAGTTTACAAATTAAAATGCAATAGTTGCCCACATTTTTACATAGGACAGACAGGAAGATCCTTTCATACAAGATACAACGAACATATTAAAGCTATAACCAAACCTTACATTACATCAAATTATGCAGATCACATTATCGACAATAATCATGACTACAATAATATAGAAACAGATATGGAAATTTTACACATCACACCAAAAAGTTTACAGTTAAATATCCTAGAACAATACGAAATATATAAGAACACAATAGCACACCCACATTACATACTTAATACGCAACTACAGTTCAATACACACACATTGTTTGACATCATAATACGTCATAACATACAGACAGCCAACCCCCACCATAGGAACAACACACCCCCACCCCTACCATCGACAACTGCACATCGCAGAGCCAAAATCAGCAGTGGTTCAAGAGACACTGAAGACGACGACAAATAGCGTCGAAACGGGCCGTCTGTCGAAGGTAAATACCTTTTTAAACAATTTTAACACTTTTAACGTGTGACAGAGTAAATTTTATGCCTAATATAACATCAACTGAACCACCAACCATTAAAACATTCAAATTTGAAAATTGTACTTTCAATAAGTGTTCCTTTTAAAATTATTGTTTATTTTTTATTTCAACATCGTTAATTAAAACCTTTCTTGTTTATTTCATCATCCATAATTAAAACTTTTGTAACACTTGTTTATAATAGGTTATGTTATAGCTTATGCTATATGATATTATGAATAGTCACGTATCAGAGATTGTTTAATACTAAGATTTATTGAAAATCATCTTGAAAGTGTCGTTGATTATTGGGAACAGGATGATTGAAGTGGAATGCAACTTTTTAATAAAAAAGAAACTGAATCAACAAAGCCTTCTTGACTAGTAACCGTCCACAGAGTTCAATGAAGATTCCATAGTTGACACAACTGATAACAAGAAAACAGCTAAACATAACACACTACTGCCATCTAGTGTAATATTTGTAATTTAAAGATGGTACAATAATACATTTGAAGACAGTTGTATTTTTGTAAGACAATTAATATTTTATTGTATTGGAGTACTTCGTTACTTCTAATCTTTATATACTTTCTTCTAATCGTGTAATAGGCCTAGTCAATTAAATCCCACTCTAGTTTTGATTTTCTCTAGATAAATCAAAACCTCTAGTGCGATTACTGTTGATAAATTCTTTCCATCTTACAAACTGTCTGTAGCAAAACTCAACTAAGATGTGCCTATTGTTCAAGAGGAAAAGCGACGATTATCTTTTTGAAATGTATAAGACAGCGTTGTGAGAGACAGCCCAAACGGAGCGGAGCGCTCCGCTATAACTCGTTGCGTGCTCCGGTGCTTCCACAGACATAAGCAAGTTCACGCTCCGACTGGACGTCTCTAGCACCACAACCGGTTTCGGAGCTTACAACTCTGACACTACTGGTATAAGAGGATTTATTTTAGTAGGTTATTTTACGACGCTTTATCAACAGCTTAGGTTATTTAGCGTCTGAATGAGATGAAGGTGATAATGCAGGTGAAATGAGTCCGGGGTCCAGCACCGAAAGTTACCCAGCATTTGCTCATCTTGGGTTGAGGTAAAATCCCAGAAAAAACCTCAACCAGGTGACTTGCCCCGACCGGGAATCGAACCCGGGCCACCTGGTTTCGCGGCCAGACGCGGTGACCGTTACTCCACAGGTGTGGACTATAAGAGGATTCTGTGCTAGTTTTTAAATCGCACCGGAGACTCTAAAACAGAAGAATCAAGAGTGAAAGTGAAATACGTCATAATGTTTACGTATGATCCCAATGTTCTATGTATAGTACTGTACATGTTATAACTTACTAATTTTATTCATTTTTTTTATTCAAAATGTTTGTATAGTCTTATTTAAATTGTGTATGATACGTGGTTCAATAAGAAAAATCTCCTAAAGTTTTGAAAATAAATTTGGGCCTTAATGATTTAAATTAGAGCTAATTGTTATTTTCGTCACAGTTACAGACAGTCTGATTCTCAATTCGAATCGTCGCTATCAACAAATCGTTCCGTCTTATTACGTCAAATATAAACATAATGTATCTACAAAATGTACTCATTAGTCGTCCCTAGTTTTTGTAGGAAAAAATGAGAGAACAGACATATTCAGTCTAGACAGGCAATACACAAACAGACCAGCCCCAGAGCGAGTGTATTACTAAGAACATCAAAGGAAATGGGGAACATTGTGTCCCCAAGTGAAAGACATCTTTCATTCTGCGAGGTAGAAGCTACTCGCGTCTGGATGTGGTCTCTTGCATTAAGTAGAAGTGGACATATCGATCGTGCGTGGTGATGCTACATAAAGACGCGCGTCACACAGCGACGAATGCTACGCACGTAACCTGTCAGAATTTTTAATTCACCGGTGAAATATTAACGGCGAATAAACATAAACTAAGATGATACTTCAATAGATAAACTTTACAAAAACAATATGCGTTACTTACTTAAAAAGATAATACTCTTCAATAACTTGGTATCCAGTGGCGATTAACATGTCAATTGGATTGAGTAAGTTCAATTGATTAAGTTTCAATTACACTAGCCTGCGAATTTCAACTTTGTGTTTGTTGCCTAAACTAAGTAATGTGATTTTATATAATGTCGATGTGCTGAATCCGAATTTTCAATCCGTTTGCTTCTATCACGTCAGGTTTGTTTGCAAAATCACTTTAAATGTATTTTATAATTACGTGAATTTCATCACAAACTTTTTCATTTCACTTTTTTATTTCAAATTCAAAAACAATATTTAAAAGACACAACTTGCTGAAATTATGTGTATAGTTGTTCATACATGTCACTAGAGTGTTTTTGCTTTGTTTTGTCTTGTTTACTTCAATATTGGATGTATAAATTAGCGCAATATATATCACACAAAAAATTACACCACTTGCTTCTTAGTTGAGAAAGTCCTCCTGTCCCTCTTTCTTTTATGTTTCTCTTAAGGTATTTCACGCTTTAACATCCAACAATGATCACCAAGCATACTGATGCTCCCACGTCCCTGGTACCTTCTTTCGAACTCCTGCAGATCCTTGTGAAATCGTTCATCTTACTCTTAGCTGAAAAATTCTAGATTTTCGGCGAAATAATCAATTTTGCTTCAGATAGTAGTGCAAATTTCTCACATATGTACTTAAAACAGCCTCCTTCCTTATTTAAAGCTTTTACAAGCTGTTTCATTAAGGCAAGCTTGATATGGAGAGATGGCAGCACAACTTTAGAAGAACTCACATGGCTTTGGCGCACAACATTCTTACAACCGACTTCCAAATTTTGTCGAGGTGGCAAGTCTTTCATAGTCCAGTGATCAACTCGTGCCCTACTATCCCACAGGCAAAGAATGCATGGAAATTTGGTAAAACCAGATTGTTGACCCAGCAACATAGTAAGAACTTTGAAATCATCACAAATATGCCAGTTGTGTTCCTATAGTCTAGTCGCAATAACAGCAGTTGCAAATTTGTGTATGATTTTTTGAGGATCACTGAATAGGCAACGGGCACTGAACCAAAAATGTTTCCGTTATGAAGGAGGAAATCCTTTAAACTTGGCTTGGAAATGAACAGTCTCCATTCACTTAGGTCATAGTTTGGAAGTCCAAGTTTTAGCATAAATTCTTTTACATTATTGCAATATACAAGATTATCATCTTCAGAGAAAAAGTATTTAAAACCTATTTCACGTTGTCAGTACCAATAGAATGATGTTTGTTTAAGATTTTCTTGTCGCACAGGGATTGGTACATTAGGCACAAGTAAAATGGCTGACCGAACAACTGAATACACGATTTGATTTTTATGTTTTGAATCGTACCCCTTCACATCACACAAACAGAAGTAGCAGTCATTACTATGGTTCGACTGCTCTCTCCAAACCATAGGTACTCCAAAAGATAGCAACGGTTTTCTCCAATTGATCAAATGACGGAAGTTCTTCAGTACATACTCTACATACTTTGTGTGGTGCCCAAGCTTTACTTTGGTCTCCAAGTTTGATTTCAAAATAGGCATGGCATGACTTTTTCATAAAATCTGTAATATTGCACCTCTGTTTAGGCAATGTGTATATCCTACATAAGTTATATAACAAAAGTGGTCTGGATTATTTAGACATTCTGGATGCAACATGGTAAATACTTTCTTACTGAACTAAAAACTTTCAATATTCTACTCCACAATAAAGCTTCAAACTGATTTCGTTTCGTTTCCAGATGAAACGCAGACTAATGAAATGTGAGAGAAACTAGACGAGTTGAATTCAGTCTCTCACCAAGGAGTGGCTGACATTTCTTTCACAAATAAAAATAATGAGAAGGCTGCACGTTATTTCGCCCTAACTTCCTTATGTGTTTTCACCCCCTATCTGCTAAGAAACATCCAGTGTTCTTGGTTTTCAATATAAACACCTTAAAAATATGTTGAATACATTTGGTTTTCATATCCTAACATACTAAACCTACATATTTTAAAGTATTACAGTTTAAATAATTACGCTATAAATTGCCGTAATATATTATAAGAAAATTAAAATAACAAAAAAATGGTACGTGATAGGAACTTTTTGGCTTTGAATTTGATTTCAGCATGCTAAAAATACTCTAAAAACATTAAAACTTTGGAGGCAGGAATTTCATCGCAGACTAGTGTTATTATCCACAATATAAAACATAGATATATATATATGTATATATATATATATATATATATATATATATATATATATATATATGTTGCAATACTTAATGCTTCTACATTACCATATAGAGACGATTGCAATGCTTTACTGCTTTTATATACAGGGTGTTTCCGGGCTAGTGTTACAAACTTTCAGGAATGGTGAGGAAGGGCACATGTATCAATTTGAGGTAAGGAACCCTGGTCCGGAAATGACCGAGTCGAAAGTTATAAGCAAAAATAATTGTGTGGAAATGGAATTGTAATTTGGCACCACGTGCCCTCCTTCCCTTAACCTTTGGAACAGTCGTTCTATTTTATTTTATTGAGTTACTTTACGACGCTGTATCAACATCTAGATTATTTAGCGTCTGAATGAAATAAAGGTGATAATGCCGGTGAAATGAGTCCGGGGTCCAGCACCGAAAGTTACCCAGCATTTGCTCGTATTGGGTTAAGGGAAAACTCCGGAAAATATCTCAACCAGGTAACTTGCCCCGACCGGGATTCGAACCCGGGCCACCTGATTTCGCGGCCACACGCGCTGACCGTTACTTCACAGGTGTGGACGGAAGAGTCGTGGAAAGATGGAATGGGCCGGATGTCTCCTACGTGGGTACTTGTCCGGGTACAATCTGTGAGCTTGTCTACTGTTCCCATTGGCTCATCCGTATTCGAAAATCGTGTCTGCATATTCCGCTCTCATGTACTCCTCCATGTCACTAGGACTGATCGACTGGACACTGCAATTTGTACACATACACTGCTGTCTACAGACGTGAATATCAGGACCGACCATGTCCGTTACACATTACGCCATCTGCATTTCTATAGTGTAGTTTCGGTCCCCACCCCTCAGACAGCGCACTGAATGGAATACTGTAAGTAGATAACGTAAACAATGTCAGACGAATAGAGTATGTGTAAGATGTACAGATAAATACGCATAAATAAGATGTACAGAGGAATAAACTTATTTCATTTCCACACAACTATTTTTGCTTGTAACTTTCGACTCAGTCATTTCCGGACCAGGGTTCCTTATCTGAAATTGATACATGTGCCCTTGCCCATCATCCCTGAAGGTTTGTAACATACCCCGGAAACATCCTGTATATTAATACATAATAAAAATATATGGTGTAAGTATACACAAAAATGTGTCCAAAAATGTTTCTTACAATGCCAAATATTTTTCATTTCAAAAGTAAAAAAAGGAATTCTCATTACTATTGTCATTTGTGGTGTTAGTTCTTCGTAAATATAACAGCTTGCATAACGTAGGACAAACAGATAATTTTATACGAGTGTTAAACAGTTCAAAATACCTGTGATTAATTTATGAAAATTAAATAGCCTGTATTACAATGTATTGTCTTGCAATTATAGTCATTAATGGATCAAAAAGAACTTTTGTATTGAGATTTATATTTAAATACATTTCGGCTATGATGTTTCAACTTCTGTTCCTTTATATGTTTATGTTTTCTTATGTCATTTATATCTTTATATTTACTGTCATCATTTATTGTTCACTTATTATACATTTATTGAATAACTGTTTTATGTTTATAAACCTATAGTAACTTAAAAATTTATGAACGGATTTGTATTTTTTTGTATTAAAAAAGTTAATTTTTTTGTATACGCGAACACTGGTTGAGTTTGTCTAATCTATGTTCGTAATAATTAAATAAATAGATAGATAAATAGATAGATAAATAAATAAATAAATAAATAAATAAATAAATAAATAAATAAATAAATAAATAAATAAATCTATACTAATAATCAGGAAAATTTAATGTAAATAATATTTATATAAAGCTAATATAATTTATATTTTGCATTATCTTTATGTTTCACAATGTGTAGGGTTGAAAAATCCTACTTTTATTTTCCATATTTTTCCATATTTTAGAGTTTAGTACATATTTTCGTTAATTTCCATATATTTTCCATATTTCATATAAAACAGTCCATATTATATTAGGTTTAACAATAAAACAAAACAAAATTCCATTAACTTTTAAAAATACATTTCAACAATAGAGATTTAAACACATGTTCAGTAATCCCTTTAACATCAAGTTATTTAAAATTAGCAGTCCTATCAACAATGGGAAAGTAAGTTACAAAACTGTATTAATTTAATTTAAAATTTTTAACAGACTTCAGTTGTGCAGCTCAACAGTTAAACTGAAAAGGTTCAGTTTTGTAAATCATTATAAAGACGGTAAATATGCCAAAAGTACGTCATTCAGTCAATTTAAAATCAAAACTAACAAGTTACATTTCAGAATTTAAAGAAGATGGTTTATCAACTGACAATAAAATATTATTTTGTAATTTGTGTCAGTGTGCAGTATCATCTACACAAAAGTTCCTGGTGCAACAACACATTACAACTAGTAAACATCAGGCCAACAAACAACTAAATTCCAAGCAGAGACAATTGTTTTTAACATAACCAACAACATCGAATGTAAGATCTGAGTTTAACATCGGTGCCGTTCTTCATCTCTGCTGTACAAACTAAAGAATAAGGTCCTTTTCTTGAAAAATATACGCAATATACAATCCCGGATGAGTCAACACTTAGGAAGACGTATGCTCCATCCATCTACGATGAGACAATACAGAAGATAAGAGATGAAATTAAAGATAGTTCAATTTGGGTTTCCATTGAAGACTCCCGACAAAGAAGGTAGACTTGTTGGTAATGTAGTTATCGGTTTGTTAAGTGAACAATATTCTGAACGAATTCTTTTACATTGTGATGTTCTAGAAAAGTGCAATAACAAAACTATAGTTAAACTGTTCAACGAAGCTATGGGTATCCTGTGGCCAAAGGGTATTATGTACGATAATGTGTTATTCTTTATAGCGACTTATATGGTCAAAGCTGGACAAGCATTAATATCCTAAATTGACTCATTTTACTTGTGTGGCGCATGCATTTCATCGTGTGGCAGAAGTGGTCAGAGACAATTTTAATTTGTTGATTTCATCAGTGAAAAATATTTTCAAAGCTCCCAGTAGAGTTAACGTGTTGAAAGAAATGTACCCTGAAATTCCATTGCCACCAAAGCCAATTTTAACTAGATGGGGTACATGGCTAGAAGCAGTTGAATATTATGCCGAACATATAGACTCTATTAACAATGTTTCTTGCATTGGACTCTGAAGATGCAGTCTCAATTGATACTGCGAAAACAGTTACCTGTGACATAAGTGTGAAGAATGACTTAGCTCACATTCAGCATACATTTTCATGCATCATAAAAACGCTCAAAAGTCTCCAAATAGGCACCTTTCACTATCTGAAAGTTTTGAAATTATAAATAGTACTGTGGAACAACTGAATCGTGGTAGAGGTAAAGTTGCAGATGCAGTAAGAGCTAAGGTGGACACTGTACTTTCAAAAAACCCTGGATATGAAGAACTACAAAAGGTTGTTGCTGTGATGAGTGGTGAATCAACAGTGAAGATTAACTTGGACTTATCCCCAGCAGACATTGTGAAATTGAATTATGTACCAGTTACTTCTTGTGACGTCGAACGCTCTTTTAGTCAGTATAAATCTATCCTCAGAGACAATAGAAGAAGATTCACTTTTCAGCACTTGAAAGAAATGTTTGTAACCTATTGTTATGGTAACAGACAATAAAAATTGTGTTTTGTTGAAACTACATTGGAAGATAAGGTACGTCCATTATATTTTTTGTTTAGTTTGATTAAAATGTACCAATATTTAACGTACATAGTCATTTTTTTATAATTTTAAGTCCATATTTAATTCCATATTTTGGTAAAAATCCATATTTAATTCCATATTTTGGTAAAAATAACTACATATATATTTACATATTTCATATATTTTTAGTCCATATAAATCCGTTCCCTGTACATAACAAAAGCTTCTTTAAAAATAATTTCCGATAAGTTTTATTCCATGCAGAATTTTGATAGGACTGATATTTAATGAGATAAATGAGTTTCAAAATTACAATAACAACGCCATCTAAGGCGGTGTAATGAAATAAAAAACAAATGACTTCGTCTATAAGGGGCCTTGGACAACAATCGAAAACTATGAAACATAGCTTACAGAGAATGTTTCTGTGTTTGTATGAAGTAATATCGGAAGCTAAATTAACCGATTTGTATAATTAATTATTAATTCACCATTGGAAAGTGTAGTTTCTCTAGATGGACATAATGCTATAATGTTACTACAGTGACTTCTGAGTGAATCGAGGACAGATAAGATTAAAATAGCTTCTTACGCACAGAAAACTTGATAGGCATTCGTTTCCTGTATTTCCTAAAATAATTTTTATGACCAGATGAATGATCTCTGGATCAAAATGATCGCATTTTAATTTTTTTAATACAATTTAAGCAACATATTAAACGATTTATCCTCCTATCAAACACGAATGTTCCCTGGATCAAATGTCCTATTTTAATTATGTAATTACTTTATATTTATTTCTAACGGGTGCAGCGGATCAAAATTGAAGTACTCCAGATTGCTTCACGCAAATTTGGGTTTTCAGGTTTGATCCATGTTTGTAGGATGAAATTCAGCCTGCTGAAGGATATTTGTTTTCAATACGGCAATTTGTATGTCATTTTTTCCTTTGTTCTTTATTCTCTACCTTCAATGTACTTTCTCTTCTTTTCTTTCCATTTCTCTTCCACATTCTATATTCATACATGTTTCCAGACTCTGGAAATTTCTGGTGTTCATCTTTCACACGACCCAAGGGAATTTTTTCGATCAAGAGTACAGCGTTGTGAATAAGATCCATTGCATTCGCTTTCTGTTTCTTCAAAGAAATCCGTGCATTATTGAGACAATTTCAGAACCCTAGATTCAAAGTGATACATTTTTTAACGTATTCTTGAATACATAACGAAAAATATTTTCAAAATTGTTGACCTCCATTACTACCTCTTCCAGAAGTGCATGACAGTGCAATAAAGTTAAGAAATCCACTGATCTGGCATGGAAAATTACTTAAGATATCCTACACGCTATAATAAATTGGTACGGAAATTTTTGGCTCTCCAATTAAGGATTAAAGATATCTTCGGCCGTGATTTAGGCTAAATTAAAACTTAAAAAATTCCTCGGCTCCAATAAAAATTACGGAAGAAATCCTCGGCTCTATTAAAATATTACTTAGGAAATACTCTCTCTAGTGAAAAAATACTTGAGGAATCCTCGGCTCTATTAAAATATACTTAGGAAATCCTCGGATCTGTTACAATTTACTTAAGAAATTCTCGATCCCTATTTAAAGTTACACCACTTGAGAAATTCTCGGCACTCTATTAGAATTACTTAAGCATTCTCGCTCTGTAATAAAATTGTTTAAAAATTCTGGGTTTGATTAAGCTTTTGACAAATTATTAGAAATTAAAAGCTTTCTAAATATATGTCATTTTCTTCTGAAATATCTGCATAATAAATACTTCTTTCGGTGTTTCATGCAGTTCAACTAAAATACTTCTTCGGAATACAAACATTTGCAGTGAAAATATGTTTACATAATTTTGGAACGATAATTGAACTTCTTTCATAAATTTCAGAATTCATACTAAATGTTCATTAAGAAATTGCTGAAGTTGTACTAAAATTTTCTTCCATAAATTCCGAAATTTGTAACGAAAGTGTGTTTCATTCCGAAATATGTATCGACAAAATCACAAGACTTTTTGCCGATAATTTATCCATACACAGGATGATTCATGAGGATTTACCGTCACTTACCGAGCTTATTTCCGAAGACATTTTGAGCAAAAAATGTCATATAAACATGTATTCTATTCTTAATATTTTCAGAGTTAGACCAATTTGAACTTGTTTGTAAAATACCATTATTCTTTAGTTTTAACGGTAAAAGAATATTACAAATAAAGAATGAACTATTCAGAAGTTTCATTTATTTATTTGGCCAGTATTCTAAAGCTAAAAATGTGTTAATTACTTTGTACAGATTTTTTTTGTTTTTGTTTTTTTTTTTTTTCAATTTTAAATAAAGTTACATTATTCTTAAGCACTTATCACAAAAATTGTTAGAACTCATACGACTTTAGGAAATTGATTCTTTACAATTTGATTATGTATCCAAATGTGCAGTCTTGAAGCATTTACAAGAGTGGCGTAAATTGTAACAGTTGTGTGATAAATGCGTAAGAAAAATATAATTTTGTATTAAAAATTCCTGTACTAAACAACTATGAAATTCACAACACAATTTTTGGCTTCAGAATACTAGCTAATTAAAGAAATGATACTCCTGAATAGTTAATTCTTTTCCTATAATATTTTTTATCCTTAAAATGAAAGAATAATGGTATTTTACAAACAACTTCAAATTAGTGTAACTCTGAAAATATTGAGATTAGGACACATGTTTATATGAAATTTTTTGTTCAATGTCTTCGGAAATAAGCCCCGAAAGTGACGATAAATTTTCATGAATCACCCTGTATAGGGGAGAGTCGGGTAGTATCGGATATCGGGTAATATCGGACAGTGCGTTTCTTTCATCTACCACCATATGGTAGTACCTGAATGACGTGGTTACGTTTCTCTATGCGACATCACAGAAACGTAACCATGCCAATCAGGTACTATCATCGTGTGGTAGATGAAAGAAACTCACTGTCGGATATTACCCGATGTCCGATACTACCCGACTCTCCCCTACTCCAATTTCCCGTATCACATTTCCATAATGTTCCGTAACTCACATTCGCTACTATCGTCAGTGAAGAAGAAACTGTAAATTACGTCTCCATAGCATTTTCTCAAGGACACAAACTCAATGGTTCTATACATGGAATGTTCCACGATGTTATGTCACCATTAAAAAACCTGGAGTTACGCCAGATATTACAGTAACATCATACAAGAAAATAAGATATAAGAAGAAAAATGTCGGAAAATACGAGGAAATCATCTTAATATCTTGAAATGTTTGGTATACCATGAAAAAAATGTTAGTGCAAACACTCGTGATGCCCCACTTCGATTACTATGTGATATTCTGCTTACTGACCTAAGCGTTACTTCGGTGCAGAGACTACAATGTGTTCATAATATGTGCGTCCGTTTCGTCTGCAATATTCGCCGGGCTGATCACGTAACACCATCCCTCGAAATGTTGTCCTGGCTCCGTCTAGAAGATCGTAGGAAAATCCACTGTCTTTCCCTTCTCTTTCACATATTGCATTTCTCCACTCGTGTATATCTTGCGTCTCGTTTTCAAAATTTATCCACCCATCATAACCTAGACACACGATCACAACACTCCTCAATATTATCCATTCCCTCCCACCGAACATCCTCATATTCATCTTCTTTCACTGTGGCTGTTCCTCGGCTTTGGAATTCCCTACCGAGTAATGTCAGGGACTGTCAGACATCAAACTAATTTAAGAATAGGCTAACGAAATATTTTTCTAACAATTCTTGTTAACAATAATAGCTGTTTCAGGTTTCTCAATGTTTAATTGTTATATTTATCACAGAATAAATATTGAAATTATCTCATTATTATTATTATTATTATTGTTATTATTATTATTATTATTATTATCACTATTTCTTACCAGTGTTTATTATTGTCACACTAACATTATTTATCCAACTTTCATTATTTACTTTCATGTTTTTTTATGGTCTAGATATTAATGTAATAACTATGTAACCAATTGTATTCAATTAGAATTAGAGTCTGGCTGGGCGGAAGAGAAGGCCTACTGGCCTTAGCTCCAGATTAAATAAATAAATAATAATTATTATGATTATTATTATCACTATTTCTTAACAATGTTTATCTCGACCATGCCGAAATGTAGTAATTATACACCTGGTAGCAGACCTTTTATGCATGTCATTAAAGTACACCTACTCATTAAAGGTCAAAGCCAAACACTCAGGTTACAACTGTTCAGCCAAACAAAGCTTTCACCGTTATAAAACAAAATTACAGGTGCAATCGAAAGAGAATTGCGAAAAGTCAGAGGCTGGCCAATATTGTCGCAGAAAGTTATGTTCTGTTACTATAATAAAGCGTTAATTGTAAATAACATACAAATAAATTCAATTTGTCATCTCGTTTTTCAATGTCTAATTTAATTTTCAATGTTAGAGTTCTTATGGTCTGTTCCTCGGAAAAAAATCAATATTTTCGCGTCTGCGCACATTTCACAACATACGGGACATTGCTAAAAAATTAATAATATCAAGTTAGAAATATGGTCGAGCATAAAAAGTCGTATGAAACTCGCCTATAATGGTAATTAAGAAGCTCGTATGAAAATTATGAAACTCGCTTGCGCTCGTTTCATAAATATCCATACTTACTTCTTAATTACATTCATTATATTAATGTACTATTATTACTGTCACACTATTACTTATCCAACTTTCATTATTTATTTCATGTTGCTTTATGGTCTAGATATTAATGTAATACAATGGTGTTCACTATTCTTATGCAGATGACACAATTTTACTTTTTGGTGGAAAAACCTGGTATGATTCATATAATAATTCAAATAATGGACTTAAATTAATACAAAATGGTTTGACATAAATTATCTTTCTATCAACGAAAATAAAACCATAATTATTCCATTCTCATTATCTGAAAAATGTAACAAACCTCCTACATCTATATTAAGTATTAAATTACATCATTCTGATTGTTGTCTCATACAGTGTAAATGTTCGATTATTAAAGAGTCCTCTGAAGTTAAGTATTTAGGCGTAATTTTCGATAATCATTTAAAATGGAACCAACACATTAATTACCTTTGTAATAAATTACGTAAAATAGTATATTATTTTGTTTTATTGAGGAATTACTTGTCAATAAGTTTATTACGTACCATATATTTGCTTTATTTCAATCGGTAATTATGTATGGAATTATAGGATCCAGGTAGCTCATTTAAATCCAATAATTTTAATCCACTTTATTTATTAAAGATTAAATAATTAAAATATGTCTTCATAAACCTATTGATTTTCCATCTCAAAATTTGTTTCTAGACTTTAATGCGCCGGTAAGACAAATTTATTATATTGTATTAATAAAATTCATACATATAAAACGAAATAATTTTGAATTGTATTCTCATAGTTATGAAACAAAAGGTATGAATTCTTTAAGATTGTTTGAACCAAAATGCAACACTGTTACAGTATTTAATCATAGTAGTAATTTAGGCCCAAGAATATATAACAAATTTATATTTAAGTATCCTAATCTTGTCAATTCTAATAGTTCTAGTATTAAAAAAAGTTATATATGGATTTTATAAAAATTGAAAAATTGTAAATTTAAATTTATATACTATTATTGCACAGTATTCATATGACAAATTGTACTGTATAATTATTATTTCAATTCAGGAATCCGCCCCTGAGCACGAGTTCTACTCTTTCAGGGGCGAGCTAAAGTTTTTCTGTATATACTGTATACTATATTTCATGTTACAATTATTAGCAAAACAATAAATAAATAAATAAATAAATAACTAAATAAATAAATAAATAAATAAATAAATAAATAAATAAATAAATAATAGTATTCAATTAGAATTAGAGTCTGGCTGGGCGGAAGAGAAGGCCTACTGGCCTTAGCTCTGCCAGATTAAATAAATAAATTATTATTATTAATATTATTATTATTATTATTATTATTATTATTATTATTATTAACGTATCAGTAATTATTTCTCTGTTATCTGTCTTGAAATGTTTTCGAAGTACTCGGGTCTTACATTGCTCTTCTTGTTCCGATTGCTTGTTTCCTACAGGTCTAACACTTTCAAGTCGTTTTCTTTCGTAATTATGCAACATATTAATCCAGTGCGTAGGAGAGACACCAACAGTTTAGTTGGAATTGAGCTGTTATAGGGTTTCGGGAATTTTGATTAGTGAGCACAAGTGTATTCACCACACCCTTTTAGGGAATTTATCTCTTTAATGGAAATGAGGTCTAACACCTACTTCCTTCAACGTCAGACAGTTCAGCACACACTAATATTGTTCTACAAATATATGCTCGCGCGAGTATTTGAATAGCATTGCACAAGTCAAATTCAGCACATCGAATAATTACTTCAAACAAGCTGTTCTTGTACAGAACTGTTTGTTTCAACTTTTATACGGTATCATATATTCTAATTTATATCCTAATTTAATCAAATTGCGTTCGTTAACAGTATGTTTGAACACGTGCAGTAATGAGTTACACCATAATCACCGTCTCTCCCACGTACAGTCAGTTACGAAATAAATCAGCGCTGAAAATATTCATGTTCTGAATTAAATAGGGAACATACGTCAGTGACATGAAGCAATCTCATGAAATACATATCTCGCGACTCCTATGTGCTAGTGCACTGAATTTGTTGCCAAGTGATAGTGAATTTATAGAAACCTTGGATATCTGCAAACGTCTTTATTCTTGATAATTTTCTTTTTTAAACTGGATTAAAATTGCAAGTTTCTTGTTTATGTTAGTTAATTAGTTATGATGGAATTAATTATGATACTTGATCACTCATTTAAAGTTTGTGTGACTGCAACCTGTATATTTTTGTGTGGCTTTACTTTGTTTATAGTGTTTTTTTTCTCTCTCTTTATTTCTTGTGTAGCTTTACTTTGTATATTATAGTGTATTTTTTTCTGTTTATTTCTATTATTGTATTTGTATTCCTGGTGTTGTGGAAGAGAAGGCCTGATCGCCTTAACTACACCAGAATAAATAAATAAATAAATAAATAAATAAATAAATAAATAAATAAATAAATAAATAAATAAATAAATAAAAATAAATAAATAAATAAATAAATAAATAAATAAATAATAAATCAATAAATAATAATCGTCCTCAGGTTGCGGAGAGAGGAGACGGCCCCCAGATATGGAGGGTAGCTGCGAATATATTGAATAAGCAGTCGTGGACAGCCGATAAGGGGTGGTCCTCCAGCTTGGGGGTTGGGTTGACCTGGTTGGCAAGTTGGTATAGCGCTGGCCTTCTATGCCCAAGGTTGCGGGTTCGATCCCGGGCCAGGTCGATGGCATTTAAGTGTGCTTAAATACGACAGGCTCATTTCAGTAGATTTACTGGCATGTAAAAGAACTCCTGCGGGACAAAATTCCGGCACATCCGGCGACGCAGATATAACCTCTGCAGTTGCGAGTGTCGTTAAATAAAACATAACATTTAACAACATTTGGGGGTTGGGCGAAGGGCTAACAACCCATCACCGTAAAAAACAGCTTGTTACGAAACCTAACAGTAAGCCTCGGAATGGGACTGATTCTCCGGCACGACCACAGCAAAGGAAAACGGTTATAACATTCATGTAGCACGTATGGGCGAATCCAGAAATGCATATAGAGTGTTAGTTGGGAGGCCGGAGGGAAAAAGACCTCTGGGGCGGCCGATACGTAGATGGGAAGATAATATTAAAATGGATTTGAGGAAGGTGGGATATGATGGTAGAGACTGGATTAATCTTGCTCAGGATAGGGAGCAATGGCGGGCTTATGTGAGGGCGGCAATGAACCTCCGGGTTTCTTAAAAGCCCGTAAGTAACTAAGTAAGTAAATATGTAATAATAATTAACTCTACAGATATTCGGTCTTGTTCGTGTGCGACAGACACAATACAAAATGTAACCGGAAGTAGTGTTAATAAAATAGTTATTAAAATAAGTAAAAGTTTCTTCATAACTTTGCCTTTAATAATGACCACATTCATAGTTTATGTAGATTCATTATTATTTAAAGTTACTACATCCTGTACACATTTTTGTTGTTTCTCTTTTATTTGCCTACACTCTCTCACAAATTCATTTCCATTCTTTTGGCATGACTATCTATTCAAAATCAGACCGACATATGGGGTACTAGGACGGAAACGGCGATGTAACCTTTCCAGGGCGATCCATTCCCACATTATAACGTCTTGTTGACTAATAACACTGTTGAAATAAATTCGGGTATACGACTACGATGCGAGCACGACCTTGAGTTAACGCCGCATATGCGTGAGACGTGGGTTGGGGCCCCCAGTGACTGGCGGCTATTTCTGACGGGGCGAACATTTCCGGACAGTATATATCGCCACTGCTATGTGCTAGCGCCCTGATTTTGGTGCCAAACGAAATATCTATTCTAGATCTGTCGATTTAAGCCAGATATATTCACGTAAAGCCCACGGCCGTGTCCCGATACAGTCACACGCCGTTCTTTTTTTGGCACGTTTTAGTTGTACCTGTTCACCACTTTAATTTTCACTGTTATCTTATCTTCCTGGCTTGCGTTAAGCACGCATGTATTCTACTCGAGACTTCTTTTCCATAACAAAGTAATAGTGGCTTGTTAAATTTTACATGAGTCCTATACAAAGGTGGTGGAAAGTTATAGTATTTTTGGAGAAGGTAGAATCATTTAAAACAAGAAAAAATCTAATAAACATGGGTCCTAAAATTAATAACTTTGAAGAAACAAATACTGTGAAATTGGTATTTTCAATAACAGCACATCTTCATTGTCGTATTTGCCTGTTTACTCTTGTTTACTGCATTGGGACGCACGGACTGTGCTGTCTAGGGATGATTGGATTTGCCTGAATACTTAGCGATATTCCTAGTCAAATGCTGTGAATTAGAAATTCACCTAGTTTGGGTTGTAAGAAAAATGTAACTACAATATCGCATTGCTGGGTTGTATATACACCTCAAAAGCACCCGTATTAATGGATACAGGCAATTCGTTATCTCGTTAAACGTACTTGCGCATTAGAGGAAGAAGGAAGTGAACTGGAAAGCTTCCCTCCCTCGCCGCGCTTCTATTTGCAGCTAGCTACTATATTAACCTCTATTATAAGGTTGGGACGAAGTTGAGACATCAAAACATTGCCTAGATGCGGCTACAGGTTTAAGGAACACAGGAGATACAATTAAGTTATTAAAATGCAGCCAATAAAATCTGCAACTTTGCCTGTGCTTGTAAAAGACTTTGGAGATCCGCTAATATGTTTTCGCGGGATATCAGCCGAGTTAAGATTTTGGAATGCTCCAAGCTTTCGACTGCTATCTCTGCAGCCATCTTCAGGGAAGTGATGTCCGAACAGAAAGTCGAAAGGTTATATAGATGTTAGGCTGTCTCAGGTGAAACGGGATTGGTTGGCGGATCGGCCAATCCGGGGCCGGGAATTGTCATCGCTCGTAAGCTCCGCCCCTCCCGGGATTCCTGCGTGAAGTTTGGCGGGCGGCGAGCCCTGTTCCGCCGGTTGGAATCGGTTGCCGTCCTCGGTCCGTGATCTTCATGACCTTGATTGTAAGAGGGCCTGAGTTGGTCTAAGGCCGGTGTCCATGCCTGACTGAGCTGGAGTCCACTGTCTCTGTTAAAGTTGTTTTTCTCCAGCTTGATCTCTATGGCCTCCTTGATTGTACGATCCCAGTAGTGGCTTGATTTGTTAATGACCTTGGTGTGGTCAAACAGTATTTTATGGTCCTTTTCTATGCTGTGTTGCGCCACTGCAGATTTTTCCGGGTAATACAGCCTCAGGTTCCTCTTATGTTCTTTGATTCTGTCTTCTATTGTGCGGCCAGTCTGCCCTATGTATACTTCGCCACACTCGCATGGAATCTTGTATTGCCTATTTTTCTGTCAAGGACGAAAACAAATTACGGTGTAAAGTGTGTAAGTTAGATATAAAAGCTAATAAGCGTCATAATATACAAAAACATTGTGCCTGTAAAAAACACATCGAAAGTCTGGAATTGTTTAGTTTTTTATTTTTATTTTATTTTATTGGGTTATTTTACGACGCTGTATCAACACCTAGGTTATATAGCGTCTGAATGAAATGAAGGTGATAATACCGGTGAAATGAGTCCGGGATCCAACACCGAAAGTTTCCCAGCATTTGCTCGTATTGGGTTGGGGGAAAACCCCGGAAAAAATCTCAACCAGGTAACTTGCCCCGACCGGGAATCGAACCCGGGCCACCTGGTTTCGCGGCCAGACGCGCTGACCGTTACTCCACAGGTGTGAACGAATTGTTTAGTGATTTGATTTCTGATCAGTCCACCTTTTTATTAAGACTTGTATCTGACGCTGATATTCCGTTCCATAAACTTGAGATTACACATTCTAAACACTTCATTGAAAACTATACGTTTAGAAAATTGCCGACTCCACCAACCATGAGTACACAATATTTACCCTTGAGTTAAGAAATAACTTTAAATTCTATACGATCAGTTGTTGGTAACAATAATATTGTTAATCTAAAACTGAAGAGTATTGTTGAAAAAAATGATACTTATTCGAAATTCTGTGAACTGCAATATGAACAAAATAATAGACACACGATTATAATAAATAAAAACTATTTCAAATTCTCACTATTAACGTCGTGTGACGTCGAAGGAATATTTTCTTGTTTGACTGACAATCGAAACAGGTTTATATTTGACAATTAACGAATGTACATTATTGCATATTGCAATAAAATTAGTGACATTTAAAGTACACCATTATTAGTTAGAATGTATCACCATTTTCTAAAACGAAGAGAATGTAGTAAATCGCTTTCGTAAATGTATGTTATAGCCTACTTGTTTTAGTCACCTGGTTATACCGAGCAATGTTTTGATTCAAGCACAGAAATGCTGTGTAGAATTCCCTGTACTACCCTGAGTTGATGTAAACAACACGACTTGTATAATACGCGAAGTAATTAACTTCATAGGTTCGGTGTCTGCACTTCCATTCCTAGTAATCATGAACGAAAACCTGATCACAATATTATTTTACAATAAGTATTCGAAGTGAAACACTTAAAGACGAAAACGATACAGCAGAGCTTGTGTTCAATGAAACGCGTCAGGTGTCTCCTCGATGGTTGCAGCTCCTTCAGCGATCCGTGCAACCACCATCCGAGAATAAAACGGCTTCCAATAAATCAAAAGTTTTCAATGATCCCCCCCAAGTTGGAAAGATCCGCTGGTGTTGCATGTCAATAAAATTCACACAGGTAAGAATTACTTTCCGTACCTCTGTACCCCGAGGTACTTTATGGATGAAGGCACTACTCAAGCAGTACATTCCATACATGATTTGCTGATCAGAATAATGTTCAGGAGAAAACTCATCGATATCTTCGGCAATAGTTTGATAAGTTCAATAACGATTTCACAAATTATGTCCCCCATAGTCAATGAAGAGTCCACTGCAAGAATGATGGATGTCATTTGGAATACCTTTTTTCAGGAGAAGCAATTGAAAGTTTGAAATGCTTAGCGCTCAAAGCTTAACTGTGATTTTCCGATCATTACTGGACAATGACTATCAGTGTTAATGCCATGTAACTCTCTATGTACATTCTACTGGGTGTTCATTTCAAAGTGTGTCACGACGTGACTGTTGTGAGTCAGCGATTTGAAGCGAACTTGAGAACGTGTACGGTATAACTTGAACGTCGCAGCAACAGATGGCGGTCTGTACAGTCTGTGTGCTACCATAACCTCTTTCGAACTGTGTTTTGCGCGGGCAAGTCGTACGCAGGGTATTTATCATCGGTTACGTACGGCAACATTCCACAACACAAATCAAATGCTCCGTGTCCATGTTGGCAGTCGAAGTTAATGTCAACAAATACGTAAGTAATCGTGTTAACCTTCTCCCCATTTCCCGACAGTAAGAAAAAAACTCACCTCAGTACGTGTCTCCAAACAGTTTACATTCCTGCCACTACTGGCGTTACCGTACGTATCGGTACGTACTCTTCAGAATGAACGCCGTATTAGACAGGCATCTTCTCTGGGACATAGGTAATACGCCTTTGCGGAAGTGTAGGAAGAATGAATTCTCTAGGCTCATCGGCTAGCCATATGACGGCATACAGCGAGCCATGACACACTTTGAAATGAACACGCAGTATATGAGCGTATTCCGAATCTCACCGGTGAGCAATCCGATGGCATCACGGTATTCCGAATTCCACCGATGACGTCATTGATGCTCCACCGGTGTCGCACCGGTGCCATCAACTTGCAGAGGTGGTGGCAGTCTCCATCAGCCGCCATCAGTGAATCTGATTGGTTCTTGTATAGGGCGGGAATTAGCAGACGAATAACATCTTGCACTGTTGTGTCATGGCGGTGTGTTCTGCTTTAGTTCTGCTATATTGTTTGTAATCAGCACAACGTAAAAACAACATGTTAATGGCTTATGAGCGAATATGTCAACGGATTAGTTATTACTACCGGTTCAAGAAATAAATTGTTTATGCTCTCTTTTCTTTCAACGAGATGACAGTACGAAAATTTCGCAAAATTTTGCTAGCGTAGCACACACAACAACTTGTAAAGTCGCCATGACAGCCATCGATCATTCCAGCAGTTTTGTTCCGTATTTCGCTGCAACGTGACGTCATTGATGCCACCGGACCGGTGAGATTCGGAATACGCTGTCTGTCTTAAGCTATACATTGACAGTCTTGGTTAATTTTCGACAAGAACGTGACATCCATCATTCTTGCAGTGGACTGTTCAAATTTTATTAATCCTTGCATTATGAGAAAAATACCATTACTTCTTCCAATTTTAATAATATATGATGATTATATGACCACATTTTAATACTTTCAGTTGCCTGTATTAACTCAGAATGCCTTCGCAGGACTGAATCACATTTGTACGAATATAAATTTATTGTACACAGTTCGCTAAATCCGTTTGATAGAAACTTCTGAATCACTCTGTATACATTTCTCTGAAGTTTTCATCCCCATTACTTCCCATTTCTTACGTGCAACAAAAAGAAAATGAACTCCTTCGAAGTATGATCAATTTACTTCAGTAAACGTCTTTTCCTTAAGCTTCATTCAAAACCTACAGAGATGTAACTATTTCAGGATTTTAGTGGAAATATGTGTCCTGAAACATTTGATGCAGAAAGAGAATATTTTTGTCATGTGTTCTGTTTATTTACGGCTCTTCTCCGAAACACCTTTGACGGGTTTCCATACTGTTGAATACATACGACGAAATTGATCTGACAGCATATATCCAATGCTACAATATTTTTCTGGGAATAAGTTGTTCATCTGAAAGTATCTCGATTAACACAAAACCATTTTCTCGGAATCTACTGTAACAGCTACACATTTTGCAAGGCATTTAGTTGAATAAAATAGACGCTGTATGTTCTGAAACGTTTAATTAATCTAACATTATGCATAATGAAATCACATTACGTAATTTGTTGAATAGATATGAAAGGCACAGCCGTCATCAAGTATATATGATGGAGTAGCGGTACAGAGAATGTCATGAAGTCATTATGACAGAAAGAGCGCAATTCCTATTAAGACGTCATTTCAAGAAGATTATTTGCGAATATTTCTGAACTTGAAAATATTCTATAAAAGTTTTCGAACGTCAAGTTTCGAAATCAGAATTAAACGAGGAAATTAATCTGGATAAACATTCACATTTAATGGTTCTAATTTCGATTCACATAGTAATATTAAACTAGATTTTACTCAAAAACAAGAAAGTATGTTAATTAAATATCTAATCTCAAATTTCCATATGATTCACTTCCCCCAATCAGAAAACTAAAACTTCTAGACATGCTAATTCGCTGAATTCGTTATACAGGATGTCTGGGAAAGACCTGACGAAAAATAATTAATTATATGTCTAAAACTATTATAGTTATTACCTCAATTTTTTCACAGTTAGAAAGAAAAAACTCAATAAGTTTTGTTACCTAGCAGCATGTTACGTGCTTGAGCACACAATTTCTCGAGGCGAAAACGCGAAAAAGCTCGTTCTGCGCAGCTTATATAGCCAGTCTTGCTCTGAGAGCTGGGAATGCAAGTTGTGCGTGTACCAAGTGAACAGCCGAACAATGTTTACCACAGTAGAGAAAGCAGAATGCGTTTTATAGCTGGCTGAATTTAAGTCAGTCAAGCGTGTACAACGTCGTTTCCAAACGGACAAGAGCTCACAGTGACAGGTACCACATACCTGGATATGCTTCGAAATTACTCTGTCCCACAACTACCACCAGAAACCGTGTTTCAACAGGACGGAGCGCCCCCCCCCAAGCTATGCTAACCATGTGTGCGCTTTCCTCGAATGACACATTCCTTGGCTGTTGGATTGGGAGAGACGGACCTACACCATGGCCACCACGGTCGCCGGACATGACCCCACTGGATTTCTTTTTGTGGGGTTTTGTGAAAGACTAAGTGTATCGCACTCCTGTGACTGACATTGCGGAGTTACGCGCCCGAATCTACGAAGCACTAGGACTATTCACACCGGAGATGCTTCCGCGTGTGTGGCAGGAGACTGAGTATCACCTGGACATAGCCCGGACCACAAATGGTGCTCATAAAGAGGTACATTAAAACTTATTGTGTTTCTCTTTGTAACTGTGAAAATATCACGACAATAAATGCAATAGTTTCAGAGATATAGTTATTTCTTATTCGTCAGGTCTTTCCCGGACACCCTGTATTGTAGGATATTTGATAATGTGTTTTGTAATTATTTCCGTATATGTTGTGTCAAACTTTAATGTTTAAATATGAAATCGAGCTTATACAACATTTAGATTAGTAGTATTAAAGGAGAGCTTCTATTCAGTTAAAATATTAACACAAAATTAATTATGGAACATAAAAAGTATACAGACGTTCTTAGTCACAAAATGCAACGTAGCGGTCCTTCAAGATGTAAGAATGCTCTAACGCAGAACACGACAAAAAATGTTTGTATTTGACAATCATGGCATAATAAAATTTTTAAACCACATCCAAAAAGTACTCAAATAAGATACTCACATACGGTGATTTCCCTTCTAGGCAGTTGCCGAGAGATGACGCAGATAAAAATCCAAATTCGGTCCACTGAAGTAGCAGTCGCACCTGCAACAAGAAAAATCATTGTAAATACATAGATCTTCCTTCCGCCAAACTTGCCATGCTCACCAATCATTCAAAGTAGTGTATCCAGATCCTTCTGTTCACACTGATCTTCATTGCGCGCTTCTAATAGCTTCAGTGCGGCGAACCAGTATTGGGCAAAATTTATTCCATTAACGAATGATTAAGAATAAAGAAGATTATTCGTTAATCATTCATAACAAATAGTACTTTAATTCTTGAGATTTATTCGTTGCTGGCGCGTAAAGGTATCAAAATTATTATTAATAGACTAATCACAAACAACCCATCCTTCATCATATGGTAATGCAGAAATCCTGCACGGAAATACCATACGTACTTCGGTGCATCACAATAATATGATATACCTAAATAATCACTTAGTAATTTAAGACGGCGCTCATTCCGTCGGATCCCGACCACTTAGTAACTCATAATGAGTGCACATCTGCACATAGTATGTCTCAATCGTGCCAATGTCACATATCTGTGACACAGTGCGTTAGGGTTAGCCACTAAAGGGAAACTAAGAGGTGGAACTTAAACTGAGAGGGTTTAATCCGGCATCGGAACTGGAATCCGGTGTGGCTTAGTGGATCAAGCGTCAGCACGTAGAGCTGAAAACCCGGGTTAGAGTCCCGGTGCCGGAGAGAGTTTTTCTCCACTCCCTCCTTCCTTTACGAATAAAAAGAATTCTAGGAATGAAATGAAAGTTTCAGCGATTATCTATAAATTTACATATATTATAATGGCCACTTGGAATTGAGGATTACGGAACAAGATCTGATCTAATATGAAAGCTTTAATCACAGATTGTATGATTTACGAACCTTGAATCACTGTTAATTTATCTTCAACTTGAACTTGAGAACAACTTTCATTTCAAACATAAACTCATGCAATACATATGATTTTGTGTGATTTCTCATTGTTGTCTTAGCCCCTAATAGAGCCAGGTCTTATTTTCCGGACCAATAGCATGATAAACCCCAGGGGCCCGGAGCAACAAGCTCTTCTATATCGGAAACTCGTATTACCCCCCAGACTTCACAGGAGCCTATTTTTACTTTTGCAGATGACAGATGAAATGAGGAAGAGGTGAATATTGTTGGTGGAATGATGGAGGGAAACGGGAGTACTCCGAGGAAATTCCTCTACAACGTCTTTGTCCACCATAAATTCACCACGACCTGGCAGGGGATCGAACTCGGGTCGCTTGGATTGAAGGCCAGCACCCGAACACTTGAACCACGGACGCGGAATTTGACGCATGCACAGTTATTACCTAACAGGTACTCAGAAAAAAACGGTGAAGGCTCAAAGGCTGCTTGGTGACATCGGTACAGCACTGCGCTCGAAGGTGTGGTGGAGGAGGGAATGAAAGTGAATGCACGGAGGTGAAGAAAGCTAGGAATAAATCTGCGACTGTATCAAAAATATGCAAGCCTTCGACATTTAATATCAAAGAACGCTTTGACGAAAATATTAAATATTTTATTCATTCATTGATAAACTTTAAGAGCAATTGAAAATTCTTTCTTGGTTCGAATATTTTACCACTTAATTGTTTGCAAACAGTTACCAGCGCAAAGTACCTGCATGAAATTAACATAAGAAACTAACATTTATTCGCCTTTGACAACGATAGAATAAAGTGAATAACGGGTAATGAATAATGTTTTCATTTGCAATCGACGAATATTTCGTTATTCACGAAAGAATCAAACTTAAATAAATGTGTTATATTTATTCGACTAATCATACAGATAAAATATTATTCGAATAATCCCCTACACTTCGGCAAAATTCAAACCATATACGTAAGAAATTCATACGAAATTGTAGGGTAAATAGAATTATTTAAGGAGATTCTAAAAATGAAACTACATTTTCTTTTTCTTGCTTCCATATTTCCATAAACATCACCGTCCTCAAAATAACGATCACCTTCCTTGTAAGACACAATTGTTCGTTCGATCGATCGATCAATCAATGGACAAATGAATGAATGAATAAATAAATAAATAAATAAATAAATAAATAAATAAAAATAAATAAATAAATAAATAAATAAATAAATAAATAAATAAATAAATAAATAAATAAATAAATAAATAAATAAATAAATAAATAAATAAATAAATAAATAAATCGCCTCCGCAGTCATGACCAACAAGTTTGCAATTCAGTCGGGGTCGTCGTAATCAATTCGGTCGGCGCTGTCGCAATCAATTCAGTCGGCGTCATCTTAACCAATTCAGTCGGCGCTATTACAATCAATTCAGTCGGGGCCGACGTAATCAATTCAGTCGACGATGTCGCAATCAATTCATTCGGCGCCGTCGTAATCAGTTCAGTCGGCACTGTCGCAATCAATTCAGTTGAGGCTGTCGTAATCAATTCAGTCGGGGTAATCGTAATCATTCAGTCGACGCTATTACAATCAATTTAGTCGGGGCCGTCGTAATCAATTCACTCGACGCTGTCGCAATCAATTCATTCGGCTCGTCGTCATCAATTCAGTCGGCGCTGTCGCAATCACTTCATTTAGCGCTGTCGTAATCAATTCAGTTAGCGCCGTCGTAATCAATTCATTTAGCGCTGTCAATCAATTCAGTCGGCGCTGTCGCAATCAATTCAGTTGAGGCTGTCGTAATCAATTCAGTCGGGCCGTCGCAATCAATTCAGTCGGCGTTGTCGCAATCAATTCAGTCGGCGTTGTCGCAATCAATTCAGTTGAGGCAGTCGTAATTTCAGTCGCGTTGTCGTAATCAATTCAGTTGAGGCTGTCGTAATCAATTCAGTCGGCACTGTCGCAATCAATTCAGTTGAGGCTGTCGTAATCAATTCAGTCGGGCCGTCACAATCAATTCAGTCGGCGTAATCGTAATCATTCAGTCGACGCTATTGCAATCAATTCAGTCGGGGCCGTCGTAATCAATTCACTCGACGCTGTCGCAATCAATTCATTCGGCTCCGTCGTCATCAATTCAGTCGGCGCTGTCGCAATCAATTCAGTTGAGGCCGTCGTAATCAATTCAGTATGCCCCGTAGTAACTAGTTCAGTCGGCGCCGTCGCAATCAATCCATTCGGCACAGTCGTAATAGATTCAGTCAGCGACGTCGTAAGCAATTCAGTAAGCGTTGTCGTAATCAATTCAGTATGCGTCGTCGAAATCAATTCATTTAACGCTGTCGTAATCAATTCATTTAGCGCTGTGGTAATCAATTCAGTTAGCGCTGTCGTAATAAATTCAGTTAGCGCTGTCGTAATCAATTCATTTAGCGCTGTCGTAATCAACTCAGCATGCGTCGTCGAAAGCAATTCAGTATGCGTTGTCGTAAACGATTCAGTTAGCGCCGTCGTAATCAATTCAGTTACCGCTGTCGTAATCAATTCATTTAGCGCTGTCGTAATCAATTCAGTCACCGCTGTCGTAATCAATTCATTTAGCGCTGTCGTAATCAATTCAGTAAGCGCTGTCGTAATCAATTCAGGAAGCGCTGTCGTAATCAATTCAGGAAGCGCTGTCGTAATCAATTCAGGAAGCGCTGTCGTAATCGTAAGCGGTGTCGTAATCAGTTCAGTAAGCGCTGTCGTAATCAATTCAGTATGCGTCGTCGAAAGCAATTCAGTATGCGTTGTCGTAAGCGATTCAGTTGCGCCGTCGTAATCAATTCAGTTACCGCTGTTGTAATCAATTCATTTAGCGCTGTCGTAATCAATTCAGTAAACAATTCATTTGCGCTGTCGTAATCAATTCAGTATGCGCTGTCGTAATCAATTCAGTTAGCGCTGTCGTAATCAATTCATTTAGCGCTGTCGTAATCAATTCAGTTAGCACTGTCGTAATCACTTCATTTAGCGCTGTCGTAATCAATTCATTTAGCGCTGTCGTAATCAATTCATAGCGCAGTGGTAAACAATTCATTTAGCGCTGTCGTAATCAATTCATTTAGCGCTGTCGTAATCAATTCAGCTAGCGCTGTCGTAAACAATTCATTTAGCGCTGTCGTAATCAATTCAGTTAGCGCTGTCGTAAACAATTCATTTAGCGCTGTCGTAATCAATTCATTTAGCGCTGTCGTAATCAATTCATTTAGCGCTGTCGTAATCAATTCATTTAGCGCTGTCGTAATCAATTCAGTATGCGTCATCGAAAGCAATTCAGTATGCGTTGTCGTCGATTCAGTTAGCGCCGTCGTAATCAATTCAGTATGCGCTGTCGTAATCAATTCAGTATGCGCTGTCGTAATCAATTCAGTATGCGCTGTCGTAATCAATTCAGTATGCGTCGTCGAAAGCAATTCAGTATGCGCCGTCGTAATTAATTCAGTATGCTGTCGTAATCAATTCAGTATGCGCTGTCGTAATCAATTCAGTATGCGCTGTCGTAATCAATTCAGTATGCGCTGTCGTAATCAATTCAGTATGCGCTGTCGTAATCAATTCAGTATGCGTCGTCGAAAGCAATTCAGTATGCGCCGTCGTAATTAATTCAGTATGCTGTCGTAATCAATTCAGTATGCGCTGTCGTAATCAATTCAGTATGCGTCGTCGAAAGCAATTCAGTATGCGCCGTCGTAATTAATTCAGTATGCGCTGTCGTAATCAATTCAGTATGCGTCGTCGAAAGCAATTCAGTATGCGTTGTCGTAAGCGATTCAGTTAGCGCAGTCGTAATCAATTCAGTTAGCGTCGTCGTAATCAATTCAGTTAGCGCTGTCGTAATCAATTCAGTATGCGCCGTCGAAATCAATTCAGTATGCGCCGTCGTACGCAATTAAGTATGCGCCGTCGTAACAATTCAGTATGCGCCGTTGTAATCAATTCAGTCGGGGCCGTCGTAATCAATTCATTTGGCGTTGTCGTAATCATGCCAAAGGGTGCCGTCGTAATCAATTCAGTCGGGGTCGTTGTAATCAATTCATTTGGCGTTGTCGTAATCATGTCAAAGGGTGCCGTCGTAATCAATTCAGTCCGAGCAGTCGTAATCAATTCAGTCGGGGCCGTCGTAATCAATTCAATTGGTGTTGTCGTAATCATGTCAAAGGGTGTTGTCTTAATCAATTCAGTCCGAGCAGTCGTAATCAATTCAGTCGGGGCCATAGTAATCAAATCAGTCAGCGCTGTCGCAATCAATTCACTTTTCGCCGTAGTAAACAATGCAGTCGGCCCCGTCGTGATAAATTCAGTCTATATCACGGTTATCATTCAATCGCTGGCGACTCAGCCATCCCATACTTCTCAGGCACCTTCGTCTCAAACAATTAAATCTCCGTCAGTAGTCATCAATTGAAGCGTTCTCTAGAACAAGAACTATTCTATTTGTTCATTTTAGAACGTTTTATCGACTAGCCTAAATGTGAAATGAAGGTGATGTCACAGAGAAATGAGTCTGGGTCCAGCGCCGAAAGTTATCCAGCATTTGGTCTTAATGGGTTAAGAGATAACACCGGAAAATTCTCAACCAGTTAAAAAGCCCCAACCAGGATTTGAATCCCTGTCCGCCTATTTTACAGTCAGACATGCTAACCGTTACTCTACAGCGTTGGAACAAGTACTTAACTACAAATATTGAATTTGAGGTACAGAGCATCAAATATTTTATATCTGGTATAACAGTATTACCACAGTCTAGTATATACAGTCGCGAAGCTCAATACGTAGTAAATATGCAAACATTAGATAGTTGCTCACCACTACGATCGCTAATATCGCCTCATTACAGGCAATGCAAAATAGAACCGTCACAGTCTACTGTTTCTAGCACCCTCAAAACTCAAGCTTCGTGACTGTATATACTAGACTGTGGTATTACGCAGAACGACATTCAAATATTTCGAGAGAGCGCTATGTTTTTTTTTTTTTTAATGGATGTAATACTTGATCAGGAAGAAAGATGTGTTTTTGAGGATTCAAAATATGATGGAAACGGAAAAACGATCTAACGTACGTTAATTTGTTATTCCAGGGAACGCGTCAATTAACGTCTTTATAATCAGTCTATTTATAATTCCGTGCAAACGTTATTATGAATTCAATCCAATCCATCAAATCACCATCATATTTAGCACAATTTTTCTTACACATGTTCGAATTTTATTTTGGTTACATTAATGAAAATTATACCTACAGGTCTATACTATTTCGCAACATCTGTAAGACTTCCGTAAACAGCAGTAGCTACTAATATTGTTCCCCTTCGAGTTATATCAAATTACTGGTCGATATTTAATATACATTTTGAACCGTGTGCTGAAATGGACTTTAGTGTTATAAAGAACATTTATAATAGAAGCTGACAATCTTCTGTAGTCCTCTTTTCTCTGTCGTATTCACTGACACTTCCTGTACATTGTATTGGTTTTGTCCAACTTTTTCTGTTTATTTTTGTTTGTTTTGGATTGGCAAAGCAAGAGAAAGACGTATTTGTTTATCTTATTTGTATTTCTGTATCATATGATACAAGGACTTTACTCTTTCTCTCTCCTTTTGTAAAATAAACATTATCAAACGTAGTCACAACTCATAATTCTCTGTATGAATACAACGAAAGCAATCCTTTGTTATCCATTTTAACTAGAAAGGGATAGTTAGGAAGTATGAAATAATACGTATGTGAGGGTAATACTGCAATGAGGACGGAATAAAAAATATAATTCGAGGAAACTCATTCAGAGCCGTATTTCCACCTCATATCTCAGAATCTGCCCCAAATTGAAACTCCATCTCGATCCTTTTGACCGCTAACCGAGTTCCTTTCAAGAAGTAATACTGAAGATAGCATCACGATGGTGGTGAGACTGATAAGACAATCTAACGGAAATAAAATGAAAATTGCTTTATTGAGTCCTTGCAATGAGACCCCAAGCTGTGGGAGATTTATATACGAGACCCAAGACAAGATAATTTACTCTTAAAGAAGCATGGACAGTTTGAAGAAATAAAATTAAGTGATAATTTATTGTACCACAATACATTAGGGAAGCCGACGGATCGCTAAGGATGAGGATACAGCATAACAATCTCAGTTCAGGCGGCCTAAAACCGAATGAATACTGCCAAAACGATTTTCAAAGCCTAAAAAAATCAGAGACCGAAGTGAGTTTAATCTCCGGTAGGTCGGGATTTATAATACTGTACAAAATACAAGATTTTCTACCGTCGTGTTTGAGATCAGCGAAAAGTTATATTGTGGTGAGACTGAGATCTTCCATCAGAAACAGCCTTAACACTATGTTAAATATTTTTGTGCGAGATCGTGCGTATTTGCTTGCTTTCCGCACAAAACCAATAAGCGGTAAGTGTGAAATACCACATTCAGTATTCCCAACGTAACACACATAACAATTTCCCTATTCTTACCGCTTAAGCGTCATATTCATTTTACTGCTTTAGCCTTTTAACATATTATTTTTAGAGACGTTCAATACAGTATAGTAATAATTATAAATTGGAAACTTACCACTGCAATTTCACCTAAATTGCACTGTTAATTATTGTTTTTAAATATTTGAAAAAATTAAGTACACTCTACAACTCCACTAAAGTTACTGCATTCGTGATGCAAGTAACATTAAGGAAGCCGTGAAAAAATCAACAATATTCCAGACTCATCATAGACTGGGAGAAAAAAAAGACAGACGTATATCACGGCCTGCTGGAGTATAGTAAACACAGAAAACATTTGAAAGCAACAATGTTGAAGATAGATATTTTTGTTTTGCAAATTTGCCGTCATTGAACAGAAACCAAGATCGAGATTTCATTGCAACTAATTAGAAATTCCTCTTTCAGGTATGCAATAGACGATATTCGTACAAAATAATGTACGATACACGAGAGGTATGTTTTCTTTTAATTCTCGGAAATTAAAAAAGCTCAACTACGTTTCGCTTTTTCAAACTTTTTCTCGAACATGAAAACTTCAACATACCGCTCTTGTAACGCATATTACTATTGTTCTGCTCAATTCTTCCCTGCCTCTCTCTCTTTCTCTCTCTCTGTCGCTTTTTCTCTACATTTCTCTTTTGCATCTCTTTTTCACTCAAGCACGAATTCATTCCCTCACGCACGTTTCATCCATTCCATTCCATCCCAACCCATTCCATACCATCCCATTCAATCCATCCATTTCATCCATTCCATCTATTCCATTTCATCCATTCCATTCATGTTTTCATTCCATTGCATTCATTTTTCATTTCATTCCATTCATTTTTCATTTCATTCCATTCATTTTTCATTTCATTCCATTCCAATCATTCAATTTAATTTCATTCATTTCATTACATTTCATTCATTCCATTTAATTTCATTCCATTCATTCCATTAATTTCATTCCATTCATTTCATTTCATTCCATTCATTCCAATCCATTCATTCCATTCCATTCATTCCAATCCATTCATTCCATTCCATTCCATTCATTTCATTCCATTCCATTCATTTCAATCCATTCCATTTATTTCATTTCAATCCATTCCATTTATTTCATTTCATTCCATTCCATTTATTTCATTCCATTCATTCATTCCATTGGGCTTCATTCTATTTGTAGTGATTGGAGATCCTATCTCACCTATCACAATTACTAAAGTAGTCATTTGAAAAAAGAAACCCTCTTAACACTGTGTTAAATATTTTTATTCCGTTCAACTGTTGTTGCGTTGGGACTCTTTCTTTATCTCTTTCTCTCCCTATCTCTATTTCTTTCTCTCTTTTCTCTATCTTTCTCTTTTGTATCTCGTTCTCTCTTTCTTTATCCCTTTAATCTCCACTCTGTTTCTTGCAAGCCAGTGCCCGTAGAGGAGGAATAATTCTATGGATCACACACGAGACATGGACAATGGAGGGAGACCCCTGATGAGGGATCAGCTCGACGCAGGACCACCCCATAAAGGCAACACTAACACATAAAATTAGTGTGATTGATGTAAGCCTTCAGATTTCGAGTTCGAGACGATACCACCTCGACCATTTATCTCGTTGTGTACCAAAATTAGTGTGATTGATGTAAGCCTTCAGATTTCGAGTTCGAGACGATACCACCTCGACCATACAGTATATAGATAGCGGGCAGAAAGTTCGGGGTAGATGGAAAATAGATCCCATTTCGCCATTCGCCTCTCGTTGTGTCGGCACATAAAATTAATGTGATTGATGTAAGCCTTCAGATTTCGAGTTCGAGACGATACCACCTCGACCAGTTATCTCGTTGTGTCGGCACATAAAATTAGTGTGATTGATGTAAGCCTTCAGATTTCGAGTTCGAGACGATACCACCTCGACCAGTTATCTCGTTGTGTCGGCACATAAAATTAGTGTGATTGATGTAAGCCTTCAGATTTCGAGTTCGAGACGATACCACCTCGACCAGTTATCTCGTTGTGTCGGCACATAAAATTAGTGTGATTGATGTAAGCCTTCAGATTTCGAGTTCGAGACGATACCACCTCGACCAGTTATCTCGTTGTGTCGGCACATAAAATTAGTGTGATTGATGTAAGCCTTCAGATTTCGAGTTCGAGACGATACCACCTCGACCATTTATCTCGTTGTGTCGGCACATAAAATTAGTGTGATTGATGTAAGCCTTCAGATTTCGAGTTCGAGACATAAAATTAGTGTGATTGATGTAAGCCTTCAGATTTCGAGTTCGAGACGATACCACCTCGACCAGTTATCTCGTTGTGTCGGCACATAAAATTAGTGTGATTGATGTAAGCCTTCAGATTTCGAGTTCGAGACGATACCACCTCGACCAGTTATCTCGTTGTGTCGGCACATAAAATTAGTGTGATTGATGTAAGCCTTCAGATTTCGAGTTCGAGACGATACCACCTCGACCATTTATCTCGTTGTGTCGGCACATAAAATTAGTGTGATTGATGTAAGCCTTCAGATTTCGAGTTCGAGACGATACCACCTCGACCAGTTATCTCGTTGTGTCGGCACATAAAATTAGTGTGATTGATGTAAGCCTTCAGATTTCGAGTTCGAGACGATACCACCTCGACCAGTTATCTCGTTGTGTCGGCACATAGAATTAGTGTGATTGATGTATCTTGTCTCACTGTAAAAAGAGAGAGAAAGGAGATATGTCTTACTTCGTCTGTATTGTTATGGCGTTGGGGGAGTGGAGCGATGCCGTCTATCCATTCAGTGGCGGAAGGGACTAGTTGATACATTCTGTAGCGCAAAATAAAATTACAAAATATCTCTCTTCGTACTGTAATAATGAGAAAAAATGCGCTCGAGTCGAGCATTAATGTCCAAGTTTAGTCCTTGCCATAGTCTGTTATTGGTTTAACTCTCTTCGCACACGTTACGATGTGGTATTTCCTACATCTTTGCCCGCACAGCACACATTTGCAGTCTTCGGTCGGTTCATGGAACTTGTTGTTCACAAATATTTTATGATGAAACCCGTGTATTGCGAGTCTTGTTGTCACGTGTCTCTGGCTCCTACACTCCCTGGTCCAGCTGTCGTCTAGCATGGCTGATGTGGTGTAGAACTCTAGGTCTATCTCCTTCTTCTACAGGTCTCTTATGCTTACCAGGTCCTGGTAGGGTCCTGTGGATGGTAGACAGTGCTGCGATCTGATATCATCCACGAAATATGTCTCTCTCATGATCTCATACACAAGGCGGGATGGCGCTGCTTTCTCTTCGTACTGTGTAGTTCCGTCACTGAGCTTGTCTTTCAAGAAACTGAGTTCCGGTAGCCTGTACAATAAAAATGTTTTGAAAGGAATCCTGAAAATTTACAACCCTCCTATAATCTCCACGCTCATTTGAAGGGACTCGGTTTTATTGCTACTGAGACAAGATAAAACTTACCAGGTATAGATCTTGTTTAGTTACCTCATCTCATGGATATTATTTTAATGTACCGAAGTACATATGATATTTCCATGCAGATATTCTGCGTCATCATACGATGAAAGAGTAATGGAACGGAGAAAAATTCTCTCCGGCGCCGGGATTTGAACCCGGGTTTTCAGCTCTACGTGCTGATGCTTTATCCACTAAGCCACACCGGATACCACCCCGGCGTCGGACAGAATCGTCTCAGATTAAGCTCCAACTCTTGGGTTCCCTCTAGTGGCCGCCCTCTGCACTACGTCAAAGATGTCTATGAACGTAGAACCGAAGTCCATATATGTGCTGAGGTGCACTCGTTATGAGTGACTAGTTGGCCGGGATCCGACGGAATAAGCGCCGTTCAATTACTCTTTCATCGTATGATGACGCAGAATATCTGCATGGAAATATCATATGTACTGCGGTACGTTAAAATAATACGTATATATGATATGCGTAAATCACTTCGTGATTTAACACGGCGCTTATTCCGTCGGATCCCGCCCAACTAGTCACTCATAACGAGTACACCTCAGCACATGTGTGGACTTCGGTCCTACGTTCATAGACATCTATGACGCAGTGCAGAGGGCGGCCACTAGAGGGAACCCAAGATTTGGAGCTTAATCTGAGACGATTCTGTCCGACGCCGGGGTGGTATCCGGTGTGGCTTAGTGGATAAAGCATCAGCACGTAGAGCTGAAAACCCGGGTTCAAATCCCGGCGCCGGAGAGAATTTTTCTCCGTTCCATTACTCTTTCATCATCTCATGGAGTTCCATAGCGTGCGTTGCAAAGCGGGGTTTGAAATGTCAGAAAACCGAGGGTAAAACCCGAGTTCGGTTCGGCTAACTCTACTGATCGGGGTTCAATGAATAATGTGCTACATAACTCTTTCATTTTTGAATTGCGTTACCGCATGTGCTGTACACTGCAACGAGCCGCAGGTTCCACAACCCTGATCAAATAATTTTTCCCCTCGCAAAGTTGTGTTTTATGTATACGCCGCGGGTTCGAATGGTACGCTTTGCAAAGGAGAAAGTAGTGAAACCTATTAGATCATATCTGTGCAAACTAGTACCATTCACAACCATGGGTAGAACTGACAGCAAATTTACGTGGTGGAAGAGATGCAAATCCACTTTGAAAGGGCGTCGTACTCACAGAGTTTAAGTTGTGAGAGATTTCCACAGTCTACAGAAGCTGATTCTCGTATTCAGAACGAATTCCTTGTATCTTCGCTATACATGAAGGAATGTAAAATAGGTCAAGTGATTATTTTAGGCCTAAATGTATTCAGGGAATTGCCAATGGTTACTGTAACTAGAATTCGAAGTTGAGGCACATTTACTCGGAAGTTAAGTACGCACAGAATAATACAGTGTTTACAAAGGAGCTGGCAAGGTAGTCCCTCCCCACATACACACATGTTAGTTTGATGGAGCAATATAGGCCGAGTAAGGAAAAAATTAAATGTTAGCCTGAAGGACAAACATAAATATTACATTGGTTGGAACACATCGCATTATAGTCTCTAGGTTGTAGAAACGTAATATTATTCTTAAGTTTATAAACAGTTATAACAGGGTAGTACTATTTAAAAAGGTACTTCGTAACAATTTTAATAATAATAATAATAATAATAATAATAATAATAATAATAATAATTAATTTATTTATTAGGCTATCAGAACACATACCATTGCAAATTGTACTTTCAATAATTATTGTTCCTTTTAAAATTATTAACGTTTATTTTTTAGTTCATCATTGTTAATTAAACTTTTGTTGTTTTTTTCATCATCCATAATTAAAACTTTTGTAACACTTGTTTATATTATTTAGGTTATGTTATACATTCTGCTATATCATATTATGAATAGTCACGTATCAGAGATTGTTTAATACTAAGATTTACTAAAAATCATCTGTAAAGTTACGTTGATTACTGGGATCCGGATAATTGAAGTGGAATGCAACTTTTTAATAAAAATGAAACTGAATCAACAAAGCCTTCTTGACTAGTAATCGTCCACAGAGTTCAATGAAGATTCCATAGTTGGCACAACTGATAACAAGAAAATAGCTAAACATAACACACTACTGCCATCTAGCGTAATATTTGTAATTTAGAGATGGTACAATAATACATTTGAAGACAGTTGTATTTTCGTAAGTCAATTAATATTTTATTGTATTGGAGTACTTCGTTACTTCTAATCTTCATATAGAGGGACATCATATTATTTTTACTTCAATTTTTATTGTCCTGAGTTTTGAATGTACTTCACTCCCACCCCTTCTACTAATGAAGTTCAACCGTCCTCCACACAGATCCAAGACCGTATATACAGTCATAGTAGCCTTACGGTCATAGTAAACAGTACGTTCCAAAAATATGTTCGCGTTTTCTAGTGACGAAAGAGCTTTCAATGTTGAATCATTTTCGCACAGGTACTGTCGTCCATTTGCCTACGTCGTATCGGGGTTTCCCCCACCAGATTTTTTTCGCCAGCTAATGGCTGGGCTGTCTTAGCTATTTTCTGAGAACATTAATTCCTGTTAGGAATTGGATATCTACGTAATATTATGAAGCTGTTTAAAATAACTTAAATAAAAGGGCCTCGTTAAGTAATTAACTGTCACGTGATATTCTCCCTTTCTACGACCATACGACATAACCACTTGGACGGACAGTAGATAGTATGTCTGAGTAATTTTATCTTTTCGGATAAGACAGAAGTGAAGATTGAATTTACAGTACGTAAGGTACTTTTTACAGAGTAGGTACAGAATTAATTCAACATGAGTTGCTAGTACGAAGGACAAAACTGGTAATTGGGATTAGGTACAATAGTCTATAATGCGATAATATGCACATTAGAACTGAAGCCTGTATCGAAATGAACGGCCACCATTTTCAAAAATGTGTTTAAATATCCATATTATGATTATTTTCTATTTAACTTCATTCTCTATATTGTACGCTAATGTGCTGTAGACAGTATAATATACACTGCATAATGAATACGTCCACATGGACAGCTCAGTTCGTGAGTAAAAACACTCATTGTTAATATACTGTGCTGTATTTTGATTAAACAAAAACCTAATGAAAATTATCAAACTCAAAAGCGCAATATTTCCTAGTTTACGTAAATGGATGAACTACTTTTCTTCCCTCCTATACCTAGTAAAGTGATTTGTTTGTATATTACGCCAGTATCATCGAACTCCAGTCGTGAAAGGGGGTAGCAAACGGCGTTGATCCAGAGGTATAGGCAGGTTAATATTAAAAATGTTATTAAAAATAAAATGATATCCCTATACTTTCTTATAATCGTGTAATAGTCAATTAAACTCCACTGGAGTTTTGATTTTCTCTACATAAATCAAAACCTCTAGTAAGATTACTGTTGAAAATGTAATTTATGTTGTCCGGTCGCGGTGTACGTAACTGTTAAGTTTCGCAGATTTAACGTTGAAGAAAGACAAGATCGTGAGTTCCAGTAGTGCTTAGGACGTGGATGATTGTCAGCTTAATATCTTTTTAAGTCTTCTTTGGAAGAGACGCACCGCCTTCCAGAGTAAATATTTGCAAGTGTAGCAACATTATTACAGCACAGAGTAAATAAAACGGACCGGATTTAATATGCTCATCCTGTAGTACTAATGATTCAATTCATATATAAAGACCTGAATTAAAAGAAAAAAAAATGCCTTACCGATTCTCTTTAAATATTTCGTGCAGCAATTTTGTCGCATCCTTTTGTAGGCGAGGCAAAACAAAAATCAGAAAACAAAAAATGCGATTGTTCCATTTCGCACCTTCGGAATGGAAACAATACTTTGACAGCTCACCTGCCCGTGTGACAAGCAATGTAATAGAGGAATGCGCAATATAACATGCGGGATGCATTCGGTTATCGACAAAATATGAAGGCTACTTAACATAGGGAAGATTAAAATTTCGAGGTACAGTCCCAATTCACAGATTAATTTCGCCGTTGAATCAATATGTATGCCAAATTTAGATCTCTGAAGCCTTCTGGGAAATTTCCAAGATTGTCACTGACGAGATAATGTGTAGATGTAGCAAGGATTGTTGCCATCCTAAAGAAATTCACTGCTACTTGCTTCAAGTAGTCTGAGCTCTTCGAAATAGGGAAAGCAAATGGTCTATATAATTATCCACAACTCCATTGCCTTAAGGTCAAAGGTTAACTTATTGTGCTGAACAAGGGAGTATGAAGCTTCAGCAGGAGATGAAAGTACATAGGTGTGTCGTTGTATATATAATTTTTTGCAGAAACGGCTTTTATTTTAAACGTGTAAAATGCTTGCTTTTGAAAATAATTCATCAGAATGTTCGTTATATATCTAGCGTAACATAAAGACTTCTAAAGAAGTTTCTAGAAACGACGCTACTTTCTTAAGGGGAGAGAATGGTATTTTTTGGTGAAAAATGAGTAAATAAAAAAATCTTTAAAATACTCTGTGATATGTGTGGAATGCATAGCCTAACATTTTGTGGGTATTTGTGCCCTTATCGGATGTTGAGTCGCCATTTTTAAACTTCCTGCGTTATTCATTTTTAAATCACTCGCCCACTTTTATTGTCATTTCCGGTACATTAAATTTTCAATTTTTTTTTCTTTAAAATACCCTTTGATATGTGTGAATGCATTGCATAACATTTTGTGGGTATTTGTGCCCTTATCGGATGTTGAGACGTCATTTTTAAACTTCCTGCGCTGTGGATTTTTAAATCACACGCCGGCTTTTATTGGTTTCCAGTAACTTCATTTTTTTTTTGCTACATTGCCAGACAAAAATGGATATAATTTATGAACTATTAAAGATATATGCATGAAATTTAGAACAAACATTATTTAGACTATTAGGAAAACTTTCTCTGTAACAGAATTTTGATAATTGATTTCATTTTAAAAATAAGTCCGTTTGTTTGCAAGAAAGGAAATCAGAAAATTGTTGTTGAATTTTAATTGTTTATTTTACAAACGTAGGGACTAATATCAAAATTCTGTTACAGAAAGTTTGTAGAAAATTCTTTTGAAAATACATTGCAAAAACTGTTTGAACCTATCTTTAAAAACGGTTTATATATATCGGTTTTAGTACAATCCTGCATTGGGTATATATTTTTTCAAATTTGGGCCCCCAAATATTTTTTTTTTCAAAATATTTTTATTTCAGTGAGTTGCCACAGCTATGAGCTCTCTACATACAAAAAATTAATATTTTACACCAAATAGGAAAAGAGTAAAAAAAAAAATACCATCCTCTCCCCGAGCTCTTCGAAATAGGGAAAGCAAATGGTCTATACAGTTATCCACAACTCCATTGCCTTAAGGTCAAAGGTTAACTTATTCTGCTCAACAAGGGCGTATAAAGCTTAGGCAGGAGACGAAAGTACACAGGTGTGGCGTTGTATATATATAATTTTTTTGCAGAAACGGCTTTTATTTTAAACGTGTAAAATGCTTGCTTTTGAAAATAATTCATCAGAATTTTCATTATATATATAGCGTAACAAAGAATTCTAAAGAAGTTTCTAGAAACGACGCTACTTTCTTAAGTCAAGCAAAGCTCAAGAAAGTAAGGAATGATTGTGCAGGGTGAAAGAGGACTAAATATATTTTGACAGAAGATATAAATCAGAACCGCGAGTTAAACAAGCGTAACATAATTGAGGCGCTGGGTGCAATAACAGCGTAACTCTATTTAAGTCGCTATTCCAGCGATGGCATTTTCATAATCTTCCATGTATCCCAGGCATGTCAATTGATGCCCACAGGAGCAAGTGCGCGCTTTAGAGCCCAGGAGAGCCTGAGCGCTTTACAGCGGAAAGGAAAGAGATAGACGAAAGAGGTGGTATATGCCGCTTGGTCGAGCTATATTCAGGGTTGGCCAGCACTGATGCAATAGATAAAGGGAAGAGAACTTATTAAAACTGTATCCATGTTAATTTTTAGATTTTCCTGAGAAGTATAAATGTATTATAAGAATGTAAGTTTTAATTTTAATGCTCATTTTTCACAAGTTTGATTTTTTTATTCAAAAGAAATATTTTCTCAACTTTTCGTATAGAAAAGTGAAATTTTCAGGTATAGGCCTATTTATTTAGTAGCCTTACAGAATGTTTTCGTAAATCTAATATACCATATATACTTATTACTGAAGATAGTGTATTGACAATTTTGAAAATATTGGCATGGAAATTGTTTGTAAGGAAATGAATTAACAAAACAACTACTGTCACATCATAAGCAAAAGATACATGCCTACGTGTTGTACAAATGTCAGATCTGTAGCTTCAGCAGATTTCGAGAAAATAATTTAATATTCTGATGATAGGAAGTTGCTCACAAATATCACCTTAAAAGCATAAAGCGATAAGAATTTTGTTATGTAATATTAGTTACACTTAAAACATATACAGTACCTAGGTAACTTTGCTTTGTACTGTAATATTGTTTTGATTAGTTTATTGATTACTTTTGTAAGGCTAAAGATACCATCAATATAAATTCCAACTTATCATGTCATACTCAATCTCTTTCTTTGGAATATCACTTTCTTTATGAATGATGTGTTTCATCCACTTTATACAGTATAATATTATATTACTATGGAATTTAAATGAATATTCCTTCTTAACTCTCTATCATGTTATTAAGATTTATAACACAAGTGCAATATTAAGAAATCAGTGTTAGTACTTTTGTTTTACAGACAATATAGATAATATTAAACAGAAAGAAGCCATATAAAAGTAACGACAAAAAATTTCACGTTCCGTTTGAGCACCACTGTTTTCTTAATCCAACAGGTTGCTTATTCATATACACAACCCTTCCTCTTTCCATACTTAGCGCTTGCTGCCCGCGCACGACATCAAGGTCAGAAAAATGGGCTTGCGTCGACATCACTGATATATTCTCTATCGACTGTAAAAGTTGTATTTCATTTCATTTACTATAAATAGCAGGCGAGTTCAATATGTGAAGTGTTGTGCTAACAAGCAAACATTTTCATGGGAGGCAGATAAAGACGCTATTTTTCTCCCACCATGTTAACAGTGTCGAAACAAGTGTTTATAAAAATTTTGGCTACTCGAACACAATTACGAGCGCTGTAAAAATGGATTTCCCTTGTGCCGTTTACAGAAAGAAAACAAAATTTCGTGACAAAAATTTATTGAAACAGATACAGCAATTGTTGAGATATTTTTTTAACGTATTCCCCACAGGAATTGAGACATTTGTCATACCGTGGGATCAACTTACGTAGCACTGTGTTGTAGAAATCTGCCGCCTGGGATCGGAATCTGTGTGTGACAGCCTTCTGCACCTCTCTGTCGATCCCACGGTATGAGAGATGTCTCAATTCCAGTGGGGAATGTGTTGAATAATAGCTCAACAGTTTTATCTAATCCAATAAATGGTTATTGAAACTTTATTGCAGTTACGTAAATAATTGTGATATAAAACCGCTACTCTTACGTGAACACGTGCTACAATATTGCCATATGTTCGCCTTTGTATTCATCTCAAGAACCGTTCACAAAAGGCCAGAATGATAATAAACTTTTATTTTTAACACTTATCCCTGATTTCTCTCTCAAAAGGGAATTATTTGATCCTCTTCCACCCGGAAGTTCGAACCGAAACATACAGGAAGCAAGGAAATTATATATATATATATATATATATATATATATATATATATATATATATATAATTAATTTGTTTCTCGGATATTAATCTTACAATAATTATACTTACTTATTTACAAATGGCTTTTAAGGAACCCGAAGGTTCATTGCCGCCCTCACATAAGCCCGCCAGCGGTCCCTATCCTGTGCAAGATTAATCCAGTCTCTATCATCATATCCCACCTCCCTCAAACCATTTTAATATTATCCTCCCATCTACGTCTCGGCCTCCCCAAAGGTCTTTTTCCCTCCGGTCTCCCAACTAACACTCTATATGCATTTCTGGATTCGTCCATACGTGCTACATGCCCTGCCCATCTCAAACGTCTGGATTTAATGTTCCTAATTATGTCAGGTGAAGAATACAATGCGTGCAGTTCTGCGTTGTGTAACTTTCTCCATTCTCCTGTAACTTCATCCCGCTTAGCCCCAAATATTTTCCTAAGCACCTTATTCTCAAACACCCTTAACCTATGTTCCTCTCTCAGAGTGAGAGTCTCAGTTTCACAACCTAACAGAAGAACCGTTAATATAAATGTTTTATAAATTCTAACTTTCAGATTTTTGGACAGCAGACTGGATGATAAGAGCTTCTCAACCGAATAATAACATGCATTTTCCATATTTATTCTGCGTTTAATTTCCTCCCGAGTGTCATATTTGTTACTGTTGCTCCAAGATATTTGAATTTTTCCACCTCTTCGAAGGATAAATCTCCAATTTTTATATTTCCATTTCATACAATATTCTGGTCACGAGACATAATCATATACTTTGTCTTTTCGGGATTTACTTCCAAACGGATCGCTTTACTTGCTTCAAGTAAAATTTCCGTGTTTTCCCTAATCGTTTATGTATTTTCTCCTAACATATTTACGTCATTCGCATAGACAAGAAGCTGATGTAACCAGTTCAATTCCAAACCCTGCCTGTTATCCTGAACTTTCCTAATGGCATATTCTAAAGCGAAGTTAAAAAGTAAAGGTGATAGTGCATCTCCCTGCTTTAGCCCGCAGTGAATTGGAAAAGCATCAGATACACACTGACCTATACGGACTTACAATAATTATGGCGAACAAAAATATATAACAAAGATTTGTTCCATTGTGGACAGTTAGTTCAATTTTGGAATGTGTATCACAGAAAATCGGGGGCATTGGAGAGGTCATGTTAGGGATTTTCTGAAGGAAATACCAACAAAAGTGTCATTATTTGTTTGTTGCGTAACATATTTCGTAATTTCATTGAAGATATGAAACAAAGTGTGTGACAGGAAGACGTGAGCAACCGTGCATTCGGTCACGGTAGAATCAAGTCGGAAACAAGATTAAAGAAGGAAGGAGGAAATGCACAGCCAACAATATCCCTCTGTGAAACGATAGGTTACTAAACATTTAATGCTGTTACGTAGGCCTACATATTTGTGAGATCCAACGGCTAGTGTTAGGTGAACGCGTGTTGCTAAATTACTATATTTTCGCTTTTATATTTTTATGCTCGACCATGCCGAAATGTACTAATTATACACCTGGTGGCAGTCCTTTAATGCATGTCATTAAAGTACACCTACTCATTAAAGTACAGGTCTTCAGCCAATGATAACTCAGCTTACATGTGTTCAGCCAATGACAAGTCAGCTTTGTACCGTTATAAAACCGCAAGTATCGATTATTCTCGGATATGCAATCGAGAGAGAATTAGCGAAAAGTCACGGAGGCTGGAAATCCAATACTGTCGCAGAAGGTTATGTTCTGTTACTATAATAATTAGCGTTAATTGTAAATAATATTCAAATAAATTCAATTTGTCATCTCGTTTTTCAATGTCGAATTCAATAATCAAGGTTATAATATTATAATACTATCAAGTTTAACGGGATTATACATCAAGGTCAATGACATTATTGTTCTTCGGAAAAAATCAATACTTTCGCGTCTGCGCACATCTCACAATTCACGACCTAGAACAAGGTCAATTCTGATCTTGTCAGATACAAATTAAATGTATACATTTGAATACATGTAATTTCAAGTTAGAAATATGGTCGAGCATAAAAAGTCGTATGAAACTCGACTATAATGGTAATTAAGAAGCTCGTATGAAAATTATGAAACGAGCGCAAGTGAGTTTCATAAATATCCATACTCGCTTCTTAATTACTATCATTATAAGCTCGTTGCATAATGTACTATTATGAATATCTCAAAAAGCGCTCACGAAAGACCGGAATTATATTAAGGGGGACACTATGGTGAAATAATGCTGAAAAATGAAGGAAAAACCACTTCACAATTTCGGTTGACACGGCGGGGATTTTTCTCATGGCGAGCTGATTTTGGCATAAGTGTAGCATATCATACTATATACAACTTTAATGTACAGATACGGAAACATCATTTAGAGCTCCTTTATTGTATAAGTTTCGCTTAGAACACTCTGCACATGTGCAGTAAACAAGAGCCCCTGTATATACAGAGTGGAAGTGAAATACCTTCCCAGATTTCCACAGCGAATAGCTCATGTTATAACAAAAAACTATAATATCGTATAGGTGAAAAGTTCATATATTTTAGGAATTTTTTTTCCAAATGTTTAACAACATCTTACTCGGCAACTATTACGAGTAAGATCGTAATTTTTGTCCATATCCACAGGAAATCTATAAAGAATAATTTATCCCTCTGGCATATTTCAATAACGTGCACGGTTTTCGTGAAAATTTATTTTTTAAAAACCTCTAAATTCAAGCCAATGGACGAAGCGAGCAAGTGGCAACGCCTTGGCAGAGAGCAGCTCACCTACCGAGACTCACAGAGTTCGTTGACCTCTTACATCTGTATCGTAAGCAGAGTGTGTTAGCGATGACGTTGCAGGACTGCTGAAACTTCAAAATTCATTTTTTAATTAACCGTTTACTTAATCACAAAACGTAATATAGGTTTTCTATTCATTTACGTGTACCCTTTCGTCCCTATCAATCTGCAAGATTATTTCACTTCCGCCCTGTATACTACTTGTGGACAGTTGTGCGAAATTGTTGCCAACATACATGTAGACTCCCATCAAGACTCGCTCCAAATTTTAATTCCGTATCTGTATATTATCATCGATCACTCTGTATGAACATAGTATTTTAGGAAAAGGAAATTGTTCAATTTTAGGTGTCAGCTGTATTTAGTCTTTGCATAGATATGGAAATAAAATTTGGAGCTCCCTTATTGTACAGGGTCATCATTTTATTTTTACTAACGTTTCTAATATTAATCTGGCTATACCTTTGGCTCAACGGTTAAGAACCCGAAACACCGTTTACTACCCGTTCCACGACTGGAGTTCGATAATACTGGCGTAAGATACAAACAAATCACTTTACTAGGTATAGGAGGGAAGAAAAGTAGTTCATCCATTTACGTAAACTAGGAAATATCACGCTTTTGAATTTGATAATTTTCATTAGGCTTTTGTTTAATCAAAATACAGTATGTATTAACAATAAGTGTTTTTACTCACGAACTGAGCTGTCCATGCGGACGTATTCATTACGCAGTGCATATTATACTGTCTATAGCACATTAGCATACACTATATAGAATGAAGTTAAATTGAAAAATAATCATAATATGGATATTTAAGCATATTTTTAAAATGGTGGCCGTTCATTTCGATACCTTTCTAATGTGCATATTATCCCACTGTAAGAATATTGTACCTAATTCCAATTACCAGTTTCGTCCTTCGTACCAGTAACTCATGTTGAAATAATTCTGTACCTACTCTATAAAAGCGTACCTTACGTATTGTAAATTCAATCTTCACTTCTGCCCGACCCGCATAGATAAAATTACTCAGACATGCTATCTACTGTCCGTCCAAGTGGTTATGCCGCAGGATCGTAGAAAGGGGGGAAATCACGTGACAATTACTTAACGAGGCCCTTTTATTTAAGTTATTTTAAACAGTTGTATAATATTACGTAAACGTCCAATTCCTAACAGAAATTAATGTTTTCAGAAAATAGCTAAGACAGCCCTGCTTTTACAGAGGGGCGAGCAGAAGCAGGTGGAGGAAATAGGGATGCGACGTAGGCAAACGGACAGTACCTGTGCGAAAATATGATTCAATATTGAAAGCGCTTTCGTCACTGGAAAACGCGAACATATTTCTGGAACGTACTATACTCACTAACTCAGTGCTGTTTACTATATGCGGTCTTGGATCTGTGTGTAGAGGACAGTTGGAACTTCATTAGTAGAAGGGGTGGGAGTGAAGTTTTTTTTTGGGGGGTTATTTTACGACGCTGTGTCAACATCTAGGTTATTTAGCGTCTGAATGAAATGAAGGTGATAATGCCGGTGAAATGAGTCCGGGGTCCAGCACCGAAAGTTACCCAGCATTTGCTCGTATTGGGTTGAGGGAAAACCCCGGAAAAAACCTCAACCAGGTAACGGGAGTGAAGTACATTAAAAAGAACTCAGGTACAATACAAACTGAAGTAAAAATAAAATGATGTCCCTGTACTTTTTGACAGTCGGCGAAATTGTTGCTTACATACAAGTGAACTCCCATCAAGACTCGCTCCAAATTTTAATTTCGTAACTCTACTTAAGCTATCAGAATAAGTAATTGTTCGTTAACGGAAATATACATGGAAATGTTGACCCCATATTAACTGTACACATCGGCGACGAAATATTGGCGAGGCGAAGTGAATCAGATGGAATTTTGAGAGAAAAGAAGAGAGCGGATGATTAATCACAGCGCCTGCTGACGACCTGTACTCGAGAACGACGCTAATTTATATGGTTAATACCGCAGTACGACGCCTAGCTGACGTCACCACTACAAGAGAGATCCGGGCGGGCCCTTGAAGCCAGAGGCGCAAATCATATTTGATCGCTTCAAGCGGTCGATGTGTGGTGAGGATTTCCATACCTGTAGCCAGGCGCACAGATTCAATAACACCATTTTAATATCTCATACGTTATGTAAAGAGGAATGTTGTCATGTCTTTCGTCCATTTCCATATTTGTACCCAAATGTTTTAAAATTTTATTTTTATTTTATTAGGTTATTTTACGACGCTTTATCAACAGCTTTGGTTATTAAGGGCCGAATTCATAGTCAACACTTATCGTAAGGAAACACTTAAGCAGTTGCTTATAATAATTTCCAATTCATAAATCCCACTGAAGTGAACACTTATTCAAATAAGGTAGCTTGTCGGCTTACTCAAGTGTTTCCTCATATGCATTGTAATCAGCTGATTCGGTATACAATAGATGATGATTATGATTTAATTTAATTTATTGAGTTCTGTAATTAAAATGAAAATGAGCTTTGGCAAGCAAAAGATATATCAGAGATATGGAAAACCCTTTAGAGATGTATAATGACCAACAATTTAAGAGGAAATACCGTTTCGACAAGAACACTGTTGTGAATATTCTGGTGTCTCTCATTTAAATTCACAATACAACCATGAGGCTTACCGATTTCGCCACTGCTGAAAGTACTGGTTTCTTTGAGATTTTATGATACAGCAGCATTTCAGGTAGATTTAAGTGGCATTATTTTTTTTAGAAAAGTATTCACGTCCCAACAAAGTGTTATTTGCATTTTTGTTTGTATTCTACCCAAGGAATAAGCTGTTAAAATTTGTGTAATTGTATCATTTCCACTTTGTTTAGCATAAAAATAACTGAAAAATAAATGAAAATGATTTACTTACAGGATTATTTCCGCAGTTTGCATTAAACTCAACTGTAATTTTGTTCCATGTCAATTTATTCTTTTGGAAAGAACAATTATCAATTTTTCTTTACTTTCGACGATATCTCCATATTTCATAACTAGTTATCTTAGCTCACTTCTTTCTTTTCTGTAAAATGCTTTCTGAACATCTTGTATAATTTTTAGCTCTATAATATTTACTTATGTATTTGTGTATGACAATAATGCCGATTTAACAACAATTGAATGTAGGAAAGCGCTCACGTCTAGCCATGTTGCCATGTTTCTTTCGATGTCAAGGGAATGCTCAGGGCATATGAATGAGTAGCGTCTCTGCAATACGATCTGAAATAAGTGCTAAGGAAATGCTCATTACTTAAGTGTTTCCTCATTTTATAAGTGACGACTATGAATTCGACCCTTAGCGTCTGAATGAGATGAAGGTGATAATGCCGGTGAAATGAGTCCGGGGTCCAACACCGTAAGTTACCCAGCATTTGCTCGTATTGGGTTGAGGGAAAACCCCGGAAAAAACCTCAACCAGGTAACTTGCCCCGACCGGGAATCGAACCCGGGCCACCTGGTTTCGCGGCTAGACGTGCTAACCGTTACTACACAGGCGTGGACATGTTTTAAAATGTCCCTGATGTTCAATAATGGGTTTTGGCTTCTCGTCCTTTTCTGCGCAGCAGTTTTGCATGAAATATTTAATGGATTTTGATCATACTAGGGCAGGGCTTGCCAAACTTTTCATAGCGAGGGCCACATTAACCATCCGAGAAAGAATCGCGGACCAAGTCACATAAGTTTAAATTAAGTCTAATAAACAAAGCTCATCAATAACGTTAGTATTCAACCTTTGTGTTTTATTGAGCTAAAACCTACCCGTTCAAACTGCTTTCATTTTTCATTCAGCTGGCAAGTTATGTTTTTGGCAATATCTTCCACTCTACGGGCAACTGTATGTACTGAAAGACTAATATTCTTAAATAAATGTACTTTCTCAGGACAAATCTGCTTTGCCGCCAATATCATTCACAACTTAATAAGTTCACCATCACTAAAAGATTTTGCCCTTTTCGCCAGTTCATGCGAAATTAGCCAATGTTGTTGCTTCACTGTCTGATCTCTGTTTCTTGAAAATATTCTGTTGAGATGATAGTCCACTTTTCATTGCTTCAAATTTATCACCCCGTAACGTCCCCGTAAATTGTGAAAATTTAAAAAAAATGTTTGATTTCTTTAAAGACAGCTACTGATTCGTTACAAATCAGGCATAATTACTTTATTTTCAGTTTTAATCATAAAATAGTCCAAACTCCATTGCTGTTAAAAACACAGAACATTCACTATCCATTTTCTCTTTTTTTTTTTTCTTTCCCAGCCATAATTAAAGTTACGCTGTAAAATACAGGGACATCATTTTATTTTTAATTCAATTTTTATTTTGAGTTTTTAAGTTTTACTCCCATCTACTAAAAGATCAACCATCCTCCACACAGATCCAAACAGCATATACAGTCATTGGTCTTAGTAAACAGTACGTTCCAAAAATATGTTCACGTTTTCCAGTGACGAAACTTTCAATATTGAATCATTTTCGCATAGGTACTGTCGTCCATTTGCCTACGTCACATCCCGGTTTCCCCACCTGCTTCTATTTCTGTAAAGTCTAGTGGCTGGACTGTCTTAGCTCTTTTCTAAGAACATTAATTTTGTTAGAAATTGGAAGTTTTTATTACAACTGCTTAAAATAACTTAAATAAAAGGGCCTAGTTAAGTAATTAACTGTCACGTGATTCCCCCTTTCTACGACCCTGCGACATAACCACATCTTTTTCGGACAGAAGTGAAGATTGAATTTACAATACGTTACTCTTTTATAGAGTAGGTACAGAATTATTTCAACATGAGTTACTGGTACAAAGGACAGCAATAGTCTATAGTGCGATAATATGTTAGAACTGAAGCCTGTATCGAAATGAACGGCCACCATTAAAAAAAAAAAGTGTTTAAGTATCCATGTTATGATTATTTTTCAATTTAACTTCATTCTCTATAAATGCTTGTGGTTAATTTTAACTCAGTTAAATTGCTATTCCACTCAAATATTAGAAAATTCTTAACTGCATAATAAATACGTCCACATGGACAACTCATTTCGTGAGTAAAAACACTCATTGTTAGTACTGTATTGTATTTTGATTAAACATAAACCTAATGGAAATTATCAAGCTCAAAGGCGCAATATTTCCGAGTTTACGTAAATGAACTACTTTTCTTCCTTCCTATACCTAGTAAAGTGATTTGTTTGTTTATTACGCCAGTATTATCGAACTCCAGTCGTAAGCAAACTGTGTTTCGGTTCTCATCAAAGTATACAGGTTAATATTAGAAATGTTAGTAAAAATAAAATGATGTCCCTGTACTAGTAAATGCTTGTGGATTTCAGAATGCTAATATTATTAACTGGATAATATTTACTACTTCACATTTCTATTATGTGTGGGTGTGTACCGAAAGAAGTCGCTGTTGTCAGCTTACAGCGGTGCAATCTCTGGTTGCTCTGTTGCCACACTTCGCGCTTGGGCTGGACAACCCACGCTCGCTTGGCGGCTGAACGCTTGCAACCAGTAGCCTACATTGTAGCAACATAATTGTTATCGCAGTATATGAGCAATTTGTTTAAGAATCTAGCCCTCTGATTTGATTTCATCGATCGAAATTCGTGAATAAATTAATTTTCTTTTATTGACTTTTATTTTTTTCAAGTTAGTAAATGGGCCGAACAAAAGTAGTTCGCGGGCCTAATCCGGCCCGCGGGCCGTAGTTTGGCAAGCCCTGTACTAGGGTAATGGAAAAGTAACCAAAACAGTGCTATAAATCAGCACTTCTAATGATGATCATTACAAGCTTGTACAGAACGAAGGTGATATAGGGTGCGGCAGTGGGATATGACGGTTTTATAGCCCTGTTGTGGAACACTCAGGACGAATTAAAAGAAAACACATATACTGGAAGTAATCTAGTGCAATAAAATTTATTAATGTCTGGTTACTTTTTAAGAACTACATTTCGTAAGTAGCCTCCACGGCAAGGAATACATTCCTGCAATCTACTATGAAAGTTCTGCCCCAGCAAAACAGGTCCGATGGCACTAATTTCGTTCCTTATGTTTTGTTTCAGCTAGACGATGGTGCGAGGCTTGTTGCGATACACCCTACTTTTTAGATAACCTTATAGGAAGTAATCAGCTGCATTCAGGTCAGGAGATCTTGCCGGCCAGGCAATGTCTCCAAATCGTGAAATTGTTCGTCCTGGAAACATGTTTCGCAGACTGTTCATTGAACCATGAGCAGTGTGTGCTGATTATTTCCTACGGGGTTATCTCAAAAGTAGGGTGTATCGCAACAACCTCGCATCATCATCCAGCTGAAATAAAACATAAGGAACGAAATTAGTGCCATCGAACCTGTTTTGTTGGTGCGAGTTATGCAGAACTTTCATAGCAGATTCCAGGAATGTATTCGTTGCGTGGACGCTACTTACGAAATGAAGTTTTTAAAAAGTAATCAGACATTAATAAATTGGGTTGTACTATATTATTTCCAATATATGTATTTTCCTATAGTTCGTCTTGAGTGTCCCACAACAGGGCTATAAAAACCGCCATATCTCACTGCCGCATCCTATATAACAATGTAGATTAATTGGGAAAATAAAATACACTAAAATAAATTAAAATATATTATGTGTTCTGTAATTAAATGCATGGTTAATCAGAACATTTATTTGAAATGCTGCATAATTACAACAGTCCTTCGCTGGCTCACGTACGAAAACGCACACGCACAAGATCTGAACAGCTGAGTTCCGTTGTTTAGTCAATCCAGCACGGTTGCCAGACTTCCTAATGGCAAGAAAGAACGATACGTGTTATTCATTTTGCATAATTTGCAAGAAAACTGTCCATTTTACTGAAAAACTGCAAAGGGCTAAATGATTCTTTATCAATTTCTCTAATGACAGGAGTAAAAATCAGAATCGTACCGATAGTACTTGGCAAGTAAAGCAGTGTTAACATTTAGGAAATTTTTTTCTGAGAAAAGTATTCATTTGGATCTAATATGGTATTAAATTTTTTGTTGTACTCTATCCAAGGAAAAAATCTGCACAGTTTTATTACTTCCATTCTGTATGTTACAGGCACGAGTTCTATAGTAAACTAAAAAGAGAACCGCAATGATATATCCTGTCTAGTTAGTAGTTTTGGTAGAATAAGAAAATTGGCTATTCTACAGTAGTAACTGTCGTACAATTGATAGCACTGGTCAGAAGAGAAACTTCAATCCATATAAAGGAATCGAAGTAATCTCTTTCTAAGTAAGCGTTATAGAATCATATACTGTAAAAGCTAGTAAAATTCTTTTGTAGGATACTCAAATAACATTATAAGCTGCTTATGAGTTTTATAATCGATGCGAACGGCAATTTGGAAGTTTGTGTAATACATGAAAAAGAATCCTTCATTTGTATAAAGTAGTACATGACTTTAATTTTTCCAAATTTGTTTATGTTTTGGTAGAAAAATTACAGCAAAAGATTGAATTTTTGTATCATAATGGCTCTACTGCCTCTGATTGAGGTTCTGGCTGATATATACATCTATTATTGACGATATGTCACAGGAAGAAGAATTGTTTGTATGCATCTGAATTCTGATTAGTGTACAGCTCGATCAAGTTAAGTCTGCGAGCCGAGAGGGGAAGTTGGAGACAGTTCTGTAGTGAAAGGAGGCGGTAACGAGAGGAGACCAGTACAGTCTCATATGACAGCAAAGTTTTCCTACTGCGCTTCAGTTCATAGAGCGGTAACAATAATTACGACGCTTTGAAATAGACTGTACTTCTACTTCTGCTTGACAGTGAGGTTTGGCGCTCTGATTGGCAAGCGTGGGAGTAGGAGAGAAAGTTGCATGAGGGAGGAGGCTGGGAGAAAGCGTAACTGTTGCCTTTATCTGAAGACAAGGACAAAAAATGCGTGCGCTCCGTAGTGTATTTTAAACGATGTGCACACGTTGAAATCTGAGCGTCAAGTGACCCATGTGGCAACTGTGTTTTGCTTCTACATTCCATCCCGATATCCCCACTCGCAGACTTGACTTGGACAAACTGTAATACAGTAGCTGATCGGCGATATATGCAATGGAAGGGGAAAAGAACTGCCCATCCTATCATATTGTCTCCTGGCCTAGTTGTCTCTTAAGGGAACCGAGTAGTGAATAGGGGTCAAAATCCGATTTTTTATTTTGTGTTTAAAAAAAGTACAGAACCTGCTCTTTCAAATAATATAAATATTGTGGGGTATTTCTGCAGATAAGGCCTTTAAATTTCCTCTTTAAATTTAGCGGTGCATGTAATTCATACACTCCTCTTTTTTTTTAGTGCAATGTTCCGTAAGTTGACATTTTTCAAACTTAAGTGCATTTTTCTCTGAAACTACTAAAGCAATTTACATGAAATTTTTACAGTGTTTTCTGCAGCCTACGTTCTACGTAGTAGACCTACGAGTTTAAGAATATCACACATATAACACAAGAAAAAATATATATGCATTGAAAAAAAATTGCAAAAAATGTTAAAGAAAGTTTAATATATTTTTTTTCTGTTTCATTAGGGGTGAAATATTTAACTAAATTTTGCTTTGTATTTTAAAATATACATTACTAGATAAGGTAGAAAAATACTAAGTATATGAGTGAAGATTGTAGAAAGTAATGTGCACCTCAAGAATGAGGTACATTTAGCAAAGTGGGAAAACAGGTTATCAGTTAGGGTCTTTATTTTGCACTTGCATACGAAACTAATTAGCTGTCTTTTATACCACTAAATTCAGAATGATTGATTGTATAAGAAAATGTTTATTCCACTCTTAGCACTAAAAGCCTAGAAATAGTGAACTAAATTTTGTACTGAAATGTTTTAATCGCATAGACATCACTACCCACTTCCCTTAAGTGGTACCTTGTTAGGTTCAGACCTGTCTTCGGACAGTTGACTAAAGAATAGCCCTACTTGACCCTACGTCAATTATAACCCAGGATTAGACTACTAGTTTTAATTGTTTGTCCATTGCACATTGCTCTAGTACCTGGATAAGCTTCACAAATGATATACTTCGCACGCTTTATATGCTATTGTAAAATCGGTTTACGTCCACAGCTCTATTCTAACCTTTACTGCTTTGTGCTAAATAGAGAACTTGGGACTCAATTCATGCCTTAGTTTCCCCTCGTTATTGAGCCCTAACACTTGTGTGTCCACAAAGCGTAATCATTTCTGTAGCACAAGAGAACTCGAGCAATGTTGCACGTGCGAGGTCATTGTTCGTCGCTTGTATAATTACATACCGTCTGCTAGAACCTTCCAAGACAGGCTGCACAACGGCTCGCCCGTTATTCATGCCCATTGTGCTTCATCTCCAGACCTATGGAACCGCTTTTTTTCCAAAATGACATGGGCTGCTGCCATCAACGAGCTCGGACACCTGACGTCTTCGTGCGTAAGGCAAGTTTTTGAAATTCCTTGTTTAACAATGTGATAGGGGAGAAGTGGGTACAGTGAGACAGGGAGAACAGCGAGACATTTTTTATTAGATGATAAATTTTGATGTTGAAATGTTTGTAACAGTGGAGTTGTATGTTACATGAGTGAAGTAACAGTATTTTCATACTCGATTTGATTCTAGTTACAAAGGTGAGTGATGAAAAAATAATTCGTAATTTTTCACTCTAGAAGTAAAATTTTGGCTTTTATTTAATGAAGGTTATATTGGATATAAAAGTTAAATAGAAATATGAATGTTTTGTTACCTAATACTATGGTATTTGACGTTATGTTTTGCAAATTTTCGTCTTTCTTGTTTTGATTTTGAAGTGATGGTGCCATTTTTAAACGAACTATGCGTAAAAGGGAACAGTGAGACATGCCATTGAAGGGTACACTGAGACGTCTCACTGTTCCCATTTCCCAATGATTTGCAAAAATAAACTAATTATATTACATTTACCGGTAACTAACATTAAAAATGAACATAGTAGTAACCAATTTAGGAACTATAGCTTAAAATAATGGATTCATTACATTTTAATGGTTGCTTAAATAAAAAAATTATTCACAAAATTTAAAAAAAAAATATTTAAAGAAATAAGAGAAAATTAAATTAAATTCTTATAATTATAAGCTTTGTTGTCACCAAAAATTAATTTTATTTTTTAGCAAAAGTTTGAAAAGTCGTGGAAAATTCACTTTTCCAAATGTTCCAGACGTTACAATGGTTTCGAAGTCAAACATCAAAATGATTCTAAATAAGTCTACAGAACATGGCAAGATAAAGAGACAGCGAGCTTTCTTTTCTTTGAAATAAATGTAAATCATTTCAATGTCCGTTAATACACACTGGTGTCTCACTGTACCCTCCTGAATGGGAACAGTGAGATATTTGCATTTTTTTTGACAAACACGCATTGTATATTATGTCCTTTACCTATTAACATTTCTGTTTATATATTATTGTACTCCATGTTTTAATGTATATTTCTGTTGCACTTGATTTTAAAAATACTTGAAATTTCACTTGCATACATAGGTCTTAATATTTTGTTTTTCACTGTACCCACTACTCCCCTACTATAGACACCGTATTTTCCTAAGTTGTAATTGAAGTGTACAGTAGGCAAAATAAAAAAAAACGGACCGACCCTTGTAGCTGATTTCAGAGCTTGTTCGCTCCCGAACACGAAAGACTGTCAACTAGGTCTTTCGTTGTTCTAATCCTGCCTGGGAAGGAAACTTTTTTTTGTTCTTAATTCAAATTTATTCCCAATACTTTTCGTTTGCTGGTAAAATTCATGTTCTGGGAATAATAATTTAATTAAGCAGTAAAATATCGCTGCAATCGAAAAGTATTGGGAATAAATTTGAATAAGGGACAAAAAAAAGTTTCCTTCCCAGGCAGGATTCGAACCACGAAAGTCTTAGTTACCAGTCTATCGTGCTCTGGAGTGAACAAGGCTCTGAAATCAGTTACAAGGGTCGGTCTGGTTTTTTTTTGCCACTACTGTACATCACTGGTTTCATTAAGGGTGAATAAAAAATCAGGTATCAACCATTACCCAAAAAAAAAGGAAGAAAAAAAAATTCATAAAAATTGTGAATATCTCTGTCACAGCACTAATCTTATCTTTCTTCGACGCCCATGCCTTGAGATTTCATTGTCAAAACCAATATATTTTATGAGGAATGGGAATTCTTTTGCAGAGATTGCCATTCTAAAAATATTTACATCAAGGTCATCAGTTGTCCACAAGTCGCGAATGTTCTGGTGCGCACCATGAATAATCTTGCAAGGTACAATCCTAGACCCTAAAAAAGCTTTCATTTCAGTTACATCTGTCGGTCTGCTATCTCTTTCGCAATGGATTTCTACATTAGAACATATATGTAAATGTTGGTATTTCCAACATTCAAATCAACAATATATTTGCAAAACAAAAAATCGTTGTATGCCGTTCGGAGACACGGCCGCAAATTCTGTGCGTGAATACGTCTCTAGTGATGGGATGTTGAATGTAAGTTATACATTATTTACACACCCGCTCTCATTTATGCTGCATATGCTTCGAAATTGTGAACTTTCTCTCTTCACTCAAATTCAATTGCCAATTTTTCAGTTCGATTGTTGCTCAATTGACATTGTAGCCTGGTTTCTTACGAACCGTCTGTCACCATTGCTAACTTTCTATCGCTTTGCATTCTGCGGTTGCACTACCTCGGCTACCGTGCGACCCGCTAATTCGTATCTAAAATTCCCCATTCCGCGTATCGCTAAATGACGTAACTTTATCTAAATCAGGGTCATGTTGAATAGATTGATCCTTAATCTGTCGATCGTCGTTTACTTCGTTGAAATATGTCATGTAAATTAGAAATTATATGCACGAAAAAACTGACCTGAACATATGAGTCGTTCAGAGCAAAAGTGGTGTAAGTCAAAATTGGGTAATGAGGTTTGAAGTAAAAATTCTCTAAAATACAGCGCAAAGTAGCAATTAATACATCCTTCTTGCTGTCCACTGACTACATAGGGTGCTATTCATAGACATTTCACTAGCCCGTGCTACGAGCGTGCTAAACAGGATTCATATCATATCATATCGCTGACAAAGGTTTATGAATACGAAAAACGTTAGTTCGCTGATCATCCACCGAAAGCCAGCGCTAAGAATGTCTATGAATACGGCCCCTAATAGTTTAAATAAATTGAATATTTAGATTTTAGATTTAGATTTTATTTAATAATAACATATACATAAAAACGTTATATTAAAATACCCCGAAAGAGCAAAGCTCGTGTTCGGGGACAGTTCCGTTACATAGATATACATAATTTGTAGACAAAATACTTAATAAAAAAGCTCACATAAAAATGATAATAAAATTAGTAAATAATACTAGTAATAACTGGGTGAAAAAAGAGACGATGTTGAGATTGATGGATTAATATTAAATTATTATTAGTAGTATATTAATTGCTACATTGCGCTGTATTTTACAGAATGTTTACTTTAACCCTCTTTACCAATTTTTGACTTACACCACTTCTGCTCTGAACGGCTCATATGTCGGTCGACTTTCTGGAACGAACCCTAGTAACGGACCGAACTTATAAACGTATTCATATCAAAAGTGTCCAACAATCAAATTCTGTTTTGGCATCCTTAGCAGTCGTATTACACCATGTAGTTTTGTGAAAATATTATAGGACCCGTATCTGTGTTAATTTCCATAGTGATTTTCTCCATTAGTAATAATAATAATAATAATAATAATAATAATAATAATAATAATAATAATAATAATAATAATAAAACTTCATGACCTGCATCTAAATATACAATCTGTTCTTGATTCAACCTCATTTTTAGAATCAGAGCCATCTGTTTATTGGAAATTGTCAACTAGTAAAGAATAATCATAAAAATAAGACATTTCCTCCAAATCTTCCGTTTTATGAATGTCGTACGTCTCTTGACTCATATTCAATAAGTAACAAAAAGGCATACAGTAAGACGGTAATTGCATCCAACATGATAGTCCAATGCAATGCGGCGTAAGTAAACTCAACATCGTCCTTGCAGTGGCGCGTCTGTAACTTGACTTGTCGCGCGGGGTCTACCCACAGTCTACTGTATACAGTCGCGAAGCTCAATATGGAGTAAAAATGCAAACATGGGTAGTTGCCCACCACTAGGATCGCTACTATCGCCTCATCATCACAGATCTCTCCTAGCAGATGACAAAATATGTTACACTTTCGTTGTCGTGTTCTTTTGGAAAAATTAGCACCTTCCTTCCATTATTGAAATTTTAAATGGATAAAGTTCTTTTATTATTTTAATGAAGTATATTAAATTCCACCATAAACTCGAAGGTACCTGCAAGAAATAGGTTAATATTATTTTTGTTTGTGCAAAACGAACTGAAATTTACTATAATCGCATCACTCATTCAAGATTATAGCGATAATGAACTATGAAACCAATAAATATTAATTTGCATTTCCCTTTACAACAATAACATAATAACAATAATAATGGAAATATGAATTAATGGGAGTAACTTACGTGTACCGGCACTTGTAGTAGTTAACAAAGTGGGATGAGGTTAAGCAATAATAATCACACCAGAATTGGAAATAAAACGTGATCAATAAATTTTATTGTAACAGACTTACTTTTTCTACGTCTCTAGTAAAGTAACAAATAAAACTAACAACAAAATTAACAGCTATAATTAAAAACATATCCTTTGAAAAAAAAAAAGCAGGTCTAAGTTGTCTGAAAATGTACAATTATTCAAGGAATCAGCTGATACAGACGTAGAATTAGTGCAAAGCTTTTGTTTCTCAGCTGCAGGTAATAACAGAACAGGTTTATTTAAAACATCGAATAAAGTTGGAACTGCATTCCAGATTATTTTTGTTTTCGAAATGTTGTGTGTTTTCGAAATGAAGAGAGCAAAACTTTATATTATTATAAAGATATGCTTCATTCTTTGTCATTAGATCTTCCCTCCCGCTGTTTATTAACCACTTTTTGCATCTATAAGTAAAATAAGAAATAGATGTTAGGATTTTTCTTCACGAGCATCAATGTGAAATACGCAACGACCTAGCACTCGATGGAAATGCGACTCAGTTCACTCTAAATCCAAAGTCGACCGTGGACAGTCTATTGTTTCTAGTTGCTAACCGCTTGGAGCGCTTTATCGCGAGATTTGCAAAAAAACACCTCAAGCTTCGCGACTGTATATAATAGACTGTGGTCTACCTATCCCAAATGACGCATCAGACGACGTTGGTTGCACGTGGGATGTTATTATTCGAGTGATCAGGTTGACATATCAGTGTAAGATGTCCCAGACTTGTATAAAATCTAGGCCCGTCTGTTGGTAAGACATTAAAGAAAATAAAACCTATGGGTCTCTCAGATCCAGACACGACTAATGGAAGGTTAAGAGCTAATGACGTCGCAGTGTCGCTTTGCCCCCATCTCCTTTGTTTTGATGTCATAACTGCATTATTAGTGCATTAGTCTCATCCCATTCTATCTCTTTGCGATGGTTGGTTACAATGACATTTTCCAAGGAATTCAAACATTTCCTATTCAACAAACAATGGGAGGAAGAATATTCTTGTTTTGAAGAGGAAAACAAGATAAAGTGTCTTTCTCGCAAAAAAATATTTGTGGTGGAAATGTTATGTTTTATTTAACGACGCTCGCAACTGCAGAGGTTATATCAGCGTCGCCGGATGAGCCGGAATTTTGTCCCGCAGGAGTTCTTTTACATGCCAGTAAATCTACTGACATGAGCCTGTCGCATTTAAGCACACTTAAATGCCATCGACCTGGCCCGGGATCGAACCCGCAACCTTGGGCATAGAAGGCCAGCGCTATACTAACTCGCCAACCAGGTCGACTTTATGGTGGATTTTCTGACAAAAATATATACCATCATACTGATTATGGCAAATACATTCTATCAGGTAAGCAAGCAGTAACATCACTTGATATTAGAGTTTGAATTTGAGTGCACTAACATAAGTTTGAATTGATTATGAAATTCATAAATTTCATTTACAGGTGAAGCTAGATTACAGAAACTAAAAAATATGAGTACCAACTTCTGACGGCCTTAGTACTGAAAATGTTAATCCACCCTTCCCTCTTTGGCTTAATTTGTGCGCAGCCACCGGCGTGGCTCAGTCGGTTAAGGCGCTTGCCTGCCGGTCTGAAGTTGCGTTCGGGCGCGGGTTCGATCCCCGCTTGGGCTGATTACCTGGTTGGGTTTTTTTCCGAGGTTTTCCCCAACCGTAATGTGAATACAAGGTAATTTCTGGCGAATCCTCGGCCTCATCTCGTCAAATATCATCTCGCTATCACCAATCTCATCGACGCTAAATAACCTAGTAGTTGATACAGCGTCGTTAAATAACCAACTAAAATAAAAAAAAAAATAAATTAATTTGTGCATCAGTGTCCTATACCACATGCTTCTCTCTTTGAAACCACGTTTCAGAATTACCCGCATATTCACACATTTTTAGTGGATCACATAATATGGTTCCTGTGGACCAAGAAACTAATGTTGCATCCAGGAAATAGGGAAAGTGGAACTCAATACAGGTAAAAAAAAAGTTAAAGCTATCCCCGTAACATGCCATGAAGGCACTTGGGGGGCATGGAGGTAGAGTCCCAAGCTTTCCATGACCTCGGCACTAGATTGAGGTGGTGTGGTCAGCACCACGCTCTGACCGCCTTTTACCCCCGGGAAAGACCCGGTACTCAATTTTATAGGAGACTGAGTGAACCTCGGGGCCGTTCTGAAAGTTTGGCAACGAGAAAAAATCCTGTCACCACCTGGGATCGAACCCCGGACCTTCCAATCCGTAGCCAACTGAGCTACCCGACCGCCCGGAACTCAATACAGACCTGAACAAAGTAACCGACATGAACACCTGTGTACGAAAAATGAATTGTAATTGTGCTGCACAAGATCTGGGATGTAATTCTCTTATAACACCCATATTGTCTGTATTTCATTGCATTAAATCAGTTAACTGAAGAGTTCATAGTTCTAATATTAAGGGAATTTTGACATTAGGTAATACATTAGCTTCAAGATTTTCACTCACATATATCCTCATATTAAACATAAAGCATGGTCATTACGACGAAGAGAAGAGAAATGACTCGATGCATGCGAAATGTGGATATGGAGAAGAACGGAGCTTGAGAAATGGACAGACAGAATAAGAAATGAAGCTGCTGTAGAAACAGTGGGTGAAGAAAGAGTAATGCTGAAACTGATCAGAAAGAGAAAAAGAAATTTTCTGAGTTATTGGCTACGAAGAAACTGCGTATTGAAGAATGCACTCGAAGGAACGATGAATGGGAGAAAATTTCGGGACAGAAGAAGATATCAGATTATATAGAATATTAAGATATATGGATCTACGAGGCGCGTCCATGAAGTAACTTTCCCACTCGTCCCACAAGTTTCAAACCATATGTTGCGCAAAGGGACTGCGTGTACGTGCTACAGTAATGTCCTGGCATGGTGCATGCGCTAGCGGAACTTCCCGAGTGCTCTCAATAGCTCCGTTGAAGATGGACGTTCCTATTCGAGCTCCCGCCGAGTGAAGTGCGGTCAGTGATAAATTTTTTAATGCACAGGGCGCCGATTGAAATTGATCGTCAGCTGTGCCAGGTCTATGGGCCTAACACAATGAGCAAGCAGATGGTTCGCTGCTCCACAAGGTCGTCTGTGATGATGGTTGGCCTCCCACTGCGCTCCTCGTCATGCACATTTTGGCGTCCTGCTGAAAATTGTCTACAGCAGCAACGCACCATCGGCTTGCACATAGACCTGGCACAGCTGACGATCAATTTCAATCGGCGCTATGCCCTGTGCATTCAAAAACTTTATCACTGACCGCACTCCACGCGGCGGGAGCTGCAACAGGAACGTCCATCTTCAACCAATACAACGAAGCTACTGAGAGCACTCGGGAAGTTCCGCTAGCGCATGCGCCATGCCAGGACATTATCACCTACACGCAGTCGCTTCGCGCAACATATGGTTTGCTAACTGTGGGACGAGTGGGAAAGTTACGTTATGGACGCGCCTCGTATGTGGAAACTGGAAAGGAGATGGAAAATAGTTAAGATTAGAGAATGCTGGGTTTGCAGTGAAAGACCTGCGCTTGGTCAGAAAGCTAAGAATGAATCCTCATATAAGCTTATTTTATGAGTTCCGAAATAATTCAAGTACTTTGTCTTGTGAATGATGTTGTTGCTCATAGCTCTTCTCGAATTACTATTAGAAAGCACACATAAATTGAACCTATTTACATGCATCCAAATAACATTAGTGTTAGTTTCCTGTATTACCATGCAAAATAGTTATTTATGGAACAAATGGGTAATCTCGACGATTATGGCATGAGTGAATTTGCTAAGGGCAGTGGCTATACCTTGTGTACTTTTATACGGTGCGGGGTTTTTATAGACTCTTAGGGTGCTATTCATAGACATTTCGCAGCACGCGCTACGAGCGTACTAAGCTAGCCCCGGCTATCCACTGGTTACTAGTACAGAATTCAAATCATATCCTATCGCTAACATTGGTTTATGAATACGAGAAACGCTGATCATCCACCGGAAGCCCGCGCTAAAAATATCTATGAATGCGGCCCTGAAACTTCTTACTTAACATTTTATGGTCTACACTGCTGAATGCCGATATTTTATTTATTAACTAGAAATCCCTAGTTTAATATTCTGGGTGTGGGACACATAGATACTACTCACAATTCTGTGCAGCAGATCTAATGTTTGCCTAGTGTTTCATTAAATTCTGTGAATACGAGGAAGTGGCATAGGGAACGAACTATTGTTTTGTGATGGTTGCGGCCATAACTATGACAATAGTGATGGTGATGGCAGACAACGTCGGTAGGACGTAACACAGAATCGTCAATTACGGGAGCAAACATTTGTCACTGCATGCTTTAGTGACTATTTTCGTACAACCGAACAAAGACACTTAATAATGGAATATTATATCGACATAAGCGGTCTCAACACTCTGCCTTCACTGTACCTTTGTGCAGGGCACATTGCCTTTACATTACAACGCTAATTAAAGGCAGAGAAAAGGAGAGGGAGAATTATTACACCTATATTGACATGACTGAAGTAGCTAGCATAGCTTATAAACAAAAAAAAAAAATAAATAAATAAATAAAACAAGATTACTTTCATTTGAAAAGTTCCTTTGTGTTAGGAGAAGAAAATCAATTAACTTGTCTTACAATTTGAAATAATTTTTATTTTTTATCTCTGTTCACAATTTTCAGGAATAAATAAGGAAAAAGAATAAAAATAAAGATGTGAATAGAATAAGTGTGTCACTGTTAGACATAGGAATTATATGCACTAAAAATTGCCAAACTATTCATGCAACCGTGTACTGAAAATGTTAGAAACTAGCACATAAATTATATAATAAATATAAAAAAAATAATTAACTAAGAAACGTTTTAGTGCAGTTTACATGCGATATTCATCAGATAATCATTTCTAAATCTACTTTCAGTTTAAAAAATTTTCTGACAAGAGACATAATAATGTATAATTTTTTCTTGTAGTTGTATTGCATTTCTGGTGCTTTGGAAGAGAAGGTCTGATGGCCTTAACTCCACCATAATAAATAAATAATTAAATAAATAAGTAAATAAATAAATACATAAATAAATAAATAAATGTTCAATTAAAAATTTGAACGAAATTGCAGTATATTATGAAATTAGAATAAACACGTCCAAAACAAAATTATTGCTCTTTAAAGGAAAAAAATAGTCAAAATTGTGGCGAATAATAATATAACAGAGAAAGTGTCATTATTTAACTATTTAGGGAATAATATATAAAATTCAGGAAATGAAGACACAGAATAAAAACTACATAAATATACTGCAGTAAATGGAATTATAAGACGAAATTTCGGAAAGCAAATGTTAAAATAAACTCAAGTAAGATTACACAACATTACAGCAAAGAGAGAAATCTAGAATACTAGCAGCTCAAGTGAAATTTCTGAGATCAATTTTAGGATTTACAAGATTAGGTCACCAGAGGTATGAACATATTAGAGAAAAATTAAAAGTTAAAAAATATAACAGAAATAGCAGAATACAGAGAGAAATGAAAACATGTTCAAAGAATGCAAAATTTCCATTATCCAAAGGCAGCTCTATCGTACAGACCAATAGGACTAAGAGATCTGGGAAGACCACAAAAAAGATGGTTAGAACAGTGAACCGAAACAGACAAAAGTGTCTAAACTGAAAAGTCAGAAGAAGAAGTAAATAAATAAAAACAAACAAATAAATCAAGTAATGATTTTACTAATTAATAATTAAATAAATAAACAAATTAAAGTTGATTAATGAATAAGTAATTTTTAGTAGGTTATTTACGACGCTTTATCAACATACTAGGTTATTTAGCGTCTGAATGAGACGAAGATGATAATGCCGGTGAAATGAGTCCGGGGTCCAGCACCGAAATTTACCCAGCATTTGCTCATATTGGTTTGAGGGAAAACCCCGGAAAAAACCTCAAGCAGGTAACTTGCTCCGACCGGGAATCGAACCCGGGCCACCTGGTTTCGCGGCAAGACGCGCTAACATTTACTGAATACTGTTACTGTGTGGACTGAGTAATGAAATGAATGAAGAAGACAATAAAGAAGTGAATGGAAAAGTTAATTAATAAATTAATTGAAGGTATAAATAACATTTTCACAAATGAATACAGAGAAGGCCTGACGGCCTTATCTTTACCAGGTTAAATGAATACTGTACTAAATACTGAATTTTAGATTCCGAACGCATGAAGTTGTTACATGTAATCCGTTGACACAATTCCCCATTCTCTATTCATTATACTTCAAATTCTGTTCAGAAATGATAATAATTGTATTTTTTTGTTATCCAATTTAATAAACCCTATTTCACCCTCGTTATATTAGAGTTATAGTTGGCATCAAAATACATATTTTATAACCAATAAACAATAGTAAAATTATAATATAAAATTGCGGTCACAGTTACAATTCACATGATTTATGTAGAAGAATGCACCTTAATGAAAGAATGGATCCTGTTAAAGATTAATGAGATGTTTGAGGAATAATCAATGCAAAAGATATAGAAGACTGTGTAACCGTTTCAGAGTAAATACACGACCTTAAAAAGATAATCAATAGTACATTAATATAACAAAGTTTGACTTTCACTTTCAAATTAATACTTAATTCATGAACAATGGAACAGTTAAGAGTAATAAAAGGATATTACAAGCAATGATTTACGGTTACAAGTTACATACGTGATTCAGGAACAAGTACAATAATTAAAATAATAACACAAGTAATGACTTATAACTAGACTTCGTTGAATTGCCACACGCAGCATGCAATCAGGTTGCCGATGTACGGTAGTATAGAAGAGGTGAGTGACCTCCCGGTCTCATAGTATAAGCAGTTCATGTTAAGAGATGTGACCGGTCCAAATAGATAGAGCAGCTACAGCTAATGTATACCTATGTAAGCACTTGTTTTTGCATTACTATGGTTGGAATAGTCAAAGCTTAACATTTGTTCAGTGCAGACAAGAATTCAATCAAACATACTAGAATCAGTGTGTTGCTGTTCCAAACAATTGCCCCTGGAATACCCTTACCCCCGCAGCCAGTACAACTCTCAGAAGCCCTTAATATAGTGTATAAAGTATCACAAACCGTTATCCAAAATATCAATTCACTAATTTCAGAAAAAGTGAAATGTAAGTTGAGAAACATTATTGCTGAAAATTCTGCCTATTCACAACTTCGTATATAAATGATGTACTATCAGGTCACGACAAGATGTCTGAAGTTTGTGTACTAAAAGTAGTGACTTTCCGTTCCTCAAATATGTACCTATTACATCGTGTGATGTTGAACGTACATTTTCCCAATATAAAAACTGTTTGAGTGACCATCGGAGGAGGTTCACTTTGCAGTCGCTCAAAATGTACGAAACTCTTCACTGCAATCCACATATTCAAGGATGATGCGAGTATATTACATTAAATTTTAACAGTTAATATATCTCACTACAAAATAATTGTGTATTTACATGTTTAGACATTTCATACTTCAATGATAATTCATTATATTTCTTGACTGCAGGATACAGGTTTTATTGTAACCGCAGTATACTGCTCAGTGTTTACATCAGAGGCATACTCCATCCGTTGCACGTCCCCTTCTCATACAGTCTATACCGCGTGCGTAGTAAACCTTACGATTCTAGTGGCAATTCCACGAAGTCTACTTATAACTAACGAATAACGAAATTCTTGAAGGGCAAGGGGCAATACAAAATATTTAAAAACAAATGTAAACAGCAAAGGAATAGTAGAAAAATTTACTTAGAATTATAAGTTAAACACATTATTTTTAAAGCAATAGGTAACAACAAAGAGATACTAATATTAATACACTGACTGTAGTTACAGATTAAACACATTATTTTTAAAGCAAACACGCAAAAGATGAATAGCTATTTTCAGGCATTATAATATACATGGACCATGTCTTTAGTTTACATCTTCTTGACGTTACTTCGTATATTATTTTGTGTTTCAATCTATTTCAATCTAATAATTGTACCGGGACATCATTTTATTTTTACTTCAATTTTTATTGTACCTGCGTTTTTGAATGTACTTCACTCCCACCCCCTCTACTAGTGAACTTCCAACCGTCCTCCACACAGAACCAAGCGTATACAGTCGAAGTCGCAAGGTCGTAGTAAACACAAACAGTATTGAGTTAGTGAGTATAGTACGTTCCAGAAATATGTTCGCGTTTTCCAGTGACGAAAGAGCTTTCAATATTGAGTAATATTTTCGCACAGGTACTGTCATCCGTTTGCCTACGTCGCATCCCGCTTTCCCTCACCCGCAACTGTCTAAAATGACTTAAATAAAATAATTAACTGTCACTTGATTTTCCCTCTTTCTATGATCCTGCGACATAACCACATGGACGGACAGTAGATAGCATGTCTGAGAAATGTTATTTGTGCGATTGAATTTACAGTACGTAAGGTACTCTTTTATATAATAGGTATAGAATTATTTCAACATGAGTTACTAGTACGAAGGACGAAACTGGTAATTGGAATTAGTCTATAGTGCGATAATATGCAACAAAAGAACTGAAGCCTGTATCTAAATGAACGGCCACCATGTTAAAAAAACGTGTTTAAATATCCATATTATGATTATTTTTAAATTTAACTTCATTCTCTTATATTGTACGCTAATGTACTGTAACAGTACAATATACACTGCATAATGAATACGTTCGCATGGATAACTTTACTCAGTTCGTGAGTAAAAACACTTATTGTTAATACGTCTCCAGAAAATTACAGACCCATATCACTTCTACCAGTCTTCTCCAAGGACGAAACTGGTAATTGGAATTAGTCTATAGTGCGATAATATGCACAAAAGAACTGAAGCCTGTATCTAAATGAACGGCCACCATGTTAAAAAACGTGTTTAAATATCCATATTATGATTATTTTTAAATTTAACTTCATTCTCTTACATTGTACGCTAATGTACTGTAACAGTACAATATACACTGCATAATGAATACGTTCGCATGGATAACTTTACTCAGTTCGTGAGTAAAAACACTTATTGTTAATACGTCTCCAGAAAATTACAGACCCATATCACTTCTACCAGTCTTCTCCAAAATCTTTGAAAAAGTAATGTATGAAAGATTATATCATCATCTAGAAAGATACAACATTTTAGTCCCAGAAAAATTTGGATTTAGGAAAAAATAAAGGAACAGAAAATGCAACATTTAGTTTAACTGACAAAATTCTGGAGGCAGTAAATAAAAAATTACAAGTTGGAGGAATTTTCTGTGATTTATCCAATGCATTTGACTGTATAAATCATAAAATGCTGCTAGATAAATTAGATTATTATGGAATTAAAGGTGTTGCACACCAATGGTTTCACTCATATCTCATAGATAGGAAACAAAGTTGAAATCAATACAACTATGAAATCTACATCGACATGGGGAACTATTAATAATGGAATTCCTCAAGGATCAATATTAGGTCCCCTACTTTTCCTAGTGTTTATAAATGATCTTGCCCCTCTTATAAAAGATGTAGGTCATCCCATATTATTTGCAGATGACACAAGTATAGTAATTACAGCCAATAACTCCAACACATTCCAATCTTCAACAGAGGAAATTCTCTTCAAAATATGTGACCGGTTCTCAGTCAAATTAGTATTAAATTGTAACAAAACTAACATAATTCAATTTAAATCCTGTCCAAATTCAACGTCGCAAATTTCTAGCGCAATAATTAACAATAGATCCCTATTAGAAACAACAACAACCAAATTTCTTGGCTTAAAAATCGACAATGTGTTAAATTGGAAAAATTATATTAAAGAAATTACTCCCAAACTAAATTCAGCTTGTTTTGCTATTAGATCTATGCAAAAGATAGTAAATATCAATACCTTAAAAACAATATACTTTGCATACTTCCACTCGGTAATGAGTTTTGGAATAATAATCTGGGGAAATTCCACAGATAGTAACAATAAGTTATATTTCTATTACAAAAAAGAGTAATTAGAATCATAGTAGGTGCGAAATCTAGGGAGTCGTGTAGAACTATTTTCAAAAAACTACAAATAATGCCCATGGCTTGTCAGTATATCTTTTCATTAATAGTCTTCCTCGTATGTAATCGTGAAAACTTTGTAACTAATTCAACAGTTCATAGCATAAATACACGTCAAAAAATGACTTTCATACTCCATCGGCAAGTCTATCGTGCTATCAAAAAGGAGTGCGTTATATGGCAGTAAAAATTTTTAATAGCCTCCTATCGATATAAAAATGAAACTCAAAACATAAAATTAATTAGGGCCAAATTAAAGAAGTACCTAATTTCTCACGCCTTCTATTCTGTAAGTGCATTCATGACATTCAATAACACTTCATGAAATTGATACTGAAACTATGTGTTGTTCTAGTAGACTATATTGTAAATCTCGTCTGTATATATTTCATCTAGACTTTGACTATAAATTAAGATTTTATAATAGTATTAAGTTTTTTGACTTGTTCTACATTCTAGCTGTAAGCATGTATGAATACCATGGAATGTTAATAAATACAATACAATACAATACAATACTGTACTACAATACAATACAATTTTGACTGTATTTTGAACAAAAACCTAATGAAAATTATCAAATTCAAAATTACGATATCTCCTAGTTTACGTAAATGGATGAACTACTTTCCTTCCCTCCTATACTTAATAAAGTGATGTGTTTGTATTTTACGCCAGAATCATCGAACTTCAATCGTGGAAGGGGTTAGAAAACTGTGTTTCCGGCTCTGAAACATTAATCCAAAGGTATAGCCAGGTTAATATTAAAAATGTTAGTAAAAATAAAATGATGTCCCTGTATTATTACTGACTCCGAGGTATAGAAAAAATAAAATTGTTTTATTTAACGACGCTCGCAACTGCCAAGGTTGTATCAGCGTCGCCGGTGTGCCGCAGGAGTTCTTTTACATGATAGTAAATATAGTGCTTAAATGCCATCGACCTGGGCCGGGATCGAACCCGCAACCTTAGGCACAGATCCGAGGTATAGAATTCAAAGGTCGAGACCGTTTATATCGGTTAGTATGTTCAGCTCTTCAGGTAAATTATAATAGATTACCTTGAAGAGGTTACCGTTACATCGCCAACCAGAATTTTTTCATAGGAATCAGCAGTAATCGAAGCCACCGCTCAACCTTCAGCTAGTCTGGCTTGACGCGAAGCGAGCGACAGTCCCGGTCTTGTACTGCGTTCGGTAATTGCATTACGGACGGACGAACCACTACATCGAAAGCTGGAGGAGGGATGTGAACGCTGGGAAATTAGATTGTGTTCCCGTGATTTTAACTAACATGTCCCAGTTACATCTAATAAATGCAAGCAAGTTACGTTTTATTAAATGATTTCAATCGCGCTGTAAGTGTTCGTGACAGTTTTTCAACTATAATTTGGGATAGACAATTTTCAGTTACAAAAACGTACGCCATGCAATTTAGTTTCTTTTAGTCACGAGCTCAAAACAGCAGGTACTAATGACTCTCAGAGCTTTCAAGGTCGACAATTAAAAGACGAAATTTTCAGTAAAGTCAGCAATAATACCACTTTACACCTTGTTACTTTAGCATCCTTAATCCTCCTGCTACCGAGACATTTCAATATTATTTTCATTTTTCTTCATATTTCTTTTTCAAATCCCATGTATTTGTCCGTTGTATTTTTTTAAGTAGGTTATTTTACGACGCTGTATCAACATCTCAGGTTATTTAGCGTCTGAATGATATGAAGGTGATAATGCCGGTGATATGAGTCCGGAGTCCAGCACCGAAAGTTACCCAGCATTTGCTCAAATTGGGTTGAGGGAAAACCCCGGAAAAAACCTCAACCAGGTAACTTGCCCCGACCGGGATTCGAACCCGGGCCACCTGGTTTCGCGGCCAGCCATGCTTACCGTTACTCCACAAGTGTGGACTGTCCGTTCTATGTCTACTAACAATTTGAATTAAGAGTAACAAATATTTAATCGATAATAATTGATTAAATGGCGATCTTACTCGTGTTAATTATGTAAGTATGTGCGGCTTACAGCTGTTTCGGTGCTACTTGACGCCATACTCAGAGCCTACTAGATCTTGGCGCAATCTCAACTTCGCTGCCTGTTGTGTGGGTGCTTTCGTGTGATGAAGAGTTGTGTCAAATAGTGTGTGTGTTCTGAAATTGATCTGTGTGTTGAGAATTTGATTAGGATGTGTTTTAGTGTGTCTGTATATTTCATATTGTTCTAGGGTGTTGAGTTTTTGGTTTTTGGGTTATATGTGTAGGATTTCCATGTCTGTATTTATGTTATTGTATGTGTGGTTAGCATTAGTTATGTGTAGTAAGTAAGTAAATAAATAATGAAATGCTCAATAAGTTTTTGTAGCTTTATTCTCTTCAGCGCTAATCAACAATAACAATAATCCAGGTTGCCAGGCAACGATAGAAAACAAAAGATGCGAAAACAAAGGAATGAGGTGCATAATCAAATTGAATTCTATTTCATATTTCAGTATAAAATATAAGTATCATTTGAAATTTCAAACTGGGGGTAGCTGAGGGTGGAGGTAAAATCTGAAATGCAATTAAACCTGGTTTTAGACTTTTCCCTCATTATCTAAATTGATGTTTTATTGTTTAAATTGAATTCAATTTCAATATTTACTTATTTAGACTGGGAAGTTTTGAAATGAATGCCCTGTATAATACGTGCAATCATACTGAAACGAATGTCACGAGGTTAAAAAAAAACTAAATGAAATCTAAAATACAATCTGTATGGATAACTTTGTGACTAACTATATGCGACCTATTTCGAACTTTTATTATAATCCATGGGACGTTGCAATATGATTCAAAAACTAATGTAATTCAGTTTTGTTTTGACATAGACGCGAAATGTATGCGTGCACAATACATGCGAACTATAGAAAGTTAATATAAAGTTGGTATTATTCATACGTGTTGGAAGTGAAATAACCCCGCACATGTTCAGAGTGAATAGCTCAGGTTTCATATAGCAAAAAAGTGTAATACCATATTGGCGGAAAGGTCATAATTTTCTCAGGAAAAATATGCTTATTTCCAAATGTTTAACACCCTCTTATTCGGTAAATATTGCGAGTAGGATCGTGATTATTTATTTATATTTATTTATTTATTTAAATCCACCACCAACAGAAGCAGGCTTCCAATTACAGGTGACTTACACAGATACACACACAAAATACATAATAAAAAAACAAAACAAACAACACAAACGAAAGAAAGAAAATACATAACGGTAATAAGTGCCAGAATATAATATTGCAGTTAATATAGTGCCAAATGTCAATATAATGATGCAAAATTATTTAAAAACTAGAGTATAAACATTATAATACGCTTCTTCATAATTTAAATATCTAAGGAAATACAATTCTTTTTAATATTGTATGAAATTTTTCAACTGTTAAACTGAAATCTAATTGAGAATCACAGTTTAAGGACAGAGAGTTGTAAGTATTACACATAACAAACAATGGAGAGTTCTTGAAGAAAACAGTTCTAGGAACGGAAATAACAAAAGGTTGCCTATGACGTAATTCTGTTCTTTTACATTGAACTGAAGGAATTTAAGAAAATCACAGTTATTCAATAAACCGTTAACAGTCTTATAGAGTAAAATTTGACTATTTATTAATCGTCGAGATTTTAAAGTTTTATAATTAAATAAAAAAGTAACTGATTATATGAAATTTACTTGCCATATATTTTTAAAATATAAATAACGTAAAATTCTTTTCTGTATCCTTTCTATTTGCATCTGATGGGACTGGAACTGAGGTGACCATATTACAGACGCATACCACAGTCTACTATATACAGTCACGAAGCTCGAGTTTTGAGGGTGCTAGAAACAATAGAATGTGACGGTACTATTTTGCATTGCCTGTAATGAGGCGATATTAGCGATCCTAGTGGTGAGCAACTACCTAATGTTTGCATATTTACTACCTATTGAGCTTCGCGACTGTACATACTAGACTGTGCGCATACTCTAGCTTACTTCTAACTAGAGATTTATATAGAGTATCAATAGTATTTATATTTTTTTTATTCTTTTGTATTTCTGATTATAAATCCTATTGTACATATCGATAGAAAATCTATCTAAGATTAATTCATTCCTCTGGCGCATTTCCATAGTATGGACGTTTTTCCTGTAAAATTTTTCACTTGGTTATTTAACGATGCTGTATCAACTACAAGGTTATTTAGCGTCTATGAGAGTCGTGATAGTGGATGGTATTTGGCGAGATGAGGTCCAGAATTCGCCATATATTATCTAATATTCGAGTAGTGGAAAACTTCGAAAAAACCCAAAAAGGTAATCAGACTAAGTGGGGATCGAACCCGCGCCCGAACGCAACACAGTTATTCTAAATAGAATACCGTCTCTATTGTCCACACTACATTTCAGGAATGTTCCTCATATTTCATAAATCAGTAGACTACATCAATGATATTTATTAAAGGACACGCTTTGCTGTTTAACTTGCGTTCATTGGCTGTTAGCTCTGACGCCATTATTATGGCAAGCGTGGCCGAAGTTAATACTTGGAGAACGTCAATATGTAACAAGATTCGTTTTGTAGAGTGCAAAAATAATAAAATCTAACGCCAGAATTAATGTAGTTGAGGATTAAATACACGCTACCAACAATGAACAGAAAAATAATTATTTTTATGTTTCAATTCCTCTGGATAAAATTAAAGGATGATGCCACTGAAATTGAAAATATGAGTATAATGGAAGCTCTTAAGTTCGACATAAAACAAGTTCGAAATCCCATAGTTCGACCGCTTACGTAAGACAATTGAACACACTCCTATACGGGCACTAAGAAATGGGTTTGCCATTTGAATGGGAATTGGTTGTCTTGTAGTGATACTTTTTTTAAAGGAAAACAGAATATTTTATTGATTAGGATATCCATATTTAATCACTGATTTTAAATTAATGAACTCTTCTCCTTCTATTTGAGAATTGTGACGTTTGTGATACGAAACTGTCGAAACCCACTGTGGTACTAGAAGCGCATACACAAGTCTCGGGGCGGGCAGGAAATGCAAGTACAGTACTGTATTCGTTGATATACAACCAATAAGAATTTGTATTCATTTCACCTGCCACACCCACTACCATTATTGGACTGAACTTTTCAATTCTGTTCAGTCGAACTTAGGAGAATCCACTTTATAATTAATATTATCTACATGTAGGCCTACAATCTAAATATTTTAAGAAGGTATAACAATATATAAATCTGGCTTTCATGTAGTAGCTCCCTGTAAAGCAGGTTTGAATAATTTCAAGGAAAAATTGTTCCGGGGCCGGAAAAATTGTGACGGTGTCGTGTGTAGTTCCTGGGGTAGCTCAGTCGGTAGAGCGTTCGCGCGCTAAGCGAAGGGTCCCGGGATAGATACCCGGGCCCGAAACAATTTTTCCTTGAAATTATTCAAGGTATAACAATAGTTTATGTAAAGGTAACACTTCTTCTAAGCATTACATGTCCTTATGATGTTTGATTTGACTTTTACAACTAAATGCACTGATCTATCACATAGATCTATTGAGCTTGAATATTTGCTCCAGGTCTACTATACGTTATGTCCCTCTTAAGAGAAATAGAACAAGTTTCAGTAAATTCATGAAGGTGAGAATATTCTACAGATTGACCGTTCTCAGAAATACGGATAGCTATATGATTTTTCTATTATTATTATTATTATTATTATTATTATTATTACTACTACTACTACTACTACTACTACTACTACTACTACTACTAGTAGTAGTAGTAGTAGTAGTAGTAGTAGTAGTAGTAGTAGTAGTAGTAAATGGGCGCCAATCTTTTGTTGTGTGGATGCACCTGTTTCACGAGGACATGCCTTAGCCTTGCGTCACCTCGCAGTGCTCCAGTGGACGGTCAGACTAGAAATGTCTCTTTTCTTAGCTTCGCTTTTCTTCGCCTCGACTAAAAGGACGGCAAGCTTTTAGTGTCTACTCGCAGTCCAGTACAATGTTGCAATATCTCTGCCATTTCACTTATATTTCAGATTGTGTTTAGAAATTAAATAAAACGTTTGTGGAAGTTGAAATCTGCGTTAATTTTAAATAATATCAGTTCCCATTATATTGGATTAAGCTACAACATGAAGATGTACGACCCTGGTCAGTTAAAACTCCAAATGAAAAATGATGACCTCGTTGTGACATCGGGTGATGCAGCACAAACACAATTATGAGACATCTTTCGCGGAGGAGACCCCAACTAAGGAACAATCTGGGTTTATGATTGGACGATGTGTAAGATTATGAACGTGAACTGCCAAAATTGTACAGAATGCACGATACTTTTTAGACGCGTAGTAAAATACGATTGAATTTTTCCACACAAAAATATTAATAAAATGTTGTCAGAAGAACAGGTGCTGGAAAGAAGTCTACAAAATTACATTCAAGATTTCGGATCCAGATATTTATCAAAGTCCAACAAAGAATCATTATTTTCTCAGTACCTATTCACTATATTTTGCCAAAAGTCCATGAAAAAAATTATGTAATACTCTATTATTTCTATTTTCAGTTAGGTACTCACTGTAACGTGGCTGCCATTGTCTACTTTTGAATTATGCTAAGTTTCAAATGTGATATACTTTTTAAATCTCATTTTACATAATTATAATTATTGGTCGTAAACTCCGGTTAACAAATACCCGACAGATGTGTAATTAGATACAGGCCAATCATATAGTGCCTGCTGAATGTGATATCACAGTCTAGTTTATACAGTCACGAAGCTCAACAAGTAGTAAATATGCATCCATAGCTAGTTGCTAACCACTAGGATCGCTACTATCACCTCATTACAGACAATGCGAAATAGTACCGCCACAGTCTATTGTTCCTAGCACCCTCAACAACTCAAGCTTCGTAACTGTATAATACTACACTGTGGTAATATTCTACACTAGTGTCCAAAACTTAAGGATAGTTCGTAAAACAGAGAAATGAAAGGGAAAATGGTGAGCATTCGCTATAAAATTTTATCACAGTGTGTGCCACATCGTACTTGTGCATAGGGAGGGGTACTCCAACCTCCGCCTCCCCTCCGAATAAACACGTGTTTGGAAGGTAAGCAAACATACCAGTGCGACTCATTCGTTCTTGTTCTGTCATTGTGAGCAGAGGGTAGTTTCTTATCACAGTGTATACAGGACAACACAAACATGCCACAGAGACGCCAACTGGATCCTGTTTTGAAGGGTAGAATAATCAACGTCTGGAAGCATGTCAGACATAGACCGAAGTTTCTCGAGCTCTAAATGTGGCACAAAGTGTCATTTCCAGGCTTTGGCGACGGTTCGAAGACACAGAAGATGTTCGTCGTAGGGGGGAGTCGGGTAGTATCGGACATCGGGTAGTATCGGACATCGGGTAATATCGGACAGTGTCTTTCTTTCATCTACCACAGTGTTCGGCAGATGCTGCAGTTATGACGTGAGAGCCAGTCAGGCCTCAAGAGCTTGGAAGAGCGAGCAGTTGAGTCGCATTACTGTTATCACGCACCAGCGCAGTGGCGTCAGTGCAGCAATGATACGACAGATCTTGGAGATAAATTGATGGAATCACATTCCTGTATTTTGTTAGGGAATAACTACTCTGCGGTCATGATGGCAACATTCTTGGCAAATTCCCCGTCATTAAAAGAACGCATGTTCTTTGCAATGGCTAGTGAAATCCTATATCTTAAGCCTTAAGCTTACCATTGATTCACTGACAGTGTGTTCCCTAGCTTTACTTAACAATTTATCTTTCAATTGCTGCACTAGTACTTGTCGATAATCATTTGTGTGGCATAGAGAATAATGGCATTGTATATTGAATTTCTTTACATGCTCAAACAGCTCGCCACAAATCAAACACTTCGCCATTCCTCCATACTCCATAACACAGTTTGATCTCGACAAAGCATTTAACTTGGGCACGGTAGTAACACAAAGTGATGGTGTGTTTCAAAAGTTGAAATATACTTTGCAACTACTCACCAAGTTAGGGCCTGTATAGTTCAATCTGTATATTGTGTAGGAAAATGTCTGTTAAAAACACTTGAACTGTTTTCAAGTTTCCGAGTAGACAAAGTGTTGTAGTACTGCTTAAATTATTTATTTCTGTATTTGTATATTTATAGCAGTTTCGGAGCCTCATTTACATAATGCGCTTCTGCAGCTGGCTGTATTATGAATTTCATATTATTATAAGTATATTAAATTTGATTACAAACCAAAATATTTTGTTACATTGATTTATCACGGATGTACAGTTTTGTGTTCGTACAAATGTATTGTAATTGTGCTGTTCCCATACTACCTCAGACGAATGGATCGCGCTCTGTCAGTGCATAGGCGCCGTACCACCACTGTTCAGATGAACCTTCTCTCCTCGCTGTGCCGACGGCCTTGGCTGTGCTCAGTATGCAGAGATTGCCGATCAAAGAGCGTGGCGGCTCCGTGGTATGACGTCACAGAGCACGGAACATGCCGGTCACTGATCTACCACCTAATGGTAGTACCTGAATGACATGGTTACGTTTCTCTATGCGACATCACAGAAACGTAACCATGTCAATCAGGTACTATCATTGTGTGGTAGATAAAAGAAACTCATTGACCGATATTACCCGATGTCCGATACTACCCGACTCTCCCCTATGCCTGTACAAGGTCGCCCACGGGTCAAAACGCCGCAAGAGGACAGTAACAGCACGACGTAATCAGACGATGCCTGCAAGGCAACTGTCTTCTGAGCTTGCAGCCGCCTCAGGCGTTCGATTTTCAAGGCAAACTGTATACCGGAGGCTCAGGGCAGGCAGTTCTCTATGCCAGACGACCAGCAGTGTGTGTCCAGCTCACTCTAGTATACATAAGGAACAGTTTACAGTAGAGTCGGCAACATCAACATTGGACCTTGGATGAACGGTAGAACGTGCTGTTTACAGACGAGTCCAGATTCAGTTTGACCAATGATTCCCGTCGCACACTAATCTGGAGAGAACATGGAACCAGGTTTCATCCCACAAAGATCATGAAAAAACGCCCATTTTGTGGTGGTGGCGTACTGGTGTGGACAGGCATAATTTTCAATGCACATACAGATCTGCACATCTTCGCAGCTGGTACTGTGAATGCCCAGAGAAACAGAGACGAGGTGCTGGAACGACATGTGCGGCTTTTCTGAGGTGCAATTGGTCCACACTTCATCTTTATGGACGATAATGCACGTCCGCATAGAGCCAACATGGTGGATGAGTATCTTGAGGGGGAAGATATCCAGCGCATGGACTGGCCAGCGATGTCCCTATAGCGATCTGAACCCTGTAGAGCATGTCAGATATGCATTAGGAAGACGAGTTGCAACCCGCCAGACTTTACCGAGGACACTTCCAGCCCTCCGCAATGCTCTTTGTCTGGAATGGGAACAGCTGTCTGCAGAGCTCTTGAACCACCTGATAGAGAGCATGCCACGGCGCTGCGACGCTTGTGTAGCCATGAGGGGTAACCACACCCCATATTAACCGCTCAGCACCATCATTGTTGTGGAAGTGATAGTCATATTTTGTACCGTAATTGTGTAAAATGTGTTCCTAGGCCACAATAAGACAAAATTCGCTGATATGTGTTATTCTATTACATACCAGCTCCTGTGTGATTCATTTGTACAAATTTGGTGCCATTCTGATAGGTTGGGAACAAAATATTGAATTATGCTTAACTTTTGGACACTAGTGTATTTTGTGTGTTCAAATAAGGACAACATAGGCCTAAATTACTGTCTTGAATGTGATGGTAAGAAAAAATGAAAAAAAAAAAAAGAACTACAGAGTGTAACAAAATTTTCTGGTTCAGTGAAAATTTTAGTTTTTTTTTTTTCAAATATTTGATGGTAAATATCACATTTTCAGCCTAATTATCAATAAAGGATTGCATCACACTACAATCAAGTAGTACCAACTCCTATACCATAAAGTTTGGTCATGGTTCCTGAGAAAATGGAAACTATAAAATAGAATAATTTTAACATACTGTTACAGAAACTTTTGTCACACTCTGTATAATCATATAATCTTACGATGATTATGATAATAATAATAATAATAATAATAATAATAATAATAGTTTTTATTTTTAAAAATTAAATACGCCGTACAAATACTGGATTAATTAACGTTGATGAGATTGGTATAATGAGATGGTATTTTGCGAGGTGAAGACGACAATTCGCCATATTATATTACCTAACTTTCGCCTTACATTTGGATAATACCTCGGAAAAACCCAACAAGTTAATCAACCCAAGCGGGAATCGAACCCATGCCCAAGCGCAACTTCACATCGGCAGGCAAGCGCGTTATCCGATTGATCTACCCCAATGGCTGAAAATAATAGGAATATGCTTCTTTTTATATATTGAATAATAAGTTACACTTCGTAGGACATGCTGTAACAAATTAATTTCCTATTTATTAATGTCTGGACTAACTGCACCAATTAATTACAAAGTCTTGCGTTTTAGTTCCAATTTTAAAACTGTACGCAATAAGAATGCAATGGAACCTCCCCACCCATCTGTTGCTTGACTTTCGACAACGGATGGGGGTAGACGCGTGCGTTCTACCAAACTTCTCACATTGTCAGTTCAAAGTTTCAGAATAAGTGAAGAATATTATTGTGTTATGCTGCAGAAACTTACGGTAGGAGGAGGGGCAGGTTGTCATAACGTGATGTTTACATGAAACTTTCATTGATATGCACTTTCTAAAAAGAAAAAAAAAAACTTACTGTCGAGTTCCAACTTGGATGTTTCCAATTTTTTTTCAAATTCCCCTTAGAGCTCGAATTAGAAATAATCCGCTGTACTATGAAAGAGAAAATTGGTGAACCCTGAGGTAAACCTCCAACTGCGATATTGCCTGGCACAAGCGACATTATGGACTTTTCCAATGAAAAATCGCAGACCTCCCCTGACTCGACTCGATCACCTGTGTGATAAGCTGATGTTCTAAAGCACGCAGACATCGCAGAGCGGATTCCGGTGGCAGTCTAGAGACAGAACGTGCTGCACCAAAAGAGAGCAACTAATCCCAACTAATTGGGTCTTATTTGGATTCGAATAGTCATACAGTGTACGACAGAAATAATTACCCGATTTGAATATCAGGCTGTCCTTGAAAATTGGTTACCTGTACTACACTCAATTTCTGTTTCATTTTTTCATGTAAATCAGAGTATAGTACATTATGCAACGAGCCTATAATGGTAGTAATTAAGACGCGAGTATGTTTGTTTATGAAACGAGCGCAAGCGAGTTTCATAATTTTCATACTAGCGTCTTAATTACTATTATAGGCAAGTTTCATACGACTTTTTATGCTCGACCATATTTCTAACTTGAAATTATTCATAAGTATTCACGTTATGGTTATCTAAGTGAGGAGCGGAACTGACCTTCCAAATTGTGAGATGTGCGCAGACGCGAAAGTATTGATTCTTTTCCGAGGAACGAAAGTCATCGACCTTGATATAATCTAGAGAATAACATGAACATTAATCTTGATATAACCTGGAAATTGATTTAGAATTGAAAAATGAGATGACAAATTGAATTTATTTGAATATTATTTACAATTAACGCTAATTATTATAGTAACAGAAAATAACCTTCTGCGACAGTATTAGATTTCCAGCCTCCGTGACGTTTCGCTAGTTGTCTTTCGATTGCATATCCGAGAATAATCGATACTTGGCGTTTTATAATGCTACAATGGTGATTTCTCATTGGCTGAACAACTGAACTATAATGAATAGGTGTACTTTAATGAGGTGCATTAAAGGGCTACTGCCAGGTGTATAATTACATTTCGGCATGGTCGAGCATAAAGTTATTTAAATTGCTGTACATGTTCTTCGAATAAATCCCACACCTTTGCTATGTAAATATATTTTTACGCATAACTATGTTTTTCTCCTCACTAAGTATTGGGGTGGGTAACTTGGGAATTGATTTTCATATAGAAATGCAACCCCTTCCTACTCGTCTTATCCTTGTACTCTTGCCTTCACCTTGTTCTCATTTCCCCGTAGTCTTCCCCATATTCATCTCGTTTTCTCGTATTCACAATGTCTTTCCTTATTCTAATAGTCCTTCCCCTTATACTCCTTATCTTACCCGTATCCTCCTCATCCTTCTCGTATTCTCCTCGTCTTATTCCTTTCTCCTCGCCTTTCCATTATTATCGCACTCCTATTGTTCTCCTCGCCTTCCGTTTACTTCCACTGTTTTCCCCTTATTTCCCTTTTATTAACCTTATTTCCATTGTCCTCCACTAATTTACAATGTACTCCCCTCATTCCATTTGTCCTCCCCTTATTCACATTGATGTCCTGGACTCATTTCCATTGTCCTTGTCTCATCTCCTTTGTCCCAGACTCATTCCCACTGTCCTCCACTCAGTTCCAGTATCTTCGTCTCATTCCCATTGTTAAGTATACCTCTTCATAGAACATCTCGTTATTCATAATCTTTTACAGTGTCCACCTCGCGACAATGGAATTCCCTGTCACAAAGTATTAGGGGCTGCAAGAAAATAAACACTTTTAAAAACAGCTTAAAAGATAATCTTCTTAGCATTTCACTCCAATCATATTGACTTTAAACTATCACTGTCTATATTGTTTCTGCTTCCTTTAGACATGCATCCTGATAGTGATGTATTTTCAAAATTGTCTCATAATAATCTCTTTCTATTATCTGACATTATTTGAAATATATTAACATTATATTTATTTTAGCTTAATTCTGCTACACAGTTTATTTCAGTGTTTAATTAATAGTTAATAGTATTTTGTTGTTTAAGTCATAAATAACTCTTGTATACATGTAGCTCTTATCTAAATCAAATTGTTGAATTCTTTTTAAGTTGATACATATGTATGTATACTTTTTGCTGGTTGAGTGGAAGAGAAGGCCTTACGGCCTTAACTCTGCCAGCTAAAATAAATTATTATTATTATTATTATTATTATTATTATTATTATTATTATTATTATTATTATTATTGTCCTCCTTTATTCCTACTGTTCACCGCAATTCCAATTGTCCCCCATTCACATGTTGTCCTCCAATCATTTTCATTGTCCTCACCTCATTCCCATTGTCCTAGATTCATTCCCATTGTCCTCTAATAATCCCAATTATCCTACACTCAATCTCATGGTCCTCGTCTAATTCCCATTCTCCTCCTCTTATTTCCATTGTCCTCGCCTCATTCCCATTGCCCCCGTCTCATTACCATTGTCCTTCACTCATACTCATTCCCACTGTCATCGCCTCATTCTCATTGCCCTCCCCCATTGCCACTGTTCTTTCAAATTGTTCTCCCCTCACTCCAATTTTGCTTCATTCATTCTTATTTCCATTATCCTCCACTCATTCTCATTGTCCTCGCCTCATTTCTACTGTAATCCTTCGTTCTCAATGCCCCTTTTTTCCCCATTGCCCCCCTTATTCCCATTGTCTTCCGTTTATTCCCACTGTAGTCCTCTTAAACTCATTGCCTTCCCTGTGTTCTCATTGCCCTCACTTATTCTCTTTTTCTTCCCATTATTCTGATTATTCGTCCTTCATGTATTTCCCTCGGTCTCCTTGTATTAGCCTTTTTTCTCCTTGGACTCCCCTTGTTCTCTTTGCTTTCCATCGCTTCTCTTAGTCTTCCCGTTATACCTATATTCTCCTTGTTATCCTTGTATTCGCTTCGTTTCATTTCTCAAACCACCCACACGTATTTCTACGTAAATGTAATGAGAATAGTAAATCTATGCACTGCTGACATGCAATCGCATCCACACGTAGTTCTACGAAAAAAAAAATATGCACTTGTGTACATGGAATAGCACCCACATGTAGTTGTACGTAAAATAAACAAGAAGGCACCTGCCTATTTTTTAAGTGTGGTGATTTTGTTGTAATTATTGAACTATTCATTCGACGATATTTTAACATATGCAGGAATGGACTAGTTCCTAGTCAGAAAGCGATCAAAAATTAAGGCCCATTCACAATGAAAATTAAAGAAAACCGTAACATAAACACAGAAGTTTGCGCCCAGGCTACCAAATGGGATAATTCCTAATGATTCACATAAGCTTTGACAAAAAACATTACCGTAAGACGTTAACATGAAAGTTTACAAACACCAAACTTTCATGCTTATGCTTACGTGATTTTCAAACAGAACACAATCGTGGAGCGTTGAAGTATACGACAGAATATGATGAAATGGCGTCGTTGTTATGTCTCCATGGTTACCAAGTATGTTTGCTGTTATGTTTATGTTCCCATCGTGAATGATGATATGACTTCTTGATTTTACTGTAACGTTAAGTTAACGCTTACGTTATGTTTAATTTTCATTGTGAATGAGCCTTTAAGGTCAGTAATTTAAAACTGCGTTCGTGAGTGTAGACGTTGTACAGTAAAAATAGGCCTATTGGGAGCTAACAACTCTTTACGGAGTAGGCCATCACGTCCTATTATTCGTCACTCACGATTCCTGAATAATACGGTCGAAGTTTACTCGGTTAGATCTAACGCATCAGGATATGTACTTCCACCCATGTAAGATGCAATTGTCGCAGGTATTATTGGCACGAAATTTAAGTGCTTGTTATGATTTCCATATTCAGATTCTGGAGATGAGAGAGCGACATAAAGATTTCCTGGGCAAAATTATGATGTTTCACATGGCTCACTTCAATATAATTGGTTACGTTGACTATTACACTTTTACTACGTCACACTACTTTTGACCATAAAACGTTACGAAAGGACGTCTTTCAACCAATCATGGCTGCTTATCGCACAATTTTATCGCGTCCCTAGCATTTTTTTATTTTTATCACTACCCTAGCATTTGTTTCTTTGTTTGCCAATATTTCAAACTGCACTGGTCTGGACGTCAAAAAACAGAAAATTACAAACCACTCCAGTCGATGCACAGCACTTTCAAATATGATTCGCATTGGCATTCAAGAAGAATTAATAAAGATCACTGGTCATATATGAAGAGCACCATTCGGAAATCCTGAAAAAGTTGAGGGATACACCATGTACATCAACGAGTTCACTTCTTTTACGCACACGTCCAATATAACATCAACTGAACCAGCAACTACTAAAACATTCAAATTTGAAAATTGTATTTTCAATAATTGTTTCTTTTAAAATTATTCATGTTTATTTTCTATTTCATCATCGTTAATTAAAACGTTTCTTGTTTATTTCATCATCCCTAATTAAAACTTTTCTAACACTTGTTTATATTATTTAGTTTATGTTTGTTATAGCTTCTGCTATATGATATTATGAATAGTTACGTATCAGAGATTGTTTAATACTAAGATTTATTGAAAATCATCTGTCAAGTGACGTTGATTACTGGGATCCGGATGATGGAAGTAGAATGCAAATGTTTTAATAAAAATGAAACTGAATCTACAAAGCCTTCTTGACTAGTATCCGTCCACAGAGTTCAATGAAGATTCCATAGTTGGCATAACTGATAACAAGAAAACATAATCATAAAACACTACTGCCATCTAGCGTAATGTTGAGATGGTACAATAATACATTTGAAGACAGTTATATTTTCGTAAGCCAATTAATATTTTATTGTATTGGAGTACTTTGTTACTTCTAATCTTTATATACTTTCTTCTAATCGTGTAATAGTCAATTAAATCCCACTCGAGTTTTGATTTTCTCTAGATAAATCAAAACCTCTAGTGAGAATACTGTTGACAAATCAAAATTTCAGAACTGAAGTCCTGGACTCGTGTTTCACAACAGTTTCGAAGTGAAGAACTTTCTGTGCGGTGCAGAGTTGTTGGCTTTCGGCGTTGTTCCCTCCCTGTTGTTTTCCAAATGACAACAGTGATGCTGTCAAAATTACAGCATATCGATATGAGGCTACGTTACAAGACTTCGTGAAGTCGCAACCTTTTAGAAAGAATATGAGCATTGATTTAGTATGGCGCAACATTCCACACAGCTGGAGCATTCGTGACAATTACAAAAACAATTGTTCTAATTTACATTGTATCCTCATCTGGCAATTTACATTGGCCGCACATATCTCCCAATTTACGGTGTGTGATTTTTTCAGTGGGTTTCTTTACAGTCCAGAGTCTATTCACATCACCCGACAAACGATCTAAATTTGAATAGAAACATAGAAATAGAGATACAAGCGGTTACACCTGATATTGCGCAGAAAATAATAGTAAGAATATAATATTATATATTTTTAATAATCATGGTCATCTCACTGATATAATTTTTGAAATTGCGATTATTTAATTATGGGTTTTCATTACTCATTTATAATTGTGTGCATCAATGAACATTTCTAAAGGTGACATTTTATTTCAAAATAGTCTTTATTCTACTAAACTAATAAAATTTGCGACAGAATGTTATGGAACTGAAATTACAATGGAAATGCTTGCATCACATACCAGTGTCAAAGTAGAGTTTCCATACACAAGCGGAGTCGGCATATATATGTGACCTACTTCCAACTTCTATTGTAATCCATCGAACGATGCAATGTGATTTTAAAGTATTGTAATTCAGATTTGTTTTGACATGGACGCGAAATACATGCTTGCACAATACATGCTAACTACAGAAAGTTAATTTAACCCTGCAGATTTCCAGAGTAAATAGCTAATGTTGCATGTAACAAAAAATGTTTAATACCATATTGGTGGAAAGTTCATATTTTTTTTCAGGAAAAATGTATTTTTCCTAATGTTTAACACTTTATTCTGTAACTATTGCGAGTAGGATCGTGATCATTGTCCATATCGATAGGAAATCTAATTAATTCCTGTGGCGTATTTCCATAGCGTGGACGATTTTCGTGTACATTTAATTTAAAAAACACTAATTTCAAGAAACTGAACGATGCGAACAGATATCCCGACGATTGGAATAAACCTCCAACTACGACCTTGTCTGCCGAAAGCGTCATTGTGGACTTCCCCAAAGAAAATTCGCAGTTCTCCCCTCGACTCGATTCAAGGCCACCTGTGTGACAAGCTGATGTTCTAAAGAACGCGGCCACCGCAGAGCGGATTCCGTTGGCAGTCTAAAGAGAGAGCGTGCTGCAGCAAAGAGACGAAGTAATCCGAACTAATTGGGTCTTATTTCGGTTCGAATAATGATACAAGGTACGACAGAAACAATTACCCGATTTGAATATCAGGCTGTGATTCAGGACTGGTTATTTGTACTACACTCATTTTTTTCCATGTAAATCAGCTGATTCAAATATTCATCGGAATTCTGAGTTTTACCACAATCTACTATATACAGTCACGAAGCTTGAGTTTTGAGGGTGCTAGAAACAATAGACTGTGACGGTACTATTTTGCATTGCCTGTAATGAGGCGATATTAGCGATCCTAGTGGTGAGCAACTATCTAATATTTGCATATTTACTACGTATTGAGCTTTGCGAGTATATATACTAGACTGAGGTTTTACCATGAACGCATTTCTTTAGGGAGATGTGGCTTTGGCCAGAGCCCTAAAAGTTAGTTTCATGGCTTTATGACTGGCTCTGGTAAACTATGTTTATGGATGTATTGTTCTTCATTGTTTTGTGCCTGTTTTTATGGACACCACTCGCCACACAAACCATGCTGGGCTTTGGCATCTCTGCCATACAACATGCTGCATACTGTCCAAATTACCACATTCTCCCTGATGGAAGTTCCATAATACATTTGTATTGACTGGATTTCCCTCTTAGTCGTCCAATTATTATTATTATTTTATTATTATTATTATTATTATTATTATTATTATTATTAAGGTGTGAATCCATTCAGCAATTATACATAAAATGCTATTATTTTTATGCTCGACCATGCCGAAATGTAGTAATTACACACCTGGTAGCAGCCCTTTAATGGACCTCATTAAAGTACACCTATTCATTAAAGTTCAGGTGTTCCACCAATCAGAAAACACCATTGTAGCAATATGAAAGCGCAAGTATCGATTATTCTCGGATATGCAATCGAAAGACAACTAGCGAAACGCCACGGAGGCTGGAAATCCAATACTGTCGCAGAAGGTTATGTTCTGTTACTATAATAATTGGCGTTGATTGTAAATAATATTCAAATAAATTCAATTTGTCATTTCGTTTTTCAATGTCTAAATCAATTTCAAGGTTATATCAAGATTAATGTTTATTTTACTCTGTAGATTATATCAAGGTCAATGACATTTCCTTCTCGGAAAAAATCAATACTTTCGCGTCTGCGCACATCTCACAATTTACGAGATATTGCACAAGGTCAGTTCCGCTCCCCAGTCAGATAAGAATAACATGAATACTTATGAATAATTTCAAGTTAGAAATATGGTCGAGCATAAAAAGTCGTATGAAACTTGCCTATAATGGTAATTAAGACGCTCGTATGAAAATTATGAAACTCGCTTGTGCTCGTTTCATAAACATACTCGCGTCTTAATTACTACCATTATAGGCTAGTTGCATTATGTACTATAAGTTCACTCTGAAGAATTGATTCCCTTTATTTGAATTTGCCTTCAAATTTGAATAGGAACCCATTTCTGAACACTATGACAATTGAACGATTGTGGAATGAAGACGCTGGGAGAATTAAATTTCTATTATGCCTGTTTAGTGCCAGATTTCGTCGTCTAAATTAAAAATGTAAGTTCGGTATCGTAACAGTCTTCGTTCGTTTCTTTTTTCGAACGCTGTCTCTTAACTATGCTACGTCTTTACCTCAAGTAAACAAAGATATTTCCCTGTTTTTTTTTTGTGACAATTTCATAACGATGAAAAATGTTTCACCTCCTCGCGGGACAGGAGGATACATGCATTATTTACGCAGTGAAAGACGGATGAAAACAATCTTGTTTCCTCAAGGAGCATAAATTCTTCCAGTCCCTGCTAGCTCGACAACTTCTCTGACATCTCTGCTGACGAGAAGTATAAACGCAGTGTTGCAGGCGTTTCATTAAAGGTCGTATGTAAAGTTACAGTTTTATCTTAGCGGAACAGGAGAGCTTTGTTTACGAGGTTTATGTATTAAGAATGACATTGAAATAAAATTGCATTATTAAAATAATAATAATATAAACAGTACACATGGCAGACAGTGTTGTTCTCAACAATTTATCTCAGAACGCACAGTGGTTGTCAGGCTATAGCGGTAGTTGAGAATGTAGATACGAGTTAAACTAAGAATGTTTGTCTAATTCAGAGTAACGCTAAAGGCTGGTTCACAATAAACCGGAAACGGAAACGACAACAAGAACAAGAACGGAAGTAATGTTAAAATAAATGTATTTAAATGTGAGCATTCACAATAGTTAATTTAAATACTTTTATTTTAACATTAGTTCCGTTCTCGTTCTCGTTGTCGTTTGCGTTTGCGTTCCCGGTTTATTGTGAACCAGCCTTAAGTTTTTCATGGCTTATTCGTGCCATCAGACGGTTCAGATGCCATTTCGAAGGAATTAAAATGATGTAATTTATGAATTTATTAATACAGAAAAATAACAATCCGCTTAATAATTTCAGTATAATTATTTTATACAGGGAAAATCCAAAGAGAGATTATAGTTCAATAAAAATTGTGAAGTTTATATCGATCGCAATGTACTACAAAGTACACAAGACGTATGAGAATGTATGTGTCAACTTTGTGAAACGTATTTTAACTTATTTATGTTGTCAAAGAATTATCGTTGGAAACTTTGAAGTGACGGTGAAATAATTGAAAACCATAGTAAAAAAAATGCAAATTTCTGAAATTAACCACTTCCCTTATTATCCCGAGTTAACTCGGGTTGCTAACATGTGTCAAAATTTATTAACCCGAGTTAACTCGTTTGAGTCCCATTGTCTATTTCATAGTGATTTTTCAAGTATGTAAGAAAATTAGTGATGTACAGTGATTCTGCAATATTAAATGACCTCTCTACGAAAATAAAAAATATGGCACTTTTTTTCACAAAACTGGTAAAATACATAGTAAGGGAAGAGGTTAAGCTTATTTTGAGCGTACTGGAGCGGTCATCTACTGAATTAATTGTTAAGGGGAAGATACGTCTGTCAAAGGAGTGAAAAATTTCAGTGGTTTTCGTAAAACAGACATGTGAGAAGTCAATGTCCAGCCAGGAAGATTGTAGCAGTTACCAATATCCCATTCATACTATCTTGAAACACTAAATGGGTTATTTTACGACGCTGCATCAACATCTCAGGTTATTTAGCGTCTGAATGAAATGGTGATATGTCGGTGAAATGAATCTGGGGTTCAGTACCGATATTTGCTCATATTGGGTTGAGGGAACACCCCGGAAGAACCTCAAATAGTTAATTTGCTCCGACCTTGATTAGAATCCAGGCCGTCTGGTTTCGCGATCAGACGCGCTAACCGTTTTCCACAGGTGTACACTGAAACATTTATCAATGCAATTTTAAACTGTAGTAGATTGGCAGTACTGCTTCTTACGTACGCGGCAAAAGCCACCTCAGAAAAAAATACTTTGGCACGTGAATTGTTGTATTAGTTATGGAGTCATCTTTAGCTGCAGAAGTAACTTCATGGAAGAAACGTAAGCAACGAAAGGAGAAGAAACAGGATATAATAAAGTAAAGGAGAGGCACATTCCAGCCACAAATGTGTATTTCTTCTTAAAACAACCATTGTCCACAGTTACCTGCATTTACACATGCATTTCTAAGAAATATTTTAAGTTATAAAATAATGTACTTCAGTTTTCCCAAGTTTCTACAACACTTTAAGAAATGACATGATGAATTTCGTACTTGAAGTGTCAACAACACTCATTCCAGATAGATTTTTGTTTCTCCTGAAAATTTATCTTTTTGGACTATGGTTGGTTTCTTTTTTTTTTTTTTCAAAACTCTTCAGGTAATAACATAACCAGGTATTAAATGCTTTACAATATATTACAAGAAATTTAAAATATCACAAGAGAATAGACCTTAAATTAATGCTGATCAAGCGTAAGGGCGAGAACACTCGGTTTACACCATATAGAAAAATTCTACACCGAATACGTTAAATATTTTTATGCTCGACCATGCCAAAATGTAGTAATTATACACCTGGTAGCAGTCCCTTAATGCATGTCATTAAAGTACACCTATCCATTAAAGTTCAGGTTTTCGAGTATTCTCGGATATCCAATCGAAAGACAACTAGGGAAATTTCACGGAGGCTGGAAATCCAATACTGTCGCAGAAGGTTATGTTCTGTTACTATAATAATTAGCGTTAATTGTAAATAATATTCAAATAAATTCAATTTGTCATCTCGTTTTTAAATTCTAAATCAATTTCCAGGTTATATCAAGACTAATGTTTTCTAAGTTATATCAAGGACAACGATATTCGTGCCTCGGAAAAAATCAATACTTTCGCATATGCGCATATCTCACAATTCAGGTCAGTTCCGTTCGTCACTTAACATAATCATAACATAAAAACTTATGAATAATTTCAAGTTAGAAATATGGTCGAGCATAAAAAGTCATATGAAACTTGCCTAGAATGGTAATTAAGACGCTCGTATGAATATTATGAAACTCGCTTGCGCTCGTTTCATAAACAAACATACTTGCGTCTTAATTACTACCATTATAGGCTCGTTGCATAATGTACTATCTCGTGATATGCTTTATGAACTTCACAAAGAAAAACCTTTTTGCTGTGTTAACAGTAATATGTTTACAGATTATTTTGTTTAATTATCATTTGCACGACGTACGGAAATTAAATTATTTACGTTGCACCGAAATAGGCAGCTTTCACTTTATGCATTACACATAAAATAAAATTTCTTGTATATTAGAAAATGAGATTTACAATTTCAGTAATGAATTTTTCGGAAAAAAATTTATACAAATTCCCATCATACGTCCCTTCGATTGCTACGGCTTCCAGTTTTACTTGAAAGGAAATTGTTAATGAACTTACATGCATACCTCCCTTAAAGCTGTCCATACATATCTCCAACAGATAGACAAATATAAAAATTTAGCAGCCCAACGACTAAGCGAGGGCTTGTGAAAATTTACATAGAATATTTTATATAAAAAATGACTCCTATTTGGAAAGAGTAGTTGGGTTGCCATCTCATCTACCATATCTGTGGTCGCCGATTGATCAAATCTTCGTCCTGACAAGTATGTGTACTGGGTTCGAGTCTTGGTCTGGCCTGGAATTGTTTGATGTGAAAAATCCATAGTGACATTTGTGATAGACAAGGTCGTAGTTGGAATACTACTCGGGGTTCTCCCGTTTCCCCGTATTAGGCATCAATATCGTGCCCTCCGATCTCCATTCCCTCGAACACAAAATGGCGACGCACAGAAGGGACTCGTTTATGAACGATTCGCGTTGCCTGCTCAAAACCTGGGTCCTTGTGTCCACCACCCGGAATGCCCTGCAGTCACTCATGGATGTCTGCCCTATAACTTTACATGCGGATAACATCGTGAACTCAAAGCGCTTCGCTGTCTCAGTGAGAACTATCTACTCAAAGTTGGGACTACTCAATTTTTCGGTGATTATTTTTTCAGAATTTAATTTCGCAATATTACTGTTAGTTCGGGAAGCTAAATTTTGTGTTCATGTGTTGTGAAGATGTGAACAATATGTGCAATTTCAGTAGAAGTTACGATATTAGTTGAGTAGTTACTAACTCGGCTGCTCTTATGAAGCATTGTGTGCAGTCACGTGTACTCACGAGCAAAAAAGAGCAAAGAGAGTACAATGAAAATGAGGGGATGTCAATGGGAATGACAAGATACCAATTGGAATGAGTGGAGAACAATGGGAGTGTTGGGAGAACAATGAGATTGATGGGAGGACAGCAATGAGATTGATGGGAGGATAATGGGAATGAGACGAGGACAGAGACAATGGAAATGAGGGGATGTCAATGGGAATGAGAAGATACCAATTGGAATGAGTGGAAAACAATGGGAGTGTTGGGACAGCAATAGGAATGATTGAGGACAACAATGAGATTGATGGGAGGATAATGGGAATGAGACGAGGACAGAGACAATGGAAATGAGGGGATGTCAATGGGAATGAGAAGATACCAATTGGAATGAGTGGAGAACAATGGGAGTGTTGGGACAGCAATGGGAATGATTGAGAACAACAATGAGATTGATGAGAGGACAATGGGAATGAGACGAGGACAGAGTACAATGGAAATGAGAGGATGTCAATGGGAATGAGAAGATACCAATGGGAATGAGTGGAGAACAATGGAAGTGTTGGGACAGCAATGGGAATGATTGAGAACAACAATGAGATTGATGAGAGGACAATGGGAATGAGACGAGGACAGAGTACAATGGAAATGAGAGGATGTCAATGGGAATGAGAAGATACCAATGGGAATGAGTGGAGAACAATGGAAGTGTTGGGAGAGCAATGGGAATGAGGGATGACAACAATGAGATTGATAAGAGGACAATGGAAATGAGACGAGGACAGAGTACAATGGAAATGAGGGGATGTCAATGGGAATGAGAAGATACCAATGGTAATGAGTGGAAAACAATGGAAGTGTTGGTAGAGCAATGGGAATGAGGGAGGACAACAATGAGATTGATGGGAGGACAATGTGAATGAGACGAGGACAGAGGACAATGGAAATGAGGGGATGTCAATGGGAATGAGAAGATACCAATGGAAATGAGTGGAGAACAATGGGAGTGTTGTGAGAGCAATGGGAGGAGGACAACAATGAGATTGATGGGAGGACAATGGGAATGAGACGAGGACAGAGGACAATGAGAATGAGGCGAAGGCAATTTGAATTAGAGGAGGAAAATTTGAATGAGGGAGGACAATTGGAATGAGGGGAGAGCAGGAGGGCATTGGGATTTTATGGACGACAATGGAAATAAGGAGAGGACAATTTAAATAGAGGACAACGGAAATGAGAAGAGTAAATTGGAATAAATGAATCACAAGGGGATTAAGGGGAAGACAAGGAGAACAATGAGAAGGCAATAGTAATTGAAAAGCGATGAGAATAAGGGAAGTCGAGGATAAAAGAAGAGGGGGAGACTAGAGAAGGACGAGGATAGTGAAAGGCTAGGAGAATACGGGAAGGACGTTGAGAATACAGAAAAGACGAGAATATGTGAAGAAAACGAGAACAATTAGTACAAGGGGATGGCAAGAAACCAATCAGAGCATGGCGAAGAGAAGGAGAATACGAAAGGTGTTGCATTTCTTATGACAGTCAATACACAAATTACCACCCCAATACCTAGTGAGGAGGAAGATACATTTCTGAATCAAATAAATGTCTTGACATAAAAAGGGCGTGATGTTCATTCGAATAACACTTCTAGTTAGCTGTTTTACAAAAATTTAAAATCACGTACAGTAATTATCTCACAAAAAATCCCAAGGTTGTGCTCGTGAGTGTTCTTGGAAATACGAAGGTACAAAATGTACATTACGGCAATATTAAAAATGATCAAGATACATTACAAAATAAAATAAGACTAATTATGATATATAAATGAAAGTAATATTCTGAAGAGTCCGTATTCTATTAAAGAAAAATTTGAAAAATAATTTATACCCAACCTTCTTAAACCGAAAATTATTCATTACCAGAGCAAGAGATTTGGAGTACTATAAAGTAATGTTGAAAAGTAGTATATGAGTTATTATTATTATTATTATTATTATTATTATTATTATTATTATTATTATTATTATTATTATATTTTCAACAAAGGCTCCAAGTGAAGTCCCTGAATTTAGACGAGAAAGTTTTCTTCGCATTTCAACATCCACAGACTTAATCCATTCACTACACATTTTTGTTTCTTACAGATTCAGTTTGGTCTCTTCCGGATGTGCTTAAAATACTGTATCGACTTCTAGTTCCAAGTCCGGAGATGAGGTTGGACCATCAACTGATACCTCACGATGTCTCTTTTTAGACGGGAAACTCCGAGATAAATTTCTTATTAAATAACTGAAAACCTCTGAAGTACCATCGTCCTCAAGTCGAAGTTGACAGGATATATGTTATCTAGTACTGTTTACTTGTTGCGGTTGGAAACACCGCCAGAAAAATTACGTAACATCGACCATTCAGTCTTTCATTTAACGTTTAAATTATCTCTCTTCATTTTCTTCACACTTAAGAAACATTTCTATATAAATCTTTAAGTGAAAGAGAGAGAAGAGGAAACGAGAGAGCAAGGAATATTAATGGTCGACTGGAATACATTTAATTATTCTGTAACTTGACAGAAGGAAAGACATGACATCGAAAAATATTTTCAAACAACTTTCTGCTGTCACGAAGTGCTGAATCCGGCAGCTCTTCTAAAATTCAATTCACTTGGTTGAGTAAAGAAAGGCTTCAATGTCACCTTTCCAATTATGCGGTGATATTACAGACTTCATGTTTTCAAGGGAAGAAATCTTCCTTTGAAAATGCATGGAAACGAGAAAAAGGAACAATTTCTGCTTCTTGCATTCGCATAGAACAGTTTTAAGGTTACGCTCTTCATGATGAGAAATCTGTGTAACTACGATGCTGCATTAATTCTAAGTTGTAAGTTTTACAGCTGTGTAATGATTCAGTTATAACGTTTATGCGAATGATACTGTTGCGTCGGTATATTTTTTTAACTATTATTCAAAAGAAATAGGGTTCAGTCTTAGAAAAACGTTTTGTTGCACAGATACTTTGTAAGTCCCAGAAAAGAGGCAGTGAGCATAACAAGAAATACAATGAAACAAAATTAATTTTATTTTTTGTATTTCAGTAGGTTATTTTACGACGTTTATCAGCACCTAAGAATACTTAGCGTATGAATGAGATGGTGATAATGTCGGTGGAATGAGTCCGGGATCCAGCACCGATAGTTATCCAGCATTTGCTCATATTGGGTTGAGGTATGAAGATGATAATGCCGGTGAAATGAGTCAGGGGTCCAGCACCGATAGTTATCCAGCATTTGCTAATATTGGGTTGAGGTATGAAGATGATAATGTTGGTGAAATGAGTCAGGGGTTCAGCACCGATAGTTATCCAGCATTTGCTCATATTGGGTTGAGGTATGAAGATGATAATGCCGGTGAAATGAGTCAGGGGTCCAGCACCGATAGTTATCCAGCATTTGCTAATATTGGGTTGAGGTATGAAGATGATAATGTTTGTGAAATGAGTCAGGGGTTCAGCACCGATAGTTATCCAGCATTTGCTCATATTGGGTTGAGGGATGAAGGTGATAATGCCGGTGAAATGAGTTCGGGGTCCAGCACCGATAGTTATCCAGCATTTGTTCATATTGGGTTGAGGGATGAAGGTGATAATGCCGGTGAAATGAGTCCGGGGTCCAGCACCGATAGTTATCCAGCATTTGCTCATATTGGATTGAGGGATGAAGGTGATAATGTCGGTGAAATGAGTTCGGGGTCCAGCACCGATAGTTATCCAGCATTTGCTCATATTGGGTTGATGGATGAAGGCGATAATGCCAGTGAAATGAGTTCGGGGTCTAACGCCGATAGTTATCCAGCATTTGCTCATATTGGGTTGAAGGATGAAGGTGATAATGCCAGTGAAATGAGTCCGGGGTCCAGCACCGATAGTTATCCAGCATTTGCTCATATTGGGTTGAGGGATGAAGGTGATAATGTCGGTGAAATGAGTTCGGGGTCCAGCACCGATAGTTATCCAGCATTTGCTCATATTGGGTTGATGGATGAAGGCGATAATGCCAGTGAAATGAGTTCGGGGTCTAACGCCGATAGTTATCCAGCATTTGCTGATATTGGGTTGAAGGATGAAGGTGATAATGCCGGTGAAATGAGTTCGGGGTCCAGCACCGATAGTTATCCAGCATTTGCTCATATTGGGTTGAGGGATGAAGGTGATAATGCCAGTGAAATGAGTTCGGGGTCTAACGCCGAGAGTTATCCAGCATTTGCTCATATTGGGTTGAAGGATGAAAGTGATAATGCCAGTGAAATGAGTCCGGGGTCCAGCACCGATAGTTATCCAGCATTTGCTCATATTGGGTTGATGGATGAAGGCGATAATGCCAGTGAAATGAGTTCGGGGTCTAACGCCGATAGTTATCCAGCATTTGCTCATATTGGGTTGAAGGATGAAGGTGATAATGCCGGTGAAATGAGTTCGGGGTCCAGCACCGATAGTTATCCAGCATTTGCTCATATTGGGTTGATGGATGAAGGCGATAATGCCAGTGAAATGAGTTCGGGGTCTAACGCCGATAGTTATCCAGCATTTGCTCATATTGGGTTGAAGGATGAAGGTGATAATGCCAGTGAAATGAGTCCGGGGTCCAGCACCGATAGTTATCCAGCATTTGCTCATAATGGGTTGAGGGATGAAGGTGATAATGTCGGTGAAATGAGTTCGGGGTCCAGCACCGATAGTTATCCAGCATTTGCTCATATTGGGTTGATGGATGAAGGCGATAATGCCAGTGAAATGAGTTCGGGGTCTAACGCCGATAGTTATCCAGCATTTGCTCATATTGGGTTGAAGGATGAAGGTGATAATGCCGGTGAAATGAGTTCGGGGTCCAGCACCGATAGTTATCCAGCATTTGCTCATATTGGGTTGAGGGATGAAGGTGATAATGCCAGTGAAATGAGTCCGGGGTCCAGCACCGATAGTTATCCAGCATTTGCTCATATTGGGTTGAGTGATGGAGGTGATAATGCCGGTGAAATTAGTGAGGGGTCCAGCACCGATAGTTATCCAGCATTTGCTCATATTGGGTTGAGGGAAAACCCCGGAAAAAACCTGAAACAGATAAATTGCCCCGACCGGGAATTGAACCCTGGCGACCTGGTTTCGCGGCCAGACGCGCTGTTACTCCACAGGTGTGGATAATTAATTTTATTACCTCAACTAATCCTTCTGTTGTGAACCAGGTCGCTCGTCCTCTGATCATGTGCATTGCCTCCTTTCTGGGACTTACAAAGTATCTGTGCCACGAAACATTTTTCTAAGACTGTACATAAATGCAATTATTCATCCTTATAAATAAATGCAAATTTCTTTTTATGGATTAGAGATAAATTATATTTTTCTTAATTCCAAAATTTAATATACGTGACTTCATTTACAAATTTTGCTCTAAGCATATAAATGTAAAGGTCCACACCTGTGGAGTAACGGTTAGCGCATCTAGCCGCGAAACCAGGTGGCCCTGGTTCGATTCCCGATCGGGGCAAGTTACCTGATTGAGGTTTTTCCGGGGTTTTCCCTCAACCCAATGTGAGCAAGTGCTGGATAACTTTCGGTGTTGGACTCCGGACTCATTTCACCGGCATTATCACCTTCATCTCATTCAGACGCTAAATAACCTAAGCTGTTGATAAAGCGTCGTAAAATAACCTACTAAAATAAAAATATATAAATGTAAAGTTTGCATTAATTCACATGAAGAAGTCATTTGCATATTATATACTTTTTAAGAAATAATAATAATAATAATAATAATAATAATAATAATTATTATTATTATTAAAATTTTCTTATTACTATTATTATTATTATTATTATTATTATTATTATTATTATTATTATTATTTATACTGGCAGAGTTAACATGAAAATAATACAATAATAGAAAAAAGAAAGTAAAATACATTGTAATATAGTAAAAGCAACTGATTTAGTACAAATCGTTAATATGGAAAACGTAAGGTAGAATATAACAAAATGACAAGCATGATTTAAAGTTATTACGATACTCAAAGTGATGCAAGATTTTGAGATCTTTACACCGTAAATTTAAATGTGTCCTACATCTCAGAACAACTTGAAACCTATCATTTGGATCCAATCAAAGGCCATCTTCCAGGTGTCTACATCTATGGAATGTAATTAACGGGAGGGGAGCACTGTGACTCAGCACTGCGACCTGTTAAGATCTATTGTACTAACCCTCAAGCTAGGCGCATTCCCAAACCCTCTGAAGTTCGCAAATTATCCTTCCTCGATGTATGTTATTTCTAATGTGTTTTATAATAATAATAATAATAATAATAATAATAATAATAATAATAATAATAATAATAATAATAATAATAATAATAATAATGTCATACTTTTAACATATTTTAATCTGAAAATCTCATTTCTTTGGTACTTCTACAGTAATTGAGAACGGAGTTTCTGCTTTCTTGCATATTTCCTGCCTCTTGATATTGCTGACAGATAATTCATAAACACCGTAACACACAGCCGCACATTTTTCAATGTAGTCATAAGTACGAATATATTGAGGCGATATTTAAAGATAAAACACACATGTTATGTAAATTATACAGTGTTCATAGATTTGATAAGATACATTAAAGATTCTCCTTTAAGCCAAGCAACAACGCGGTTCGATCACCTGAACCATCCGTCGTGGTAAATAGTCACTGAAGATGGAGAAGCATCTCCGAAACATGTCCGACTATTAATAATTTCTTTAATAATTTTATTGTATTTATTAGTGTTCATAGAACTGTAATATATAATCTTTAATTATCTTATCAAATCTATGAACACTGTATAATTGACCTAACATGTGTGTTTTATCTTTAAATATGAAAAAAGCTAGTGAAGAAAAATTGGTCAATTTTTACTATGACGTGCGTCTTAAAATAGAACTTTTAAATAAAAGAATTTGGTTTAATAAAACCTGCTTAAAGGAGGACTGAGTCTCCTTTAAGCCAAGCAACAACGCGGTTCGATCACCTGAACCATACGTCGTGGTAAATGGTCACTGAAGATGGAGAAGCATCTCGAAACATGTCTAACTATTATTAATTTCTTTAAGAATTTTATTGTATTTATTAGTGTTCATATAACTATTATATATAATCTTTAATGTATCTTATATTGAGGCGAGATTAATTAAATTCACTGGAAAATTTACCGTAAAAGCCATTTCATGCGTTGGTTGTCCTGTTTGAATTGAGTGAAGCTGCGATCCAAATTTCTGATGGAAATTTTGATTCATTTTAATTTTTCACCAGGTAATCAGAGTAAATTACTGTCGAATTATATATGTTTTGGGAACAGTGGAATTAAGTAAAACACAAAGCAACTGCTTACTTCATTAGTGAGACTGTTTCTAGAAATTATGGAGCGAATATGTGCATCAAATGTTTCTCTAATGTTTCAGCGGTAAATTAACTTAAAAATTTTCGTCTGCTTAGACATTCTTTGCTGGCCATAGAATCCGTAGTGGGGGACATTCTTAAAGGCAATTCCGACTTAAAAAAAACTTTCTCAGGTTTAATTAAACAAGCGCAACTCTGATAACCCGGAGATGAATGCAACATATGAGGGGCAGGGTGTGTTACTGTTCTCTGATCTGCAAAGAACTGACAGGTCTGACTTCGGCCACAAACGTAGGCTATCACCCAAGGACAATAATGCATTTTCATTTAGTATCTTGCTCTTATTGTGAGTGTGTTAAGTGCTAAGTCTACAACTTTTTACTGCGTAATAGCGGTATTAAGGTCTTGCTGAATAGTTACTTTCTTCATTGCCCACGCACGTCAAACTACACGTCACTGATAAATGGCATCCTTGACAATGGCCATCTTCTCGGCACGTAACTATGCAACATGTTTGCAGAGGTCACAGAGCACAATTATCTCATTGTAATGTATGATTCACTGTAAGTCAGAAAAACCAAAACTCTCCTCTTAAGAACTAATGGAATCATATTGTCGTTTTACCACCACCTCCTTTGTTTATATGTTATGGCAATGCATTAGTCTGTTCCCATTATATCACTTTGCGACGGTTGGTTACAATAACATATTACAAGGTATCCAGACATCTTTTATTCAACAAACAATGGGAGGAAGTATACTGTACTTTGGTATTGAAGGAGGATACAAGGTTAAGTGTCTGATTTGCATATAATATATATATATATATATATATATATATATATATATATATTCATAAATATATACACATACAGGGACATCATTTTATTTTTACTAACATTTTTAATATTAACCTGTCTATACCTTTAGAGAACCGGAAAAACCGCTTGCTCCCCCCTCCAAGACTGGAGTTCGATGATACTGGCGTAAAACACAAATCACTCTACTAGGTATAGGATGGAAGAAAAGTAGTTCATCCATTTACGTAAACTAGGAAATATCGCGATTTTGAGTTTGATAATTTTCATTAGGTGTTTGTTTAATCAAAGTACAGTACTGTATTAAGAATAAGTGTTTTTACTCACGAAATGAGTTATCCATGCGAACGTATTCATTATGCAGTGTATACTGTCTACAGCACATTAGCGTACAATATAGAGAAAGAAGTTAAATTGAAAAATAATCACAATATGAATATTTAAACACAATTTTGAAAATGGTGGCCGTTCATTTCGATACAGGCTTCAGTTCTTTTGTGCATATTATCGCACTATAGACTATTGCATCTAATTCAAATTGCCAGTTTCGTCCTTCGTACTAGTAACTCATGTTGAAATAATTCTGTACCTACTCTACGTACTGTGAATTCATTCTTCACTTCTGCCCGACCCGAAAATATAAAATTACTCAGACATGCTATCTACTGTCCTTCCAAGTGGTTATGCCGCATGATTGTAGAAAGGGATGAAATCACGTGAAAGTTAATTACTTAACGAGGCCCTTTTATTTAAATTAAATTAAACAGCTGTATAATATTACGTAAACGTCCAATTCCTAAGAGAAATTAATGTTTTCAGAAAGAGCTAAGACAGCCCAGCTTTTACAGAGGGGCGAGCAGAAGCAGGTGGGGGAAATCGGGATGCGACGTAGGCAAACGGACAGTACCTGTGCGAAAATATGATTCAATATTGAAAGCTCTTTCGTCACTGGAAAACGCGAACATATTTCTGGAACGTACTATACTCAGTAACTCAGTACTGCTTACTATCTGCGGTCTTGGTTCTGTGTGGAGTTGCAACTTCCTTAGTAGAAGGGGTGGGAGTGAAGTACATTCAAAACTAAGGTACAATAAAAATTGAAGTAAAAATAAAATGATGTCCCTGTATATATATATATATATATATATATATATATATATATATATATATATATATATATATATTATTTATGCTCGACCATGCCGAAATGTAGTAATTATACACCTGGTAGCAGTCCTTTAATGCATTTCATTAAAGTACACCTATTCATTAAAGTTCAGGTTTTCGATTATTCTCGGATATGCAATCGAAAGACAACGAGGAAAACGTCACGAAGGCTGGAAGTCCAATACTGTCGCAGAAGGTTATGTTCTGTTACTATAATAATCAGCGTTAATTGTAAATAATATTCAAACAAATTCAATTTGTCATCTCGTTTTTCAATTCTAAATCAATTTCCAGGTTATATCAAGACTAATGTTATCTACGTTATATCAAGGTCAATGATATTCATGCCTCGGAAAAAAATCAATACTTTCGCGTCTGCGCACATCTCACAATTCACGAGCTATGAACAAGGTCACTTCGGATCTTCTGTCAGATACAAATAAAATGAATACTCCTAAATAATTTCAAGTTAGAAATATGGTCAAGCATAAAAAGTCGTATGAAACTTGCCTATAATGATAATTAAGACGCTCGTATGAAAATTATGAAACTCGCTTGCGCTCGTTTCATAAACAAACATACTCGCGTCTTAATTACTGTCATTATAGGCTCGTTGCATAATGTACTATTATTTATTTATCGTGGGTTTCCCGATATAGAAATATACCATCTACTGATTAAGGCAAACATATTCCATCAAATAAGCAATCAGTAACATCACTTGTTATTAGAGTTTGAATTTGAGTGTACTGACGTAAGGTTGAATTGATTATTATGAAATAATTTCATAATCAATTCAAACTTACGTCAGCTAATAATTCATGAATTTCATTTTCAGGTGAAGATAGATTACAGAACCTTAAAGATACGAAAGTACCAACTCCTGACGACCTTAGTACTGACAATGTTGTTAAAGTTTCATTTCGAATTGCATAATTATGTAGCCTTTTAATGAAAGGGAGTTCACAAAAGACTGTTTAATTACAACAGCATAGGAAGTTTGTCCCAAATTTAATCAAAGATTTTTAATCTATTAGTCTATGTCGAAACACTGTGACTAGAAGCGTGGAACAACTGCGGTGTGATATAGGTTAAGAGTAAACAGTGCCACAGAAGTCACTAAAACGGAAGGTGTTCAAGGAACACATTTGACTTTTTTTTCATCCTACAAAAAATGACAAAATTAACTGAAGCCGCCACTGTAACAGAGCGACATTACAGAAGTTTGTGACGTTGATGAGTGCACGAAGGCAGCATAGCTGCTCCAAGAGTGGGTGGAGGTAAATCCACCCTACCCTCTTTCGCTTACGTTTGGGCATCGCTGTTCTATACCTTATGCTTCTCTCTTTCAAACCATGTTTCAGAATTATACACATATTCACAAATTTTTAGTGGACGAAGAAACGAATTTTTTGTCGAGGAAATTGGGAAAGTGAAACCCAATGAAGACTTGAACAAAGTGACCAACATCAACACCTCTATACGAAATAATCCTCGTAATTGCGTCGCACAAATTTTGTGATTTAATTCTCCTATAATTTCTATATTGCCTCTATTTCATTGGATTAAATTAGTTACATGTAGAGTTGATAATTTTAATACCAAGATAATTTTTACGTTAGGTAATCATTAGCTTTAAGATTTTCACCCATGTCTCGTCATATTAAACATAAAACTTGGAAATTACAGTTTGATTAGTGTAGAAACTTTTACAGACTCTAACCCTCCTGTAGTCACACGCTCAAATGCAGTTAGTGTTCGCGTGGATCACTGACAAGCCTGTCGGATTTAAGCACACTTAAATGCCATCGACCTGGACAGGGATCGAACCCGCAACCTCGAGCAAAGAAGGCCAGCGCTATACCGACTACACTACCGAGGCCGACTTTCAGCTGTTTTAAATTGTGTTAATCTTTGCAGGCATTTTGGCTAGGAAGGTCATTAATTCATGTAAGTGACGCTATGTAAAGATTCATCTTTACGGACGAAGAAAGCTTGATGGACGGACGGACGGACGGACGGACAGACAGACAGACAGGCAGGCAGGCAGGCAGATAGATTTGACTAATATTGTACATACAGATTTTATATTAGACAGGCAGGCAGGATAGATAGATAGATAGATAGATAGATAGATAGATAGATAATAGATAGATGATAGATAGACAGATTTTATATAGATAGATAGACAGACAGACAGATAGATAGATAGATAGATAGATAGATAGATAGATAGATAGATAGGCAGATAGATAGATAGATAGATAGATAGATAGATAGATAGATAGATAGATAGATAGATAGATAGATAGATAGATAGATAGATAGATAGATAGATAGATAGATAGATAGATAGATAGATAGATAGATAGATAGATAGATAGATAGATAGATAGATAGATAGATAGATAGATAGATAGATAGATAGATAGATAGATAGATAGATAGATAGATAGATAGATAGATAGATAGATAGATAGATAGATAGATAGATAGATAGATAGATAGACAGATAGAGATAGATAGACAGAGATAGATAGATAGATAGATACAGACAGATAGATAGATAGATAGACAGACATAGATAGATAGATAGATAGATAGATAGATTTGATAGATAGATAGATAGATATTAGATTAGATACAGATTTTATATTATAGATAGATAGATAGATAGATAGATAAAATAGATAGATAGATAGATAGATAGATAGATAGATAGATAGATAGATAGATAGATAGATAGATAGATAGATAAAGAAGATAGATAGATAGATAGGTTAGATAGATAGATAGATAGATAGATAGATAGATAGATAGAAGATAGATAGATAGATAGATAGATAGATAGACAGATAGATAGATATAGATAAAATGAAAATAGATAGATAGAATAAAATAGATAGATATATAATAGATAGATAGATAATAGATAGAAAAGAGATAGATAGATAGATAGATAGATAGATAGATAGATAGATAGTTAGATAGGATAGATAGATAGATAGATGGGATGGACAGACAGACAGACAGACAGACATTAGACAGACATACAGACAGACATTTCAGACAGACTACAGACAGACAGAAGTAATATTATTCATACAGATTTTATATTATCATAATTTTCTCTAAAATCCAATCTGGTCTTCTGAGGCTTTGTACCCAAAACAAGTCCTCCAGGTTCCCTCCCACACCTAATTATTTTGTTCCCATATTAAAATGAAAATTCAATAAAACACATTATATAATATTAACCTAAAGACATAAAAGTGTGATACTATTATCCCTTCCTCAGTTCGCGTCACAGATTTCAACAGCTGAAGTTCTAACATCGCCTTCAAGAGGAACAATCCAGTCTTTTGTTCCCATTCTCTATTCCCCATGAGGTCAAGACATGCAAGCGAACTCCTATTCTGACTTAGCATCGAGGGTGGTAGATATTTTCTCCGTACATGTTCCAATTCGACACACTGTAATACAATATGTTTATATGAGTCCTTTTCTCTGCAAAGCGGACAAAGACACTCCCCTTCTTCGTTGACAATTGTATTATCCTTCCATGCCCCCAATCTTAGCCACGCTAAACCTGCTCCTCTGTCTTTGTTACAAGAATTTAAGTAATCACACCTCCCCCAGTTAAGCATGCTTAGTAAAGACAGTAATTCGTTTTGGTTTTCTATAGTTGAGTTTCCGAGACCTCCTTAAGTCAGAAGCAAAAAGGAAAACCCGGGCAAAGCCGGGTGGTTTTAGCTAGTATTTTATAAAAAAACTTAGGGGTGTAGGAACATACTACTAAACCAATTTATTAAACTACGTAAGAAACAAGATCTGGAAGTCTTGAAAATATATTTCAAGTGCACAATCTTGTGTTATCCATTTGAAATAACGGTCAATTAATCTCTCAAGAAGGTCTAGTTTCACATTAACGTTCCTGGATAAATTGACTTGTAAATAAGGAAAAATCGCTGTACGTACAACGGCTTGCTCGAGAGTGCTGAAGTGTGCATTTCTGCGAAAATTATGAAATGGCCTTTCATAGCATCACAATAATTTGTTCTCTTATAAATTGTTTAATGGAGCGTAAAATTCAGCTCTCCGACAGCCTTTCTCATTTCTTCTATTCTAATATGCCTTCATTCCGCTGTTCAGCCTTGTTAACATACTCCCATTTCATGACCTCTATATACTTATACTCATACTGTACTAGAGGTAAGGACGAGTGACGATAAATAATGAACTGGACTGACGTTTGACAACGCCTTCGCGTCGTTTTAGCTGTGATCCATATAACTCAGCACACGGCCGCTCCCAAGACTGGGTCGCGTAATGCGTCAGCCCATGTTATACCGCCGTAGCAATTACAATAATAACAGGGTCGTTTGTCCGAAGTGTTGCCGACCACACAGGCGTTAAGCAGCGTCATTTTCCGATGACCTGGTCGCGACGCCTGACGTCCCTGAGCACTAGAACCATATCCGCTGGACTTCCTCACATCCCCTGCATAGCTCATACGAGTTTAGGAATGTAATTTTTAGTTTCACGCGCGACTGAGTTTTTGTAATTCCTACGATTTTCATTGTATTTTCTTGAAAATTTTACATTAGTTAGTCCACCGCTGTGGAGCGACGGTTAGAATATCTCACAGTGAAACGATTAGGCCCGGGTTCAAATCTTGGTTGAGACTATTTACCCGTATGAGGTTTTTTTTCTCAAGTCTTTAGTAGGAAATGCTGTGTAATTTTCGGCGCTGGACCCTGGACTAATTTCACTGGTATTATGAACTTCATTTCATTCAGATTCTAGATAAACATTGCAGTTGATGAAGCGTCGCAAAATAAACCAATAAAAAATTACGTGAACATAATTTTGTTATATAAAAGTTTACAATTTTTGTGTATTTCCTTTAATCTTATGTTGAAAAATGTGCACAGTAAGAAATATTGTACCGTATTTAAAATAATTAATTGATTAAATGGCAACCTTACTCGTGTTAATTATGTAAGCATGCGTGGCTTACAGCTGTTTCGGTGTTACTTGACACCATCCTCAGAGCCTACTAGATCTCGGCGCTATTTAACTTCGCTGACTGTTGTGTGGGTGCGTTCGTGTGATGAAGAGTTGTGTCAAATAGTGTGTGTGTTCTGAAATTGATCTGTGTGTTGAGAATTTGATTAGGTGTTTAGTTTTTGGGTTGTATGTGTAGGATTTCCATGTCTGTATTTATGTTATTGTATGTGTGGTTAGCATTAGTTATGTGTTCGGCATATGTAGATGTATTGTGTCCTCTGGTTATTGCTTTAATGTGTTCTTTGTATCGAGTTTGGAATGATCTGCCTGTCTGTCCAATGTAGAAACTGTCGCAACTATTGCATGTGAGTTTGTATACGCCTGTGTGGTTGTATTTATTTGTTTTTGTTGTTTGTGTGTTGAGATGTCTTTGTAGTGTGTTTTCTGTTCTGTATGCTATGTTGTATTTCTGTTTTCTGAATGAGGATGCGCTCTTGTGTTTTTGTTTCGTGTTTTGTTTTGTAAGATCGCCATTTAATCAATTATTTATATTCAAGTGTTAAAAGCAGTGTACGAAAGATTCAACATGGATTAAAATAATTGCTTCATGTTTAACATTTATCTACGCCACTCATAAAAATAATACATTTCGTAAAAGTTTAAAACGAAGCTAAGCTTCAATATACTGTCCTGCAATGTTGCATTGGTAAACTTCAAGCGTGTCCCCAACTTTTATGATGAAAATTATATAAATTATGGAGGACTCTGAGCATTTTGGCGTAAGGAACCACTGGTCGGAAATTGATATTTCGGACGCCACGAGAACTTGAAAGTGTATGTGAGGAACGTTCATTTTCGTAACAAATAACTGCCAGGCGCTTCCATGGTGATATTTGTTATTGCTTACAGTGTGTAGGTAAAGTTTCCTAATTCCGTGATAATCCTAATTCCGTGATACGTTTTTTCACCCAATGTCACGGGATTGGGTATCTTGCTAGGAAGCTCACCAATGTCTCAAAAGTAGGTGAAAGATGCCCTCTTTCGAGAAAGATGTCTGGGCTATGGCCGAACGTCAAAACTTCGACAGACATTCAATTTTAAAAAAGTATCACGGGATTAGGGTATCACGGAAATAGGCAACTTTACCCTACCTGACTGCTCTGAGGTCTAAGTTGTTGCTGGGAGCTGTACGTTCTTGTTATGAGGTGTATGTTGTTTTTTCAAAATAAAAGATTAAATATCTTGTTGTCGCAAGAGAATGTGGTTTTAATACTGCCCATGACCACCCGAGCAACAGATTCACCTGCCAACCTCAATGTACAACAGACACCAAGGATAATTAAGAGAGATAAAAAAATATCATGCATTGTTCTGGATGTATGAAGCCTGGTGATCACCACTTTGGGCAGTTGCTATGAGATGCAAGTTGTTTATGTGTCTAAAAATTAAAGCAGTTTAAAAATAGTACATTATGCAACGAGCCTATAATGGTAGTAATTAAGACGCGAGTATGTATGTATGTATTTATTTACATTGCAAGTGGGCAAGCTCCTGGTGGCAGTGGTATATACAATATAAACAATACACAATAAAATTTACAATACACAATACAATTTTACAACACATATACAATTTTATACACAATACAATAAGAATACACAATACAATTTAACACAATTTATGAAACGAGCGCAGCGCTCGTTTCATAATTTTCATACAAGCGTCTTAATTACCATTATAGGCAAGTTTCATACGACTGTTTATGCTCGACCATTTTTCTAACTTGAAATTATTCAGAAGTATTCATTTTATTCTTATCTGACTGGGGAGCGGAACTGACCTTGTGCAATATCTCGTAAATTGTGAGATGTGCGCAGACGCGAAAGTATTGATTTTTTCCGAGAAACCGATGTAATTGACCTTCATATAATCTAGAGAGTAAATTAAATATTAATCTTGATATAACGTTGAAATTGATTTAGACATTGAAAAACGAGATGACAAATTGAATTTATTTGAATATTATTTACAATGAACGCTAATTATTATAGTAACAGAACATAACCTTCTGCGACAGAATTGGATTTCCAGCCTCCGTGACGTTTCGCTAGTTGTCTCTCGATTGCATATCCGAGAATAATCGATACTTGCGCTTTCATATTGCTACAATGGTGATTTCTGATTGGTGGAACACCTGAACTTTAATGAATAGGTGTACTTTAATGAGGTCCATTAAAGGGCTGCTACCAGGTGTATAATTACTACATTTCGGCATGGTCGAGCATAGAATGTTTTTCAAACTTATTATATGTTCAACACATTATAGCTCCTAAAATATCCCTTTCCGACCACTAGTTCCTGGTGTCAAAGTGTTCAGTTTAGAGCCCTGTACCATGTATATAATTTTGACCGTAAAGTTTGGAGACACTCTGCATATACTATTCTTTTTTATGCATTGCATTGTATTTCGACGCGCATGTACCCGACAATGAATATGATAATAATGTAACTCAATTGAGGCAGGTTCATTACGTATTTCTGTCTTCAATCTGATTATCTTTCGATGAAACTTAACACTTTGACTTTGATTTCATAAAATCTCATCTTCATAATAGTCTCATACCAGTAATTCCAAATTAACTGGATGGTCTGAAAATGTTGATATGGGAAGTACTGAAGAGATTTGGAAAGAACAAAACAAAGATTGTATACATTTTCGCAAACTGTTTCGAAAAAGTGCAGCTTCTGTCCTTATCCAAGTCATGAAAACACTGCAGAAAAGTCCATGAAGAACTTCAATGTTTCCTGTAATGTTAAGGATACACTAAGGTGAACTTTTGTTTGTGTTTTTTTTTTTAATTTTCGATTTTTTTATTTACAATTTAAAACTGAATATGATTCAGAGAACCTGTCCATATATTTTCAGTACAGATAGGCCCCTTCAATCTGCTGTTTCTGCAGTCATTTCTGAAAGATTGCAACCTCTCTCTGGGTTGTCCTTTAAACTTTTAAACTCAGTTTTTTCCATCCGTACTTTGCAATATTGCTTTACTAAAAATGCTACTCCTCCAAATTTTGTACAATATGCATGATTTATTGTGGGTCTTTTCGAAGGTATGCCTAGCAAAACTTCGAATCAGAATTTTTTTTAAACCTTAACATTTTCAGGGAAAATAAAAAAAAATTCTTCTACACATAAAAAGTTTTACCTCTTTTCATATTCCACTACATATTTTTTCTTAGCTCTTGAAGAATAATATGATAAAAGTTACATTTTACAATGATTGAGCGATATAAGGAGCTAATTTCGGGCGCAAACGTTTTCAAATTTTTATTAGTAGTGATTTTTCAACATAGAAATTAAATTTACAAAAACTTTTATAATAAATCATTTTGGACTAAATTCTTTGTATAAAGACTGTATGCAGCATGATGTGTGTAAATGTGCAAAGACCTAGGTCAGACGGCTCTATTTTCCCTCCATTACGGAGGAGAAACTGGAAGGCTTAAACAACAGCCTGAGGCATATTGTGCTTACCACTCCTGTTCTGTAAAATATATTTGTAGCCGAACGGTCGCGCTCTTGTACAAGTATAGCACACCGTACCGTGAACATAAAACGGGCTATAGTATGGATGATGGTGATACGAATTAATGATGGCGAAATGAATCCGAGGTTCAACGCCGAAAGTTACCCAGAAATTCTGCTTCACCTGGTTGAGGGAAAACCTTGGAAAAATCCCAACTGGGTAACTTGTTCTAACCCGTATAGCTCAAACGATTAAGAAAATTGAAATTTCACCTAACTGTATCCCTAAGTATGGTTTCAATCTCCTGCATTTAAAATCCAAATGAAACAAAATTACATAAAAAAGACGTTCTGAAGAGATTTTTTTTTTAAATTTTAAGTCCGTATTGCACAGATATGTTATTCGTTATGGAATAAAGTCACAGGCCTAGTCTTGCTTGTTGTAATATTTCAATTTCAATGCTTTAGTAGCAGAAAAACTATTGAAAATCTTGTTCATTTTTGGGAGCTCGAATATCGGAATGTGAACGTTTAGACGCGATATTGCGTGAGGGTGGACAGGACTGTAAGACTTAAACAAAAACATTTTTAAAATCAAGTATAAAATATGGTTCTTTTATTCCGAGACAAAAGTGACCAAAGAACAAAAACAAATAATTACACGCGCACCTGCGTGCACTGTGAGCGTTCACAATCACATCTGGCAGGAAACTCACCCGGCAGCAACACGACATTTCGTTTGTGAACACAAATGCCCTTTTACATTTGGAACTCTTTGAAATCGTTTATTGCAACTGTACAATGAAGAATTTGTGTATTTGTTGCTTTAACATTGATCACATGTTTCAAAACAGAACGACAATTTTCCACTCTTGTCAGCTCTAAATTTCTACCTTCCTTTTCTCTCTTGATCAATTTCTTTCCCTCTTTTTTCTATTGCTTTTCACTTTATTTTATTTCCACCATTTATTCACCCCCAACATAATTTCGGTGTCCATTCTTTAAATCATTTATCCTCAAGTCTTTAATTCATCCGGTTATCAGATCATTCATCCAATGATGGTGTTACATGATGGAAGTATCTAATACACATTACCAAAGCCCGGGACTTCAGCAGGTATACAATGCTTACAGGTTAAGTATGAAGGGAGGTTTACTGAACCCTGACGCTCGTTACACACAGTGAGCATTCGATACGTACACGGATGTTATAGTAAAGACTACGACAAAAAAAAACCTCCTCGCCCAAACTTTAGCGTAATAATAAAAGGATTAAGTTACGTTTGACAAAGTGAACTGCAAAATAGTACAAGAATATAACATTAATTGCAAAAACAAATCTTACATATTCATATGCTAGGAACTAGTTATTCCTCACAATCTTTTGTTTACAAACATTAATCATATAATTTGTTGCAATGAACTACAACATACATTCTTAAATTATCAAATGAAAAGCTTCTTATATTTTCTGACAAACTATTTTTTAACTGAGAAAAGGTTCTTTCAACGTCACATGATGTGGTGGGGGCAAACTTAAACCATGCAACACTATCACAATCACTGTCAATACTGTTCAAAACTGTGTTTATTGGGTTTATTTGATTTCGAATTTTACAAAGTCTGGAAAATCCAACGTTTTTTCTTGAGAATGTATTTAAACTTTTGTTGCATCGACACAATTTTTCCATTTTCACTTTGTTTGCAGTAGACAATCCCTCAACGAGTCTGTTGGCCTCAATTATTTTCATATTTCTTGATTGTAGCAGGGTAATGGTTTTAGAAAGGTCTTGAAACTTATTTGCAATTAATTTCAAATCTATTAATAGCTAGTTCGGGACTAGGCATTTCGCTTCTTTGATTACAGCGCTGTCTTCGTCATCGAGTACGTTTAATATTTCAACTATAGGCTATACTTCTCTATTAAATTCTTGAAGTGGGGGTTTTCCAACTTGTTAAAAGAAATGTTTGCGCTCACCATCATTTCACACAAATCCCGGAAAAAAATCATTGTGTCTATCAGAATTTGAAACAGAAGGCGCGCTTGCTTCCTTATTGTTATGCATGAATAATTGTAAATGAGCTTCATGTCTCTGAGTTCTATGTATTTGGAACTCGCGCCCCTTATTACAGTATGTCACACGTTACATTTGATATTAATGTTACCTGTACAAAAGTACTTACTTCCGTATACTTCCACAAGTTTCTTTAACTTATCTTCTTTTTTCAGTGAAATTTTCGGTATAGTAATTGTGCACAGTAGACTTGTACTCGCCTGTACTCTTCCAATGCTAGCTATCAACTATCACACAACCGATCACCAGTATGAAGTCGCATGGGCAGTCTTCCGGGACTAGGCGGAAGAAGTTTCTTTACAAACACAACCAGCAATATATACTTTGTGTATCATTAACCTGTCTTTAAACTGCTGAACTCCCTAGGCTTGCACATTACCAGGCTTCGGGACTTCGGACCCGATAGAGCAGTTCAGTGGGAAATCTGCATAACGGCGTACTGAGTATAGTGGTAAAGCTTACAGTGGGTGGGGGTACTGTAGAACGAACGACAACAAATACGCAAAGGAAAACGCTCTGGATTTGAAGGTTCTGATGAATAATTTGGTTTTCATACAAACCTATTTTCAAACTGTCTGAAACTATTACACGGTTAGAAAAGTCAGAGCAAGAGGTGCCGGAAGCCCTCAAATTAGTTGAGGAAATGACACAGAGAATTAAGAAGACAAGTACAACGGTTACTGAACGTGTAAAACAGAAATGGAAATCAATTTTATGTAAAAATAACGGATATGGAGCATTGTGTAATATAAACAGCAAATTAGTGGACATAGAAACACCCGAGAATGAAGGATTGTCTCTTAGAGACTGCAATGGTGTTAGGTTTTTTAGTTTTGCTCCTATAAAGTCATGCGACCTAGAGCGCATCTTTTCACAGTACAAACTGTGTTTGGTAGACAACTGAAAAAGATATTTTTTGAGACACTGAAAATGTGTCTTGTAGTACATTGCAATTCGGTACTGTAACTGCACTTCCTAAAGGCGACCAATAGGATAAATGAAGAAATTAAAATTGCTACATGTTTATTTTCACCATTAACACTGTCTATAATTAAACACAAATGCTTATAAAAGAGAGGAGAATAAATACTTTTCATATTCTTTTGACATTGTCATTGTGTAATGTATATTTACTTTCAGAATGTACATATGTGTGCGTTTTCCCATACTACCGTACTCTATTCTAAATAGCAACGTTGTTACCTCAACACATCTCTACTTTTCACTACCTGCAGCGAGTCAACAACCTATAGCACAAGCACAGTAAACTTACTGTATCGGGTCCAAAGTCTCGAAGCCTACACATTACAAACGAAACGAACGAAGGTATTGTGAACACGACAATTTAATGACGCTGTTTCAACATTGGTTATCAATTATCGTTAGAATTAGTAATAGCGAGTCCGATGATACGCTGAGAGGTTGCCAGGAATTCACATTGTAGTTGGGAAAACAGGAAAAATCACAAATAGCCAACAAGGTAATCAGGCGAAGCGAAGGGAACACATGTGCGAGGCCAGCTGGGGTCACAGATCTCACTCGCTACCACGGGACTGCGCCGGAGACCTCGATTAATTTAATCAACGTCTCATTCGTGACTTCTCCTTGTCACTCTTTCCCTAACAGAAGCGTAAACTTTTTTAAATTCAGACCGTTCCCACAATTGAATCTTCCACCCATTAAATAATTCATTGAATTATTTGATGTTATGTTATGTTTTATTTAACGACGCTCGCAACTGCAGAGGTTATATCAGCGTCGCCGGATGTGCCGGAATTTTGTCCCACAGGAGTTCTTCTACATGCCAGTAAATCTACTGACATGAGCCTGTCGCATTCAATCACACTTAAATGCCATTGAAATGGCCCGGGATCGAACCCGCAACCTTGGGCATAGAAGGCCAGCGCTATACCAACTCGCCAACCAGGTCGACTTGAATTATTTGATAAATCACTGTTTAACTTCACTATTTCTTCATTCAGTTGGTAATTTATCTTCCACTTATTAATTTATATATTACAAGAATATCTATGCATACTCAGTCTCATCAACCAGTCACTCGCAGTCTCTTCAAAAAGTCACACGCAATCTCGACAAAAAGTCACTCGCAGTGTCGACAAGAAGTCACTCGCAGTGTCGACAAGAAGTCACTCGCAGTGTCGACAAGAAGTCACTCGCAGTGTCGACAAGAAGTCACTCGCAGTGTCGACAAGAAGTCACTCGCAGTCTCGACAAGAAGTCACTCGCAGTCTCGACAAGAAGTCACTCGCAGTCTCGACAAGAAGTCACTCGCAGTCTCGTCAGAAAGTCGCTCGCAATCTCGTCAGAAAGTCACTCGCAGTCTCGTCAAAAGTCAGTCGCAGTCTCGTCAAAAGTCACTCGCAGTCTCGCCAAAAAGTCACTCGCAGTCTCGTCAAAAAGTCACTCGCAGTCTCGTCAAAAAGTCACTCGCCGTCTCACAAAAAGTCATTCGCCGTCTCGTCAAAAAGTCACTCGCCGTTACGACAAAAAATCACTCGCAGTCTCGTCAAAATGTCACTCGCAGTCTCGTCAAAAAGTCACTCGCAGTCTCGTCAAAAAGTCACTCGCAGTCTCTTCAAAAAGTCACTCGCCGTCTCACCAAAAAGTCATTCGCCGTCTCGTCAAAAAGTCACTCGCCGTTACGACAAAAAATCACTCGCAGTCCCGTAAAAAAGTCACTCGCAGTCTCGTCAAAAGACACTCGCCGTCTCTCCAAAAAAATCACTCGCAGTCTCGTCAAAAAGTCACTCGCAATCTCGTCAAAAATTCACTCGCCGTCTCGCCAAAAAGTCACTCGCCGTCTCGTCAATGTCACTCGCAGTCTCTTCAATCGTCCGCCTATTCATCCATTATTAATTAATTCATTTGTTTTACTTGGTTGGAGTCTGTGAAATTGGTGACAGAACTTTTTCTTGCAAGATGAGACTAAGAAATCGTCATGAATTTTCGTACATTCGATTTACAATAAGAGAATGTTAGGGAAAAAAAAAGCCAACCAAATACTGTAATCACCCCAAGCGTATTGAACATTTCGCTGAGGAGCAGCTTTGGATAAGGAAGCCAGTAACTTAAACTACGCAGGTGACTTCATTCACTATATTTGAACAAGTCATTTATGCAGTAAGTAATTCATCAACTTATTCAATAATTTTACAACGCAATTCGTTAGTTGCTTTCATGCAATCATTCAATGCTTGTTGTTTCCCTTCTGTTCATGTAATTATCTCCATGCATGAGAGGATATTCAATGTAGAAGATTTAGGCCTAATGAAATCTAATGCGAATATTTTTAAATCAATGCAAGGTTCTCCAAACACATGTGAAAATTTTTTGAGAACCAGTCCCTTAACAGGGTGGAATGCAGCAATAGGAATTTGTGGACGAAGGGAAGTTATTACAACTCACGTTACATGTGCTTATAACCAATTAACGGCATTCGGTCTGTTTTATAGGAAGAATGTCTAATTTAGTCTTGAGATTTTTATAAGACGAGTTTAGTTGAGATAATGTTAAAGAAGAATCTGTTCTAAATTAAGACGATGTAGAATAAATTTCAAATGAGTTGTGGCTTTTTAGAATTACTGGGCAAATGAAACACGTATTTTATATTTCTAAACGCCAAAATGTTAGATAAATTTGAACTCATTTCATTAATGTATTTCAAAGGAAATATACTATGTTAAACACGACAATACTACGGGGTTTGTTGCAACTTTTAAAATGTTTTCCTGTGGAAGAAAGAAATAATTGAGGTAATTACGATGTTTCGAGTGTTTCCAGGAACAATTTGTAACCTGTAGTCTGGATTTCAAGGAATTTTGTAAATATATTACGCCATCAGGAAATATTTCAAGGTATTAGTTTCATTTTTGGTGATGCCGATAAGCTTATATTATTTAACTATAGCAATTTTATTTTCCATCTTTGCTTATCTTAAGGTGGAAAATAAAATTGCTATAGTTAAATAATATAAGCTTATCGGCATCACCAAAAATGAAATTAATAAACGCTAACCAAGCAAAAATTATAAACGCATACACCAATACAAAAACCAAAATATTGAAAACCAATGCCAACATTTGGTTCAACTAACAATGCCTGATAAACAAAGTTACCCCGAAATATGCAACTATCACTAAAAACAGATTTTACCCACAGTCAACACAGAACACCAACAACCAATACCAGAAATTACGAATAAAAAATGAGATCAAATTTCTACACAAAAAGAAAAACTATCTGAACAAGAAACTTTACGACCTAAATTTGCAACTAGCAAAATCTTTCGGTAACTTATGGGACACCGTCTATCAAAACAGCCAAGAGAAAATTAATAAAGTAATCCAACAGAAACACGAAACACTACAGAAAAAGCTAAACAACCTAATCAATATCCAGCCACAACAACAACCCAATACTCCCACATATAACAACAGAATAGTAAATTTAACAACTCAAACTAAACAATCAAGAAATAAACATCTTAAATAATGGTAAAAAAACATTAAGATAAGCAAAGGTGGAAAATAAAATTGCTACAGTTGAATTTCAAGGTATGTTTCACACCTTGCTATTCGTAATATAATCTAATTAGTGGTACATTAAAACTTCTGAAGTGAAGGAAAGAAATCTAACTAAAACTAGAGCACTATTTATTGATAAATAATTATTTTTATGCTCGACCATGCCGAAATGTAGTAATTATACACCTGGTAGCAGACCTTTAATGCATGTCATTAAAGTACACCTACTCATTAAAGGTCAGGTCTTTTTCAGGTTACGACTGTTCAGCCAATGACAGGTCAGCTTTCTACCGTTATAAAACCGCAAGTATCGATTATTCTGGGATATGCAATCGAAAGAGAATTAGCGAAAAGTCACGGAGGCTGGAAATCCAATACTGTCGCAGAAGGTTATGTTCTGTTACTATAATAATTAGCGTTAAGTAAATATTCAAATAAATTCAATTTGTCATCTCGTTTTCCAATGTCTAATTTAATTTCAATGTTATCTCTGTAGGTTCTTATGGCCTAGCAAGGTCAATGTGAACATCTGTTCCTCGGAAAAAATCAATACTTTCGCGTCTGCGCACATCCCACAACATATGGACATTGGTCAAGGTCGGATACAAAGAAAATTAATAATATCAAGTTAGATATATGGTCGAGCATAAAAAGTCGTATGAAACTCGCCTATAATGGTAATTAAGAAGCTCGTATAAAAATTATGAAACTCGCTTGCGCTCGTTTCATAAATATCCATACTCGCTTCTTAATTACCTTCATTATAGGCTAGTTGCATAATGTACTATTATAGAGATTAAAAATCATAACCATAATCATATTTGCTACTAGAAGAAGAATGGTGCGTGTGAAATGGACAGACAGAACAAGAACTGAAGCTGTCCTGGAAAGAGTGGGTGAACAAAGAATAGTGGTGAAAATAAGCAGGAAGAAAAAATAAATTGGCTGGGAAACTGGCCAAGAAGAAACTGTATATTGGAAGACGCACTGAAAAGAATGATAAACGGAAGAAAATATCCGGGAAGTAGAAGATAACATATGCTAGGTAACATTAACATAAATGGATCGTATGAAGGGACTAAGAGAATTTGAAAAATCTAAATATGTCTTTTTCCTAACAATCACCGTCTTAGGGGAAATCGTTATGTTTCTATGAAGCAATTGACAACATCACGGCTACTGCAATAACTCTAAGCAAGCGCGACCTACACTCCTCACCTTCCCCTCCTACTCTGGTGTATTCAATCGGTAATACGCGAAGTGTGCTGAGTTGCAAGATAAATTTCAGCCTAAATTATCTAATAAATAAGTACAACAGACTCAACTACACAAAATTTCTAGGACTTTTTATAGACTCCAGTTTAACATGGGATAAGCACATCGAATACATATGCACAAAGCTATCAAGAGTTTTATATTTGTTAAAGAAATTAATGACTTGAGTTTCTAAAAGTTATTTAAGATGTGCCTACTTCTCTTTCTTTCCGTCGATAATCTGATATGCCCTAATTTTCTGGGGAAATGGAACCAAAATTAGAAGCGTCTTGATTTTACAAAAGAAAGTCGTTAGAATTTTATGTAAATCAAACTATCTGGAACATTGTAGGCCACTTTTCAGATAATCACGGATTTTAACAATCATAAATTTGTATACATATGATCTAGTTCTTTACACTCGACAAAATATCGACAATTACTCATTAGTGGCCAATATACATGATCATGATTTTAGAAATAGTGAACAAATTAATATTCCATATTGTACATTACACAAGAGCAACACAAACTTTTCAATTATGGGGATGAAATTATATAATAAGCTCCCAAGTCAATATTATAAATTACCAACCAATACCTTCAAAACTAGATTTTACAACTGATTATTAAATAATCCTTTTTATTCTGTTGGTGAGTTTTTCAACACAAATTTGTATGAAATTGTATTTTAATAAATAAGTTTAATTGCAATTTAGTTAGTTTTCTTTAATTTAAAAGTTTCAAATTATTACATGTTTTCATTGTATTATTTAAATTTTACTGTTTCTTTTATTAGTGTTTTTTTAAATGTATTTATATGTTTTTCAATGTATTCTGACGAAGCCTAAAACTGTATGTCTAATGGCCAAATAAATTGAATTGAATTGAATGACTTTCGCTATTATTCAGTTTAAATTCACGACTAAACGGTTTAATTTGCAAAAAAAAGTTTCAAGACATTAACTGTTCAGATTATTTTTACCTATCTGCTTGTATAGCAATCAACCATTTCTTACCGCTATAGAGTGCTGCAAACATTCCTACTTAACGGTGCTTCATCGAAGGAAACGTGTAATAAAATATTTGTTATATTTAACATGTAGAATCACCTGTTAAATTTTGGTGCAGAGGTTACCATCCACTGTGTATAGTGCATACCAGAGGTCTGCATCGGACGTTTTCGCTCGAGCGACAAGTAGTTCATAGCATAATCCGATAGGTAGCGCACATGCATGATGGTGGTAAAATTGTCACGAGCGATAAATCCTCGAACGGTATAAGCCGAGCGTTAGACATTTGTTCTTGTTACAGTGATGAACTGTGTAGTAACATCATAGATGTTTATCATTTCAAAACTTTGCACTGTTTAACTAACCTCTCCATAGTACAACTACAAAACTTGCTTTAAAATGTAATATAAATGTTGCAGGTAAATGTTTTTTCCCCTCCCACACAGGAGTGATTTTGTTTTTGCCACATCTGATAGATGTTATTGGATGTAAATGTAATTATTATAAACGGAGGACACAATCACGATAATGCAAGAACTGTATCAAGTTTTCTAGTAATAATAAATAATAATAATAATAATAATAATAATAATAATAATAATAATAATAATAATAATAATAATAATAATAATAATAATAATAACTAATAATTAGTGTATCAACCTTTGCGTCTGTAACAGTTGTGCAGAATGATTATTAGTTTTATTATATTTTCTGTGACGTTATCTCTGTACTAATATTGCTATTAATCTACTCCTATATCAATAATACCTATTTTGTGCGAGATCGTGCGTATTTGCTTGTTTTGCGCAATACGCGGTAAGTGTGAAATACCACATTCAGTATTCCCAACGTAACACACATAACAATTTCCCTCTTCTTACCGCTTAAGCGCCATATTCATTTTATTGCTTTAGGCTTTTAACATATTATTTTTAGAGACTTTTAACATAGTAATAATTATAAATTGGAAACTTATCATTGCAATTTCACCTAAATTGCAATGTTAATTATTGTTTTTAAATATTTGCAAAAATCAAGTAGTCTACTACTCCACGAAACTTATTGCATTCCTGATACAAGTAACATTAAGGAAGCCGTGAAAAATTCAACAAGATTCCAGATGCGGATGTTATTACTGCAATATGTTATATAAATAATATTGTTAAAATATTAAAATGAAAAATAAATCATTACATAATATTACCGTTTGTTTTAAGTTCGCATTTATAGACTGGGGGAAAAAAAGACAGACGTATATCACGGCCTACTGGAGTATAGTAAACACAGAAAATATTTTATAGCAACAATGTTAAAGAAAGATATTTTGGTTTTCCGAAGTTGCCGTCATTAAACAGAAACCAAGATGGTGATTTCATTGCAACTAATTAGAAATTCGTCTTTCAGGTATGTAATAAACGATCTTCGCACAAAATAATGTACGATACACGAGCGGTATGTTTGTTTTCATGTTCTCGGAAATTAAAAAAGCTCAACTACGTTTCGCTTTTTCAATCTTTTCCTCGACCATGAAAACGTCAACATACCGCTCTTGTAACGTATATTACTATTGTAAAACGTTTCTACATTTTCGCAGTATATAGGCGGAACACTATGTATGGACCTATCATATTATATATGTGGTAAAGCAAATATTGAATAATTATTAATTAGCAATAATAACTGTATATCGAAGTTTTTCGTACTATTTTATTTATAACTTCATGTTCCTGTTTTGGTACGTTCCATTGACTGTTCCATTAAACGTTTGTCATAAACGCAGAAAATAAAGCCTTATTTTTACCATGTGAGCAAAACATATGTGTATCTTATCTGTCGCCTTCCATACAAGATAAGACATGTCGGTGAGATGACCTTGTACTGTGCTTCTATTTATTACGAGCGTATCTCGACCGATCGTATCTCACTCGAGGGTGCGACACTCGACCGAGTTCAAGCGAGCGATTTAACTCCAATGCAGCACTCTGGTGCATACATTTTATCTTTACACACTCGCATGTGAGCACTGCCGCTTCCACTCTACGTCTCGCTAGTGTGGATAGTAAAAATGTGTACACTGTATTAGCATTCTATTTCGCAATCTTCTACCAAACAATTGAAAGATTCAGGTCTAGGAAATCAGCATTTGTAGCTTTGCTGTAGTGAAAATTGTGAAAATTGAAACCAATATTCAGAAATAACAAAATTTCTAATTACATGCGGTTGTAACCGGGCATCACTTTATTTATACCAACATTTTTAACATTAACCTGGCTATACCGCTTTAAACACTGTTACCCCCTTCCATTACAGTTGAAGTTTGGTCTTACTAGTGCAATATGTAAACAAATCATTTTACTAGGTATAGGAGAGAGAAAAGTAGTGTATCCATTTATGTTACAGGAAAATACAGTAGGCTTATTACTATTTTCAGTTTGATCATTACTTTTACGGTATTTTTTAAAAACAGTAGAGTAGTAACAATAATTTTTTTGACAAAGTCAACTCTTCAGGCGGTTATATTCATTTGTAATGTCTACTTTATTCAGCATATTACTAACCTAATTTACTCCTGAGAATTTTGTGAAGCACTTTCGTAAGAAACCCCAATTTCTACAGCTAACTTCTTGAAGACTTATTAGGACTTCTGCTGCATCCTTTCTCTAGCATCTTCTACAGCATCTTCTGTCACCTTTGTTGGTTATCTTAACTTTTGTTCCTTTCTGTACACCCTGTTGCTCTAAATTTACCTATCAGATTAATGACATTTCTACGAAAATATTCCATAATGATATAATAAGAAAAGCGTGAAAAAAACTGTTGTTCACTTTCGTTCAAAAACAGTTTCCACCATCGCCCTTCATAACTACAAACAGTAAAACAAAACTCTTGTTTAAATTTATTAATGCTCTTAGGTACCGTACCATATTGTAGAGGTATCCGTAAAAGTAAGCTCTAATCTTCACTTGTGTACCCATAACTAAAGAATTTATCCGTGTGGTTTTAGCACATGAAGGGCCTGTGAAAAGAAAGTTCAATAATATGAAGTTCTTTCTTCTATAAAAATGCAACATATTTCTGAAACACACTGACTCTGTACTGGTTACCCCAGCTGCTACCAATCAGCGGCCGTAAGTTTGCAGTGGCTGATGTTAGCAAGGACATTAGTGGCCAGGCAACGAAAAAGGGGTGAGAGTCAAGTACATTCAGAAAAGCAGGTACAATACAAATGCAAGTAAAAATAAAGTGATGTCCCTGTAGAAACTACTAAAAGCCCGACATCAACAAATTAGTAGAACCTAAGATATGAAACCGGAAACAGACGGATAAAATGGTAGTGTTCTATCATAACCAGAAGATGATTTACTCATTGGTTCCATCGTCCATTCATGAAGAAGTTTGAAATTAGTGGAATTCTTTGCCAAATCGCCGAGCTGTTATTAGGAACAAGGAGGATCGCCCTGGTTGGCTGTTGGTATGTCTTGGCCTTCTATGCCCGAGGTTGAGGGTTTTTGATAAGGCCAGGTTGTTTTAATATGCTTAAATACTGTAAAAGGCTCATCAAATTAGTAGATTTACAGGCATGAAAAGAAGACCTGCGAGACGTAATTCCATAATACCGGCGACGCTGATATAACCTCGGCAGTTGCGAGCGTCGTTAAATAGAAAACAACATTTTTTCTAAACCAGGCTCGAACCCAACCCGAAACCGTCGACCCAAGTTCGATCCGAAACCCGAAGACCAGCAGATAAAGCAGAGACCAGAGACAACAGGGGTCGGGAACAGCTGCGAGAGATATCACTCCAGTTGGAGCATGAGAAAGAGTTATTTCCCTTCTCCCAGGTAAAACAAATAATCAATGCTCTTTGTCTAAGACAGAGTAGAGAGGAGACAAATACCGTTTCGAAATACGACGTCGAACTAAACAAATTACGATATTGGTAGTCTACTGTTCTGCAAGGGTGCCGAGTAGCGAGGGGCGATACTCAATAGTTACAGCTTCAGCTATGGAAACTGTCGATAGTCAAATTGTGTCAAATACTTCCTATGGTTCCTGCGATTATTAATAGTAACGAAAAAAGGGAAAGATAATTCATAATATTATAAGGATTTCAAACTGGAGTTGGGCAAAACGATCCTTTTTCAGGAGTCGATTCCAACAATTCAATCAGACATTACGATTAACGGTTCGTTCACAGCTCATCCCAGTCTGTGATTCCAAATGATCTTTTGAACCGTAAATGAACGACTCACATGGCTCTTCCCTTAGCAACCAAGGACAGAATAAAAACGTTCTACATCTCTTGCATAGAAAACGTAATATTGAAGGTAACAATCAAGAAAAATATATTTACTGAAGGAATAGGTAAAAGATCGTAGACTATTTTGTTGATTTAGGTCTTTAAAACATAATTGTGCAAATTTGATATAATTTTTACAGGTAATTATTAGCCATTTTAATATTCTGAATTGTGTTTTATAAAGTGTAATGTATGTATATTAAGCATGAAAAGTTTTGTTCATATACAGAGCGTTCGCCTACGGGTGGGGCCAGGAAAGCGGCCTGCCTGCGGTGTCGCTTGCGTGAATCGTCTATCCGTAAGCTTCCGCTTTCTATACTATACTCTGTAGGGTTTTAATTTTAAAAGTTTAGCAGCAGCAAAGACTAATGTTTTTGAAACACTAACTTCCTGTGAAACAAGTCTTAGAGATTTATTAGGAGAGCGTATAAATGATGCACTGATTTCGTCAATTGTTTCTTCCGTCAATACTCTGTTTTCGCTTAGGAATTGTAGCATTTATCGATCCTGTTGTCCTTCATTTGTTAACAAGACGTCTAACAGTTTCTCTACCCTGAATTGGAGCACCCGGATATTTCACTTCAAATTGCCTACGCACCTCTCTACATGACTCTGTTTTCACATATGCATCATACATAAAAACTCTCTGTTCAAGCGTGAATTTTCCGTTTTGCATTGTTAACAAATTTTACACACACGCTGAATATTTAAGCAACTGTGTCAAGAAACTGCAGTGTTCGTGTTAAATACTGCAGCATCTGGTTCACAACTGATAAATTGTCGACCTTGATGTCCTTGATTGTCGAGCGTGCCTCAACAACTGTGCGCACAAAGCGGCGTATCAGTACATGCCGCTTTCCTGGCCCCACCCGTAGGAGAACGCTCTGTATCTTTTCGTAGTAGCTGAGCTATAAGTAATGAATTTCACTAAATTGTTTCAGGCCAATGGTGTACTTCCCCCTGAAGTTGACTGAGCATATTGAGAATTAAATCAATGGCTCTGAAAAAACACGCTATGAAATATTTTATACAAAATAATTTTTATCTCGAAGAGGAAGCAAAAAAGAGCATAATTGTATGAAAATTTTTTGTTTCAAATATCTCAAAGGATAACCCCTTGAAACTGATATTGCTTAGGGTTCACCTGCATATTTAGTTCTATTATCAAACTTAATAACAGGGACGCAACATTACAAGATAACCTCAAATGGTTTCTCACACGTACCACCATGACGTACAAGGAGACTTCTGTTTTATATAGCAGGGTCTCCTTGAATCGCACGGTTTTCATTTAACGGTTAAATTTTAACCGTACGTTGAAAGAGCATTCACTTTTCCGCGGTCGGAACGGACGTGCAATGAGTAGCATTGCACTGCGTCACTGATGAAAGGAGAATTCCGTCATCAAACACGTTTAACCTTCACTATTGAATGCAATTACAACGTGTTTGTAAACCTCTGTTACCCTCGTACAAAACACAAGAGAAGCAATGGTGGAGAATTACTTTGGTCACAAACTCATTCGGTCGCAGTGGTAGCGGCATTAGTGAAAGTGGCAGTACTGGTAGCAGTGGCGGTTGTGCTGGTATGTCAAGAGTAATAGTAGTAACTACACACTTCACGATTGATAACTTACCTCTCAATATGAGCCGTTCAGAGCAGAAGTGGTGCAAGTCAAAAATGGGTAATGAGGGTTAAAGTAAATATTCTGTAAAATACAGCGCAAAATAGCAATTAATATTCAATTTATTTAAACTATTAGTAGTCACTGGATAGCAAGAAGGCCATATTAATTGCTACTTTGCGCTGTATTTTACAGAATTTTTACTTTAAACCTCATTACCCAATTTTGACTTACACCACTTTTGCTCTGAACGGCTCATATATTACTTCATGCAGATGATCAGATTATTCCAGCCAACTCTGAAGGAAAACTTACAAGGAGCAGCACACATGATTTGAAGTAACAAAATACTATAACTTGAAAAAAGTCTATAAACAAAATCAAAATAACGGCTTTCAAAGAAGAAAAAAAAATGAATATTGAAAAATGAAATCGTGATTAATAACAAAGTATTGTACAAGTAACTGCATTCAATTACATCCGTTGCTGTCTCTCTCCAGAGTAACATTCATTCATTGATTGATTCATTCATTCATTCATTCATTCATTCATTCATTCATTCATTCATTCATTCATTCATTCATTCATTCATTCATTCCCGCCCAAAGACAGTTTTTCACTACGAATCCAGCATTTTATAATTTTTCTTATATTCGCTTTCCTCTTGCAAGTAAATATGATCATGCGGGCAGAAATAAAGTTTTTTTTTTCTTCCACCATGTTAATAATGTGGGAACAAGTGCTTACACAAATTTTGGCCACGAGCGCAATTACGAGAGCCGTAAAAATTAGTTTCCCTGGGCCTTTTACAGAAAGAAAACACAATTTAATGGAAATATTTACTTGAAAAGATACAGAAATGGTTCAGCTATTTTTCAACATATTTCCCACCGAATTCAGACATTTCTCATACCGTGGGATCAACATGTTCGACCGTGAAACCAGCGGTTCATGGTTCAAATCCTGGTTGGGAAAAATCACTTGGCTGAGGTGCTTCGGAGGTTTTCCCTCAACCAATTGAACTGCTGGGTAACTTTCTGCCTTGGACCTCTGACTCATTTCGGCATCATAATTACACACCTGTTTCATCAACATCTCCGTTTCTTTCCCAAATTTCGGGCTTGCTCCGGTGTAGAGTCGGATGCCGTGCTAAGCGGTCATTAGTTGTTGGTGGTAGATATATATACCGTGGGCTCTTCCCTGGGTTGGGATCGTGATAGGTCGTGGGACCGGGGTTGAGAGACCGCGATAGTGCGTACGCGGAAAGGTAAAATGATTCAGTGGGCTTTAGGGGAGTTCGGAGGCGGCCGGTAGAGAATTTGAAGCACGGCGGGGCATTAGGGCATGCAAACCATTCCATTCCGAAAAGCGCAATAGGCCCACTCAACGGCCTACGTGCCAAGGTAGTTCTCATTCCGTGCTCCTCCCCTCAAGTTGGATAGATAGGATCAATAGTCCATCGAAGACTACCGTTATTTCGAAAATGAAAATTTTAAGATGACATTTTCATAAGATCCATTTGCTTATACTTCATTTAAGAATATCGGCAAGACTTTCATCAATAGATCACTGAATCGTCCTGCGGTATGAATGTTAGCTCAATTGGTACGAACTGAAGGGCGTTAAGATCAATATTGGCTGAAGGGAAGATAATATTATCTCAATACATTAAAGTCACATTACTTACTTACAAATGGCTTTTAGAGAACTCTCTAAGACACGTTTTAATTAATCAAACTTGTTTCTTGGGAATGCCAAATTCAATAAATGCTATTCCATGAAATATAATAATAATAATAATAATAATAATAATAATAATAATAATAATAATAATAATAATAATAATAATGATTTATTTTAGCTGGCAGAGTTAAGGCCGTAAGGCCTTCTCTTCCACTCAACCAGCAAAAAGTATACATACATATGTATCAACTTACAAAGAATTCAACAATTTGATTTAGATAAGAGCTACATGTATACAAGAGTTATTTACAAATTAAACAACAAAATACTATTAACTATTAATTAAACACTGAAATACAAACTATGTAGCAGAATTAAGCTAAAATACATAGAATGTTAATATATTTCAAATAATGTTAGATAATAGAAACAGATTATTATGAGACAATTTTGAAAAATACAGCACTATCAGGATGCATGTCTAAAGGAAAGAGTAACAATGTAGACAGTGATAGTTTAAGTCAGTATGATTGGAGTGAAATGCTAATAAGGTTATCTTTTAAGCTGTTTTTAAAAGTTTTTGTCTTGCAGCCCCTAATACTTTGTGACAGGGAATTCCATTGTAGCGAGGTGGATACTGTAAAAGATGATGAATAACGAGATATTCTATGAAGAGGTATACTTAACGCGCCACAGATAAGTGATCTGGTATTTACGTCGTGGTTAGAGTATAGATAAGAGAAACGAGACGAAAGGTAATTTGGTGTTGAAGTGTGCAGAATTCGAAAGAACAATGACAAGGAGTGTAAAGTTCTATGTTCTTTAAGTCGGAGCCACGAAAGACTTGCGAAGGACGGTGATATGTGATCGTATCGTCGGATGTTGCACACGTATCTGACGCACATATTCTGAACTCGCTGTAACTCGACTGACAGTTCAGAACTTAGGTCACTTAACAAAACGTTAAAGGCACTTTCATCATTGTTAAGGTTATAACAGTTGTGCTATTTCAAGTACGAGAGCTCGCTCTTTTTGGCCACGCGAATTTTGAGACGACTCGTGTCATTAGCAGCCAGAAAATTATCTTCCGCGTCCCGCTCTGGGCTCTTGTTCCTGAAGCTTTGTTCTACAAACTTCCGTACTGCAGTTCATTTCTCATTATACAGTAATTTCAGGTTTCTTCGTCATTATTTGATCGACGATGTGATGAAATGTGACTGGGCACAGAAGCAGCACTCCAGCGAGATCAATACAGCCCGTGATAATCTGTTAGCTTAGTTGATGAGTTCCAAACAGTTCTTTCGCTCCTACAATATCCAAATTACCTTCAATTGACACAAAATAAAGTTGGTAATCAAACGAGATAGACTTTACATTAGCAATGCAAATTTTCCTTCTCTGTAAGAAAAGAATTCTCCTTCTAGAAGCCAAATTGACAGAAAGGCTGGTTTAAACTAGATACGCATGTACATCTATCGCTTTAAACAAGTCCACGCAAGAAACAAGAAGTATTTGAGTAATATTTAGGGAAGAGAAACTTTTCATATCTACACACTATGCAATAAAATAACATTTTAATGGATATTAATAACGGAATCTGAGAGAATTTTTCTCCGTTCCATTACTCTTTCATCGTATGGTGACGCAGAATATCTGCATGGAAATATCATATGTACTTCGGTACATTAAAATAATATATATGATATGCCTAAATCAATTCGTGATTTAAGAAGGCGCTTATTCCGTCGGAGCCCGGCGAACTAGTCACTCATAACGAGTGCACCTCAGCACATGTGTTGACTTCAGTCCTACGTTCATAGACATCTATGACGTAGTGCAGAGGGCGGCCACTAGAGGGAACCCAAGAGTTGGAATTAAAACTGAGACAATTCTGCCCGACGTCGGGGTGGGTATCCGGTGTGGCTTAGTGGATAAAGCATCAGCACGTAGAGCTGAAAACCCGGGTTCAAATCCCGGCGCCGAAGAGAATTTTTCTCCGTTCCATTACTCTTTCATCGGAATCTACTGAAATATAACGTCTACAAAGAAATTAATTAATGTTTCAGATTAGTGCGTTATACGAAGCGCAGAGGTAGTACTGTGCAAATTAAAATTGTTGAGTCCACTGCAAGAATGATGGATGTCATTTAAAATAAATTTTGCAGGAGAAGCAATTGAAAGTTTGAAATGCTTAGCGCTCTAAGCTTAACTGAGATTTTCCGATCATTACTGGACAATGACTATCAGTGTTAATGCCATATAACTCTCTATGTACATTCTACAGGAACATCATTTTATTTTTAGTAACATTTTTAATATTAACTTGCCTATACCTCTGGATCAACGCGGTTTGTTACCCCCTTCCACGACTGGAGTTCGATGGTACTGGCGTAATATAGAAACAAATCACTTTACTAGGTATAGGAGGGAAGAAAAGTAGTTCATCCATTTACGTAAACTAGGAAATATCGCGAATTTGAGTTTGATAATTTTCATTAGGTTTCTGTATAATCAAAATACAGTACAGTATTAACAATGAGTGTTTTTACTCACGAAATGAGCTGTCGATGTGGGCGTATTCATTATGCAGTGTATATTATACTGTCTAGAGCACATTAACGTACAACATATAGAATGAAGTTAAATTGAAAAATAATCATAATATGGATACTGAAACACATTTTTGAAAATGGTGGCCGTTCATTTCGATACAGGCTTCAGTTCTAATGTGCATATTATCGCACTATAGACTATTGTACTGTAGTTAATTCCAATTACTAGTTTCGTTCTTCGTACCAGTAACTCATGTTGAGATAATTCTGTACCTACTCTATAAAAGAGTACCTTACGTACTGTAAATTCAATCTTCACTTCTGCCCGATCCGAAAAGATAAAATTACTCAGACATACTATCTACTGTCCGTCCAAGTAGTTATGTCGTAGGGTTGTACAAAGGAGGGACATCACGTGACAGTTAATTACTTAACGAAGCCCTTTTCTTTAAGTTATTTTAAACAGTTGTATAATATTACATAGACGTCCAATTCCTAACAGAAATTAATGTTCTCAGAAGAGAGCTAAGACAGCCCAGCCACTAGCTGCCGAATAAAAGCTGGTGGGGGAAACCGAGGTAAGACGTAGGCAAATGGACGAAAGTACCTGTGTGAAAATGATTCAATATTGAAAGCTCTTTCGTCACTGGAAAACGCGAACATATTTTTGGAACGTACTGTTTACTATGAGCGTAAGGCTACTATGACTGTATATGCGGTCTTGGATCTCTGTGGAGGACGGTTGAACTTCGTTAGTATAAGGAGTGGGAATGAAGTACAGGGACATCATTTTATTTTTATTGCATTTTTATTGTACCTGCATTTCTGAATGTACTTCGCTCCCACCCCTTCACTAATGTCCTTGCTCCCGTCAGACACACAAACTTACGGCCGCTGTTGCATTCAAAGTCTTCAAGCAGTGAAGTAAACACTGCAGTGTATAGTGTGTTTCAGAAATATGGTTGCGTTTTCTATAGAAGAAGGAACCTATATTAATAATATCGTACTAAAGAATTATATTCGAGAAACGATAAATTCAATTTCAGAGAATATGCTTCAAAATGTTTTTAATAATATGCGTAGAGAATTGAAGCCTGCATTGTAATGAACGGCAAACATTTTCAGCAACTTGTTTAAAAATTCAGATTAGCTTATTTTGAATTGAGGTGGCTACAAGCAAAGAAATGCTAGTGACATTTGTAATAACATGAGTTAAGTGCATCCAGTGTAAGCTAAAGTATCTAAAATTTTAGTGGCAAAGGAATATTTTAATCTCATCACACATTAAAATTTAAATAAAAATTTCACCAATTTTACGAAAGTTTAAATATTTAAACCCCATTTTCTCAAAAGTAACTTACTGTAAGTGCACTTACAGCCCTTTACTTATGACCCCCTCAATTTAAATGCACTCTTTCTTTTCTTTAAGTAGGTTATTTTACGACGCTTTATCAACATCTCAGGTTATTTAGCGTCTGAATGAGATGGTGATAATGCCGGTGAAATGAGTCCGGGGTCCAACACCGAACGTTTCCCAGCATTTGCTCATATTGGGTTGAGGGAAAACCCCGGAAAAAACCTCAACCAGGTAACTTGCCCCGACCGAGAATCGAACCCGGACCACCTGGTTTCGCGGCTAGACGCTCTAACAGTTACTCCACAGGTGTGGACTAAATGCACTCTCTATATTGTTGTTAACATCAATAATTAACATGCTAAATAAAGTAGATATTACATAATGAACATAGCCGCCTGAAAAGTTGAGTTTTTGAAAAAAAAAATGTTACTACTCTACTGTATTTTCATAAATTCCATAAAAGTGATGATCAAACTGAAAATCGTAATATCGTATTTCCCTACAACATAAATGGACACACTACTTTTCTCTCCTCCTATACTTAGCAAAATGATTTGTTTACATATTGCACTAGCAACATCAAACTCCTGTAATGGAAGGGGGCAACAGTGTTTCCGAGTATAGCCAGGTTAATGTTAAAAATGTTGGTAAAAATAAAGTGATGTCCCTGTACATTAAAAAACTCAGGTACAATAGAAATTGAAATGAAAATAAAATAATGTCCCTGTATATGTCTTAAGCTATGCATTAACAGTCTTGGTCCATTTTCGACAAGAAAGTGACATCCATCATTCTTGCAGTGGACTCTTCAATTGCAGTAGATTACTTAATGAATTCAGACCGTATGCTATTTTATCAAATATAAAATGTAAAAGATGATTTATAAAATATAATAAAAAATTAAGCACGTCAGTAAACTGGTAACCGAGCGAGATAGCGGCGTGATAGAGGGCTGGCCTTGCATTCGGGGAGGTCCGGGGTTCGATCCCAGGGGCCGGCGATCCTGAGGTTTTTCATGGTTTCCTCTGTTATTTCCAGGCAAATGCCGGGATTGTACCTCTTGAAAGGCCGGCCATGGACGGCGATCCTTTCCTTAATCCTTTCATATGTGTGAGTGAATGTGTAATGTTTAATGTTTGTGTTGTATCGGAGGTGGCTCTGGCTTTGAGCTGATCCCTCATCCGGGGAGGTCCTTCATGTCCTTGTGTGGTCAAAAACGTATGTATGTGATCCAATAATTCCTCTCCCGACAGGTCGCGGCCCTGTAAGGCCCGTGTGGCGTGGTTCGTATAAATGCACCTAAAAGGGAGAGGTTAAACTAAGAAGAAGAAGAAGAAGTAAACTGGTGACAGAAGTAAACTGGTGACTTATAAAATTGAAAAATGAGAGTTACACGATTCATATTCATTGTTTGTAAATTTTGAATGCATTATTCAATCCAGCAAATCTTGTACAGATAAATGTTGATAATGTTAATGTACTCACAGAAATCGTTAAAACAATGGGTTACTCCAAGAATATAAATAGTATTGACTGCAGTGTAGCATTCCTCACTTTTAAAGAAATAGTTTTGAAACAATTATCCAACACTTCCAATGTTACAGTTGACGTGACTGAGGCATTACGAGCTCTCATGTCGAATTACCCTGAATTTTCATCTGCTGTGTTGAAATGTGTTTGGGTTCGAGGTTAATAGGTGTTAAATAAATCCTTAAAACTGGCGGAAACGGTGAAACCCCGGGGAAAAGCACTTGCACTTCAATAATATCTACTACTAATATTATTCATACACATGGATGAGCAACTCGTGCTCTCAAAGTGCTAAAAAACCTTGAAAGAGAGAAAGACAGACGGAGCCAGCCGCAGCAGTTACAACTTGTTTGTAGTTTCGATGCAAAAGCAGTTCACTGCCACGGTGCGCTCTGGCGGCTCATGCAGGTGGTCGTGATCCTACACCATGATTTGAATTTCAGAATGACGCATGGTACAATAATTAGAGTAATTTTAGACAGACTGTACCTAAACGCACATAATAAAATTATATTATTTCCTAGCTTTGTAAATTAGTTTAGTACTGGAAACACAAACTGAATACAACCTTTTCAAGATTCAACAAACATAGCTGCAACACTTATTATTTATTATTACACCATTTGTTAATATTTCTTATTATTATTATTATTTGAAACATAGAAAGCGAGAATTTTCAAGTCTTTGTACATTAAAGAGTATTCCTCTGTTCTCAGAAAGTTAATAGCTGTATTCGCAAACAATCACAAATTCAAGGAAGTATTTTTCACATGTCACGGCAGATGAAATAAACTTACTTCTGAGCTCTTTCTGTACATTGAGACCTTTTACACTTCTTTCTTGTATTAAACTCTGACTCAAGCACATACAGTATAGATGGAACCAAGGAGTATATTTGGAAATTCTGACTTAGGCAGCATTACGAACAGTTTGATCTTTACTAAAACCTTCACTGTGTTTATTTGTAATATAAAATCTGCAGTGTTTGGGAAAAGTGCCATAAGTCAGTTTTCACAAACATCTTTTTATTAATTTATTGACAACTTACGGAACATCTGCTCGCTTGGGAAAAGAGAGATAAGTACAGGGACATCATTTTATTTTTACTTCAATTTTTATTGTACCTGAGTTTTTGAAGGTACTTCACTCCCACCCCTTCTACTAATAAAGTTCAATCGTCCTCCACACAGATCCAAGACCGCATATACAGTCATAGTAGCCTTACCGTCACAGTACGTTCCAAAAATATGTTCGCGTTTTCCAATGACAAAAGAGCTTTCAATATTGCATCATTTTCGCACAGGTACTGTCGTCCATTTACCTACGTCGAATTCAGGTTTTCCTCACCCGCTTCTATTCGCCTGTCTGTAAAAGCTAGTGACTGGCTGTCTTAGCTCTTTTCTGAAAACATTAATTTCGGTTAGGAATTGGACATCTACGTAATATTAAACCCATACAACTGTTTAAAATAACTTAAATAAAAGGGCCTCGTTAAGTAATTAACTGCCACGTGATTTCCCTCCTTTCTACGATCCTGCGACATAACCACTTGAACGGACAGTAGATAGCATGTTTGAGTAATTTTGTCTTTTCGGATCGAGCAGAAGTGAAGATTGAATTTACAGTACGTAAGGTACTCTTTTACAGATTAGGTACAGAATTATTTCAACATGAGTTACTAGTACGAAGGACGAAACTGGTAATTGGAATTACACACATTAGAACTGAAGCCTGTATCGAAATGAACGGCCACCATTTTGAGAAATGTGTTTAAATATCAGTATGATTATTTTTCAATTTAACTTCATTCTCTATAGTGTACGCTAATGTGCTATAGACAGTATAATATACACTGCATAATGAATACGTCCGTATGGACAGCTCAGTTCGTGAGTAAAAACACTCATTGTTAATACTGTAGTGTATTCTGATTAAACAAAAACCTAATGAAAACTATCAAACTCAAAAGCGTGATATTTCCTAGTTTACGTAAATGGATGAACTACTTTTCTTCCCTCCTATACCTAGTAAAGTGATTTGTTTGTATATTATGCCATTGAACTCCAGTCGTGGAAGGGGTAGCAACCGTTGATCCAAAAGTATAGCCAGGTTAATATCAAAAATGTTGGTAAAAATAAAATGATGTCCCTGTATTTCTCCCATTACAATAATTCATACAGAAGAAAATCAAATCAACATAAACCAATGTGAAGACAGTTTTTTTCCTTCACCTGTAAAATTAACATTTTTGACTTGTGCCACTTTTCCCGGGCACTACAAAAATGTCATGCGTAAAAAGGTGTAACAGAACATAATACAAGCTTTACCAGCCTTCTTAATAAAAAATATTTCTCTTTCGACTCCTCACTAAAGGGAAATGATCTGGGGATTATATTGTTTTTCACTTAAAACGAGCCGCCACTTACTTCAGACGCGAGCAAACTTGTATACAGACACTACAATAGAGTGTCCGTTCTACAGTACCTGCACTGTGGTTGTGTTCACATTTCGAGAGCACGAGTTGCCCACCCATGTTCATACATATCCGATTTATTGGAAATAATGAATATTATTGCAAAGTTCAATTTTTTAAGCGTCTTAGTTGTAATTTTATCACGAAGTTTTCGGAGAAGTAGGCCTAGCTACGTATACAACAGCGAAAAAGAAAAAGAATCTTAATTTACTGCTTTCGTCCGGATCCGAGCTCGGTAATCTGA
>JAJSOF020000007.1:162800232-162935232 GCA_025594305.2 Periplaneta americana
GATCTAATACGAGAATAATGAACGCCCGAACAAAGAGGAGAACCAAACAAAGTAAGTTAAACAAGAAATGAAGTACAGCAGTCACTGACAGATGAATTATACGAACATATTGGGAACTGAACAGAGTACTTAAATCACTAAAACGTGAACAATACAGAGATTTGGCCGCAACACACGCAAGGACTCCAATCCAATCATACATCCAGCATAGCCGATATCCGACGACGAGCCAAGAGAGATTAGAGTCCAATAGGGAGGCGGAGTTAACGACTATGTTCGAGACAGAAGTCGTCTAGAAGAGATTTATGTAAAAACCTCCGAAGTTCTGAAACAGCGTTTGGCTGGTTGTACAGGACCCAACTGAAAGTATAAAGCAGTGGCATCCATTTGCCGTGGTTTTATCCGTCTGCAGTAGAAAGGTACGACGTTGCTAGAAAGAACTGTTTGTCCTTTACATATCACATATGATATACTCGTATTATTAGACCTCGGATTTTAGGTTAAGTGCCTATTTCTTTTTCTGTAGGAATAAACTAAAACTAGTTAAATATCTTCACATTTTATACAGGGACATCATTTTATTTTTACTAACATTTCTAATATTAACCTGGGTATACCTTTGGATCAAAGATTAAGAACGGAAAACACCGTTTGCTACCCCCTTCCACGACTGGAGTTCGATGATACTGGCGTAATATACAAACAAATCACTTTACTAGGTATAGGAGGGAAGAAAAGTAGTTCATCCATTTACGTAAACTAGGAAATACCGCGATTTTGAGTTTGATAATTTTCATTAGGTTTTTGTTTCATCAAAATACAGTACAGTATTAACAATGAGTGTTCTTACTCACGAACTGAGCTGTCCATGTGGACGTATTCATTATGCAGTGTATATTATACTGTCTACAGCACATTAGTGTACACTACAGAGAATGAAGTTAAATTGAAGAATAATCATAATATGGATCTTTAAACACATTTTTGAAAATGGTGGCCGTTCATTTCGATACAGGCTTCAGTTCTAATGTGCATGTTATCGTACTATAAACTATTGTACGTAATTCCAATTACCAGGTTCGTACTTCGTATCAGTAACTCATGTTGAAATAATTCTGTACCTACTCTATAAAAGAGACCTTACGTAATGTAAATTCAATCTTCACTTCTGCCCGATCCGAAATATAAAATTACTCAGACATGCTATCTACTGTCCTTCCAGGTGGTTACGTCGCAGCGTCGTAGAAAGGGAGGAAATCACGTGACAGTTAATTACTTAACGAGGCCCTTTTATTTAAGTTATTTTAAGCAATTGTATGGGTATAATATTACGTAGACGTCCAATCCCTAACAGAAATCCATGTTCTCAGAAAAGAGCTCAGACAACCCAGCCACTAGCATTTACAGAGAGGCGAATAGAAGCAGGTGGGGGAAACCGGGATACGACGTAGGCAAATGGAAAACGATGCAATATTGAAACCTCTTTCGTTACTGGAAAACGCGAACATATTTTTGAACGTACTATTTACTATGACCGTAAGGCTACTGTGACTGTATATGCGGTCTTGGATCTGTGTGGAGGACGGTTGAACTTCATTAGTAGAAGGGGTGGGAGTGAATTATATTCAAAAACTCAGGTACAATAAAAATTGAAGTAAAAATAAAATTATATCCCCGTATAAAATATGAACGTTTGAAAGCAGTTTTATGGTGCCTAAAATGCCTATTTTGTCCATTGAGACCTATTTTGAAGGTTTTAGAGTCTAAAATTGCTAATTTATATTTGTATTCTTGAATTTTCGAGTAGGAGTGAAAGAGAAAGTTTTGAATGTCATAGGGTGGGTATGGTTGAAATATCCTATAATAATTTGGTTGTAGGAATGAAGAAATTCCTGGAAGGTGTCTGGTTTTGTTGAACACTTGAGCAGACAGTAGGAATGTGATGAATCGGGAGGAAGTAGTTCTCTCTAAAGAAATCAGGATGGCAAATATTGCTAGATTCAAATATGAATCCATTGCTTCTGTAACATTGGGAATAATTTTTCTCGCTTGTAAAATGGTTCTATCTAAGAGAACGCAAAGTTTCAGAATAGAAAATTAGGGAAAACGTTATGTATTGCAATGTCAATTATAAACAATGTGTTAATTGTAAATTCATTGGTAAATTAATTAATTTAATTGTAATATAAGCACTTATGTATTAGCAGCTTTAGAACAATGAGGCCGATGAGTTCATAAAAAATTACTTGGTAGTATTCATAATTTAAGACTTAACAAAAGTAGAGTTTCTAACCGAAATATTTTTTACGGTTTTTGTCACTGTATACCGTAATGCTTAATACTCACTAATTAATTGCATTTTTATAGTTACTGTAGTGTGTGTGGATAGAAATTACATTTTAGATGCAAGAAATAGTATTTTTAGGTGCCTAAATCTAGGTTTTTATGCTTATTTTGATAAATTCAGGTCGTACTTCAGGTGCCCAGAAGTTAGTTTTTAAGTGCCTAAAATCCGAAGTCTATATATTATACAAATTTACTTATTTACAAATGGCCTTTAGAGAACTCGGAGGTTCACTGCCGCCCTCACAAGTCTGCCATCGGTCCCTATTCTGAGCAAGATCAATCCAGTCTCTACCATCACATCCCAACTTTCTCAAATCCATTTTAATATTACCCTCCCATCTATGTCTCGGCCGTCTCCAAAGTTTTTCCCCCCTCAGGTCTTCTAACTAACACTCTATATGTATTTCTGGATTCGCTCTTACATGCTACATGCCCTGTCCATCTCAAACGTCTGAATTTAATGTTCCTAATTATATTAGGTGAAGAATACAATGCATGCAATTCTGCGTTGTGTAACTTTCTCCATTCTCCTGTAAATTCATCCCTCTTAGCCCCAAATATTTTCCTAAGCACTTTATTCTCGGCACCCTTAATCTCTGTTCCTCTCTCGAAGTGAGAATCCAAGTTTCACAACCTACAGAACAACCGGTAATGTAACTGTTTTATTAATTCTAACTTTCAGCTTTTTGAGAGCAGATTGGATGATAAAATTTCTCAGCCGAATAATATCAGACATTTCCTGTATTTATTCTGCGTTTAATTTCTTCTCGAGTGTAATTTATATTTGTTACTGTTGCTCGGAAGTATTTTTTTTTTCACTTTTTCAAAGGATAAATTCAAATTTTTTAATATTTCTATTTCATATTATGTTCTGGTCACAATACATAATCATGTACTTTGCTTTTTTCAGGGTTTATTTTCAAACCTGTCTCATTACTTGCTTCAAGTAAAATTCCCATGTTTTCTCCTAACATATTGACGTCATCCGCATAAACTAGCAGCTGATGTAACCGATTCAATTCCAAACCCACCCTCCCAGTTTTCCTGGACTTTCCTAATGACATATTCTAGAGCAAAGTTACAAATTAAAGGTGATATTGCATCCCCTTGCTTTAGCCCGCAGTGAATTGGGAAAGCGTCAGACGGAAACTTGCCTATACGGACCAACGTAGCAGCAGCAGCAGTAAGAGGAATAAATGTTGACTTCTCTTCTGATAATTCGAATTACAAAAATAATTTATTGAAGTATGAGGAGAAACTGGGAATGGAACATATGTTTTATGAGAACAATTAATACAATAATTCCAAACAATGCGTGCGGTGCGGCTTCACAGCATCGTATGAATCGCACGCGTCTCGTGTTCACGTTGGACAACTCCATTTATTACACACAGATTGATTGTGAACGTCAACCGCAGTAAACGCATCGCTTCGCACCGCACGCACCGCCTTGCCCGCCTTAACCTTGGACATGGCGTAATATGAGGAAACGGGAGAACCCCAACAAAACTCTAACTGTGACCTTGTCCGCCACAAGTGTCACTATGGATTTTTCAATGAAATACCCTAGGCTCGAACAAGACTCGAACGCGAACCTCCTGAGTGAGAGGCTGAAGGTCTTACCACTCAGCCACGGCAGGGGGATAAGAGTTACGAATAGTTACTCAATACCTTCAAGTCGTTTTTACCTTCCAAACTTCTGAGAGGAACTGTTTGATCCAAATATATTCACTCTGCTAATTCTCTGGCGACTAACAGTGCACAACATAGAACATCAGACGTTTAATTATAGCAAGGACCTCAAGTACAGACTGCCTAGAAACTATTGTATTATTCCAACACTAGTTTTGATTGAATTAGGTCTCAATTAGTAGAAGCTGGACCTCCTGTGATGAATCAGATTAATTTGGTTTAGAAGTGATGTCTGTAATTCGTTCATTGAAATTCTGAGATTGTGCGTCTCCCAGGAGACCACACTCGGAACAACTTGACGCTCAAGTGGTTCTCACACGACGCCTCGCCCTCTTGTTCCTACGCGGGTTTAAACACCGACGATGAAGACTATCGTAGAATCAGCGTAACCCTTCGAAAGCGATTCACTACACTACATACACGTGGAAATGTGTGCATGCCTATCAAGTTACGCACTACAGTGTGTAATCTGACTAGTTGCATGTTCTGAATACAGACATTTTGGCAGGTCCGGCTTGACAGGTTCTTTTAAAGGCGTGAGGGAAATATAGCCATAGCGTCCACACAGAGTGCATAACAGATTCAACTGCAGCTACCGGATGGTACCTCTCGTGCTGACGGCAAGCGGGAAAAACGGACAACAGGGGGACAAGATCAACATATTTTAATGAAAGACTGCGAGAAACGAAAATGTAATGTGCGGAGATATTAGTACAGTAGTTATTTTATTTCATACCATGTCTCATTTCACTACTTTATGGTCTTACAAAATGGCCGACAAACAGAACGTCACAGTACATTGTACCGTAATAAAAATCTTGGCATTTTTATGGATAGCGATCTAAATTGGAACACTCAAGTAACACACATTTGCAAAGATATATTTTCTCAACTTCACTCCTTGTTTCATATGAAAGAATTTCTACTACTTAGTCTAAAAAAGAATCTTATTCAGACGCTTGTAATGCCCCATTTTGATTATTGCGATTCCTTGCTAACTAATGTAAGTTCACTCTTAGCTGAGAGACTGCAACGTGTTCATATGTGTGCATACGATTCATCTGCAATACTCGTAAATTTGACCATTTAACGCCTTCCCTCCAGTTACTTTCATGGGTGCGTCTGAAAGAACAAAGAACAATACATTCACTGTCTCTTCTATTTAGAATCATGCATACTTCTACTCCGAATTATCTGTTATCGCGCTTTCAATTTCTTACAACTCTTCGAAACCGGCATCAAGCACTTCTTTCTATCCCTCATCATAGAACGTCTTTATACTCATCTTCCTATACTGTAGAAATACCTCGCCTCTGGAATTCGTTACCTAATGACGTCAGGGACTGCAGGACTTTATCACAATTCAAAATTAAATTGGAAAATTTTGTCTTAGTTAATGTTTTTTTTTAGGTATTGCTGGAAGTATTGATTTGTGCTTTTTTTTCCTTTTTCTTTTTTTTTAATCCAGATTAAAATTGCAAGTTTCTTGTTTATGTTAATTAATTAGGATACAATTAATTATGATATTTAATCACTCATTTAAAGTTTGTGTGACTGCAACCTCTGTATATTTTTGTGTGGCTTTACTTTGTTTATAGTGTTTTTTTCTCTCTCTCTTAATTTCTTGTGTAGCTTTACTTTGTAAGTGTACTTTTTTCTGTTTATTTCTATTATTGTATTTGTATTCCTAGTGTTGTGGAAGAAAAGGCCTTAACTACACCAGAATAAATAAATAAATAAATAAATTTAAATATATATATATATATATATATATATATATATTCACAAAAGGGACACCACTGTCATCAACATATGAGTAAAACTAGAACTTAATTAGTAACTTCAAAACTAAACAAGTGAAATTACTGAATAGAAATTATACAGACAAATCCTCCTTATTTACTTCCAAATTTGTTTGTCACATTTCGAAAGTTAGTACAATTCAGGGCAATCCATTCTCACCAGATTTTAAGTGTGTCCTTTTATATCTATTGTTCAATGGTCCGCCTCGCAATGGGCATCATGCCAATAACTTAAACATTACTGACAAAAATGCGACATAATAAATTAAAACAAAAAATTACGTTGATATTAAAGTTTTAACATTTCATATTACATAATATTTAAGCCTACATATACACTATGTTTATACTTATTGTGCAGTTCACGTTATCCATTACACAAATCGATGGAATTTTACTTTTATCGATTGTGAAGTCGTACATACCTGCGTTGTTCGTCTTATAAAACTTCTAAAAAATTTCTAATGCTCCCATCGCTTCGTTACATTTATCTGATACTTCATTTCGAACTTCAAAATATCCATCCAAATCTCCCTCCAGGATTTTCCATCTAACAAGTGTTCCTGCATGGATAGCCCGTAATGAGCGTAGTTCGTTCACCTACTTCAACAATACATACGGGCGAGTTCATTCTGAACACATTTTAGGGGTGTCCTTTTCTATCGGTTGTTCAATACCTACATGTTAATGTTCATTTATGAAAAATAATTAAATTCGACACAATATGAAACAAAATATTGGACGTTACAGAATTGAAAGTTTTTTACGAATTCGTTTCGAAATTTCGGCCTCAGCTACACTTCGACCGTAAACATCAACTCTTTCGTAAAACCTTACTTTCAATCCTTGTAACGTAAATAACTACAGGGACATCACTTTATTTTTACCAACATTTTTAACATTAACCTGGCTATACTCGGAAACACTGTTGCCCCCTTCCATTACAGGAGTTTGATGTTACTAGTGCAATATGTAAACAAATCATTTTACTAGGTATAGGAGGAGAGAAAAGTAGTGTATCCATTTATGTTGTAGGGAAATACGATATTACGATTTTCAGTTTGATCATCACTTTTACGGAATTTATCAAAATACAGTAGAGTAGTAACATTTTTTTTTCTAAAAACTCAACTTTTCAGGCGGCTATGTTCATTATGTAATGTCTACTTTATTTAGCATATTAATTATTGATGTTAACATACAATATAGAGAGCGCATTTAAATTGAGGGGGTCATAAGTAAAGAGCTGTAAGTGCACTTGTTACTTTTGAGAAAATGGGGTTTAAATATTTAAGCTTTCGTAAAATCGGTGAAATTTTTTATTTAAATTTTAATGTGTGATGCGATTAAAATATCCCTTTGCCACTAAAATTTTAGATAGTTTTGCTTACACTTGATGCACTTAACTCATGTTATTACAAATGTCACTAGCATTCCTTTGTTTCTAGCCACCTCAATTAAAAAAAGGCTAATGTGAATTTTTAAACAAGTTGCTGAAAATGGTTGCCGTTTATTACAATGCAGGCTTCAATTCAGTACGCATATTATTAAAAACATTTTGAAGCATATTCTCTGATATTGAATTTACCGTTTCTTGAATATAATCTTTAGTACGATATTATTAATATAGGTTCTTTCTTCTATAGAAAACGCAATCATATTTATGAAACACACTATACACTGCAGTGTTTACTTCACTGCTTGTAGACTTCGAATGCAACAGCGGCCGTAAGTATGTGTGTCTGACGGGAGCAAGGACATTAGTGAAGGGGTGAGAGTGAAGTACATTCAGAAATGCAGGTACAATAAAAATGCAAGTAAAAATAAAATGATGTCTCTGTATTACTCTGCTCTAATTACACATGAATGAACAAAATAATGTCCGGTAAATTTACAACCAATAAGAAGTATAGACATTTCTTAAAATCATCATAGCTATGAGAAATTAGCAATAAAGCTAGGCGTTCGGGGAATGCTATGGAATGATGACGAAACAGAGAATGACGGAATGATGTAGGCCTAGATGCCTAATATGGGGAAACGGAGAGGGGCTGACCTAGGGACGAGTGGGATTGCCTGCTCGAAACCTAGGTACGCAGCGAATCTTAGTCTAGTCAGCAGGTGTGAATTTTGGAATGTGCCTAGCTTGTTTATTAGAGGGGAAAACCGGACACATTGAAAATGACTTACCAGAAACTAATAGTACAGACCTATCCTTAGATAGGGGAAATATCTAGTCCGCTATGAGAAAGTACGTTGATTGAATACGTCAAATTGCAGCCTGTGCGAGTAGAATTTGCGCTCGACAAAAGCAATATTGGACAAGTTTCTCGAAGTGTGCTTCCCTTTCCGTCAATACAATAAGTTGATCGACGTTTCATTATAACCACCCTGTGGAAAAGGTCACAACCTCGTACTCCGCACGACGAGATAGAATCGTCATAAATCCTGTGTACGGAAAAGAGCGGATCGCAGCACCTGCAGGCAACGCGCAGAATTCCGATACCGAACTACGAATTGGAGCTGATAGAGAAAAACAGAAAGAGAGTTGGAGTAAAATTTAGTTTAGAGTTTAAAAATTCTATAAATGCAGGAATGTTATAATAATATATCACAACACTATTAAATGAACGGCGTACTTTGGTATATTACACGTTTACTCATCTGCTAAATAGGATTTAATTGAAATCCGTTTGTGGCTCACTTCATTTCCACTGAATTTACTTGCAGTTAATTTCAAACCAATTTTACGCCAAGCTCCACATAAATACCACACTGCGCTGATTTCATTATTAGGTTGAAATTGTCATATACTGAATTCCTGATGCGGTTCTGCGTATACACACAAAAGACAATTGTTTGCTATCATAAAATTTCAGAAACCCAACAAAGAGAAATAAAAAAAAAAAATCTTACTTTGGGAACATAGATTCAAAATTATACAGTAGTTATTTTCAGTGGTTTTTCTTGGCAGGAAGCATATAGAAATGCTAATATAGGTGCTAACATTGTTAAAAAATGGCTTAATTCCAACTTCCTTTCTTTAAATATATCTAAATCAACTTTAGTTCCTTTTTCGTTAACAGCTGCCAATGTTCAAAATTTAAAATTTAGCGATAAATATAGACTAATAATACACAGTGAAAATTGTTTAGATCCCAAAAGCTGTAAATGTCCACCTTTGAAAGAAGCCACGTATGTCAAATATCTGGGTATCATTATTGATCAGAATTTAAAATGGCCTCATCACATTACTTATCTTTGTAAGAGGCTTCGTAAAACAATTTATAAATTCGTTAATCTTCGATGCTACTTACCCATTAGAGTTCTACAAAATGTTTATTTGGCCATTATTCAGTCTATCATTCAATATGGTATAATTGTTTGGGGTGGAAGTACAAAATTTAATCTTAATCCGTTAAATTTACTACAAAAACGAATAATTAAAATTTGTTTGAAGAAACGTTTCTATTATCCAACTAAATTAATTTATTCTGAATTTAATGTATTTAATATTGAACAAATTTATAAGTATACGCTGTTAAAATTTTATCATAAAAATCGTAATAAGTTTGTATTACAGACACACAATTATGACACAAGACGAAATATTAATTCAACATTAGTAGAACCTAAATGTCTCGCATCTGCTGGTCTAAAGCATAGCATAAATTTTGGCCCTCGGTTGTACAATGCTTTAACTAAATTACGCCCAGAACTTCTAACATGTAACCCACTAACATATAACAAGAAAATTAGAAACGTGTTAATATCTTCAATTTGATTAAATACATTTATAGCCTATGTGTATGAATTAATCAACCTATATTATATTTGTATTCTACAGTATAATTTTGAAATATATATTAGTCCTACTTTTCACGCGCGATATTATTCTTCTCTAGTGTTAATATTATATTATATAATTCCATTGCCGCTGTAATTATATTTTAGTTCCTATTTTATTTTACTTATTTATTTATATTATTATTATTATTTTTATTTTAATATTATATCTGAACTGCGACCGAGCACGAGCGCTGCTCATTCGGTCTCAAATTTTGTTAATACTACTGTATCTTCTTTTTATATTGCTTGTATTATTTTATTTGTATTTCTCTTTGTTTGTTTTGTAATTATATTTCTTTATTCTGTATATTTGAATTTAAATAAAATAAAATTAAATTAAATTAAATAAATTAAAATCATATACAAGGCGCCGATGTACATATGTTCACTTCAAAGAACGGAGTTAATTTTTGCAGTCTGGAGTAAATTATTGTAGCTGAATATCTGCAGTACTTGGAGAGTCGAAACCTATTGGGAATATTAATTTCATGGCAGAATATGTCTTAGTAATATTTGAGGGAACATACAAAACATATATGATGCACGATAGTTTTTCCTGAAACAAAATATTTCATCTGATTAGTTTCATTATTTGAAAGGATGGCAACATCTTCGAAAACAAACGTGGATGTGAAATCAATGACAAATTTCCACCGGAGTTCTCTTATCAGGGATTGGATCCCATCACGTGCCTTAACTCTACTATAGTCTGTGCATTTCGAACTGGCGACTCAATGTCAAGCAATGGACTGCATTTGCCATGTGTGCTTACTCCAGCCGCGGCGAAAATGCGACTCACGAGCATATTGTGGCTCGCAGTAATAGCTGTGCTTTTCTACCTCCCACAACCCCCACCCTCTCACTCACTGGAGTCAAACTCCGTTCCATTTGTATTTGCCTCTGATCTGCGAGTGGCGTATCGTCGCAATGTCTCTCTCCAATACATGTAATGTACATCTACAAAAACGGAAGTTTCAAGTAGGATGGGAGGACGCATTTTTTTTTTTGCTGCCAATATGGTGAGAATATTAAATGTATGATTTGTTCACAAGTACAGGGACATCATTTTATTTTTACTTCAATTTTTATTGTACCTGAGTTTTTGTATGTACTTCACTTCCACCCCTTCTACTAATGAAGTTCAACCTTCCTGCACACAGATTTAAGACCGCTTATACACTCATAGTAGCCTTACGGTCATAGTAAACAGTACGTTCCAAAAATATGTTCGCGTTTTCCAGTGACGAAAAAGCTTTCAATATTGAATCATTTTCGCACAGGTACTGTCGTCCATTTGCCTACGTCGTATCCCGGTTTCCCCCACCTGCTTTTATTCGCCAGATGGTGGCTGGGCTGTCTTACCTCTTTTCTGAGAACATTAATTTCTGTCAGGAATTGGACATCTACGTAATATTATACAACTGTTTAAAACAACTTAAATAAAGAGCATCGTTAAGTAATTAACTGTCACGTGATTTCCTCCCTTTCTACGACGCTGCGACGTAGCCACTTGGACGGACAGTAGATAGCATGTCTGAGTAATTTTATGTTTTCGGATCGGGCAGAAGTGAAGATTGAATTTACAGTACGTAAGATACTCTTTTGTAGAATAAGTACAGAATTATTTCAACATGAGTTACTAGTTACGAAGGACGGAACTGGTAATTGGAATTAAGTACAATAGTCTATAGTGTGATAATATGCACAAAAGAACTGAAGCCTGTATCGAAATGAACGGCCACCATTTTCAAAAATTAATGTGTTTAAATATCCATATTATGATTATTTTTCAATTTAACTTCATTCTCTATATTGTACGCTAATGTGCTCTAGACAGTATAATATACACTGCATAATTAATACGTCCGCATGGACAGCTCAGTTCGTGAGTAAAAACACTTATTCTTAATACAGTACTGTATTTTGATTAAACAAAAACCTAATGAAAATGATCAAACTCAAAAGCGCGATATTTCCTAGTTTACGTAAATGGATGAACTACTTTTCTTCCCTCCTATACCTAGTAAAGTGATTTGTTTGTATATTACGCCAGTATCATCGTACTCCAGTTGTGGAAAGAGGTAGCAAACGGTGTTGATCCAAAGGTATAGCCAGGTTAATATAAAAAATGTTAGTAAAAATAAAATGATGTCCCTGTATTACGAGGAAAACGGTTGTATAACATAAAACGGCATTATAATACATGTCACCCACATTATGAAACATTGAAAGGTTATTATTATTATTATTTATTATTATTATTATTATTATTATTATTATTATTATTATTATTATTATCTCTGTACGCCGACCCTTTTTCAGCAGATGTACGAATGATGCGGTTAGATCTTCAATTTGAACTCATAGATTTACAATGTGATGTTGCAATGAAAGCTAGATGTAAGGACTTGATAAATGTTGAACTTTTCAAATCTTTGGCAAAAAATAAATATCCGAAGCTTCGTTCTTTCGCTTGCTCTGTTGAAGCCATGTTCGCTACAACTTACGTTTGTGAAAAATTATTTTCAATAATGAAAATAGTTAAAACCAAATGTAGATCACGACTGACAGACAAACACCTTCGTGATGAACTACGTCTGGCAGTAAATGATATAATTCCTGATTTTGAAACTCTGTCGCAGAGACATTCTGAAGACAGTTAATTTCAGGTCGTGATAATGTGGCCTTTGTTTTCGTGTTCCTTTTCTTTGTACGTACGAAACATTATTTTGTAGCCTTGTACTGTATAAAATTATATTTAAATGCTGGACAAGAGGAAAATGAAAATCCGTTACTTCAGGTGTCCGCCTCCTTCCACAGGTGCTATGCACGTTGCAGGTTACACAGTGGCTCGGCGCACGAACTCTTCTTCGCCACGGCTGGCTTATCCACACTCCTGGACCGTTCTCCTCATGATAAGTCAGTTGGACCAGTGGCGCGGTATGTTAGAGGAGAAGGGGACCAGCCAGAGATTAGGAGAAGGGGTACAGTGTGGAGGAGACGAAATGACCTTGATCCTCCAGTTCGAAATGTACACACGGGCAGGGCATAGTTGCGCCCCACGGTCAGATAAAATGCAGCATATAAAAAGGGTCCCTGTTTTGTGGGCATAGTTGCGCCCCGTTCCCATCAGGTAGAGAAAAGGGCATGGCATAGTTGCGCCCCGATGAAATAGGTAGATAAAAAGACATTACGGAAACTCGAGCCTAGTAATCAACCAACCTTACTGATTTCTTATTCGATTTAATATTCATTATCGATACCGTTAAAATGAACACCATGAAGTTGGCAGTACTTTATTAACTGTTTTTCTACTGTTTATGCAGTGATTATCAATAGCCTACCGTTAAAATGAACACCATGAAGTTGGCAGTACTTTATTAACTGACATATTCAAATGAGTGAGCCGTTGGAATATGGGGCCTTAGCAGTCTTGACATTTTATTAATGATTTTCACACCGTCTGTGGCGTATAGTGAGGTTAATTTAAAATGAATGTTAAGTTTAGTGAAAAGGGTGAAGAGTTAATAATTCACAATGGTTCAAAGTTTCAATTTTCGAAACCCTGTACTGTAGGGTTAAGATATCGATGTAGAAACAAAAAGTGTAGTTCATTTATTGTGTGTGATCAATAAAAAAGTGTTATTTTAAATAGCAAAATTGATCATACGCTAGGCCTATCTGATTTCAATGCAGCTATCACTGTAATATTTTTAAGTAATTTATTTATTTAATGACAATCACTTTCGTGTGTACTATGCCCATCGGGGCGCAACTATGCCATGTCCATTCTGCTACCTGATTTCTTCAGGGCGCAACTATGCCATGTCCCATCTGCTACCTGATTTCTTCGGGGGGCAATTATGCCATGCCTTGGCCTCCCAATTGACCACGGGGCGCAACTATGCCATACCGGCACAGACTATACTTCTCCCAGTTTATCCCCTTTCCAGAGACAGCCTTGTTTAGAGGTTTTTATCCATTAAAATCCGTAGCCTTTGATCGCATTTAACCCGCGAATCTTTGATCTAACGGCCTCCATGACAACTTTAACTGCATTATTTTAGTGGTTTCGGCAGTCCGGCAACATCGCCGCTAACACAGTCTACATGTGGTACAGATGTAAAAGGTCAACGAACGCGGTGAGTCTCGGTATTTAAGCTGTTCTCTGCGTCGACGTTGCCACCAGTTCGAATGTGCAGTGGCTTCAAATTAGATATTTTTTAAATTAAATTTACACGAAAACCGTCCATGCTATTGCAATACACCAGAGGGATAAATTATTTTTTGTTAGATTTCCTATCGATATGAACGAAAATCACAATCCTACGTGCAATATTTAGCGAATAAGAGCTTGTTAAAAATTTGAAAAAAAAAAAAAGAAAAAAAGAAAAAAAAAACACTTTTCTCTGAAAAACTATGAACTTTCTACCAATATGGAATTACAGTTTTTGTTACATACAATATGAGCTATTCGCTCTGAAAATCTTCAAGGCTATTTCACGTCCATCTTGTATTTCCGAGTTACGTTATACAGACTGTCAATATACAATTCATTCCTTACTTCGATGTTTCTCCTTTTGTTCAGCAACCTGTATCCTGCCACTGCTGTCCAGAACCACACCTGTGCCACATATTCTTCTTAAATGGTCTTCCTTAGAGCCCAGTTTTCGCATTCATATATTGAAACTCAATAGTCAACACTTTATCAGATTTAAGGAGTCTCACATCTCGCTATACTGACTGTTCAGCAAAGTTCTTTTCAGTGTTCCACAGATTTGTCTGAACTTGTTTATTTTTACATGAACATACATGTAATTACTGTTATTTACAATGGAAGGAATCCATAATTGTACCTATCTTTAAGAAGGGGGAAGAGATTACTGTAGTAACTTTCAAGGCATATCACTTTTTATTTCGCCATACAAAATTTTGTCCAATATTCTTTTGCGAAGATTAACTGCATATGTAGATGAAATTATTGGGATCATCAGTGTGGTTTTAGACGTAATAACTCAATTATTGATCAAATTTTTTGTATCCGACAGATATTGAAGAAAAATGGGGGTATAAGGGTACAGTACATCAGTTATAGATTTCAAAGGGCATACGACTCGGTTAAGAGAGATGTTATATAATATTCTTATTGAATTTGGTATTCAAATGAAACTACTTCTATTAATTAAAATGTGTCTCAGTGAAACGTACAGCAGAGTTCGTATAGCCCAGTTTCTGTCGGATGCTTTTCCAATTCACTGCGGGCCAAAGCAAGGAGATCCACTGTACCTTTACTTTTTAACTTTCCTCTAGAATATGTCATTAGGTAAGTCCAGATGAAAGAGAGGGTTTGGAATTGATCGGGCTACATCAGTTCCTTGTCTATGTGGATGACGTGAATATGTTAGGAGAAAATCCACAAACTATTACGGAAAACATGGAAAATGTTTATTTGCACTGAAACCAACCCTTAGAGATAAACAAATTATTTTAGAATATTCCAATCACCTTCACATGTAGAATCGTTACCTAAACTTCTGATTCCTGTATGTATGTCTTTCACTATCACCGAATTGGTTCACAAATAAAATGTTATTGTATTCTGAATTCAACTTATATTTTATTAAACAACGCTTATTCATTTTCACTTAACATCTTCGACTAAACGAATATGAATTCCTTTTCCTTTAAGCATGGCGAAATTAGAATTGGAACATCCTACTTCAATAGAGAGACACCAACTACTGCCATAAAAAAGCCTGTTTCGAGCACAACATATCTCCCTTGCATCTTCTCTACAGCTGGCGTATAAGAAAGTTCAGGTGATTAGTGAATAATTTAACCTACTTGTTTCTTAAAGTTAGATTTCAATTTATACAAAACCGTATTTTTACATGAAACTATAAAGTAACAGTTTAATGCAATCAATTATATTCTTTTGACTTTACAAATAGTTACATTATTATTAGAAATGCTTGAGGAATTTTACTTAACTTTATTGATACTTCTACAAAAGGTTATGTAGCATAGAAATAGTCTATGGAAATGGAAGACATAAATCATTATATATTTCATACCAATCCAGATTGTTTTAGTGTGTAATCGAACTTAATATTTGTTAGGGAAATTACGTCTTTGGATTTACATAAAATCTCTACCAAATAATCCTACCTCATAATTCAAACATTTCTGTTCTCTGTCCGTTCTTAATTGGCTCCATTTTAACAACAATATCAAAGCTTTCGTATTTCGAGCCAAACAATCGACAAACGGAACGGATAAAATTAAACGGCCCACAAACGGATCGATTTGTTGTAGGATACGTCGTACCAGAAGTTTGTCATAAATTCGTTTAGACATGTCGTTCGCTGCTTTTCTCCACAAACGTAAATAACTATAGTCCGACAGGTAGTACGATTTTACTGATCGCTAGGAGATTCTAGAATTACCAAACTATTTGAAAAAAAAAACTGTATGTAGCAGAGCCTTTAGTTAAATTCGTTTAAAAAATACGAAAATTTCTCATAAAAAGTAATTTCGCTCTTATTTCGCAGAAATACATACATTTTGCTTTTTGTATTCAACTTCACATTTTATGACGGAATATTTTTATTCATTCATTTTTTTTATTGGGTTATTTTACGACGCTGTATCAACATCTAGGTTATTTAGCGTCTGAATGAAATGAAGGTGATAATGCCGGTGAAATGAGTCTGGGGTCCAGCACCGAAAGTTACCCAGCATTTGCTCGTATTGCGTTGAGGGAAAACCCCGGAAAAAACCTCAACCAGGTAACTTGCCCCGACCGGGATTCGAACCCGGGCCACCTGGTTTCGCAGCCAGACGCGCTGACCGTTACTCCACAGGTGTGGACATGACGGAATAGAAAACTATCCCACTAATATACTTAAAATGCTTTTAAACATAAAATTATTTAATTTAACATAATTTGGGTAGGCCTACATTTCCCAGTGATCGTTGTTGCGAAAATCTACCATCTCTACTGATTGCTAAAACGTCTTGGAGTTCGCGGAATAGTCGGGGGCGGAAAATGTAGTAACAGTGTACTACCATGCCGTCAAAGGAGAAGAAAGCTATGGTTCTTGAAGTAGTGCTTTTTTAGATATTGATGGGAAGAAAAAGTGTTGCAATGACTGGCTGTTAAGAAGAAATAAACCTACGTACTCTCATATGAATTTACTGTTAAATTTACGTGAAAGTACACGTGTTGATTAGAAATATTATTCAAGTATGGTAGTGAAACATGCAACGCTTTACTGAACTAAGTAAGAGACAAAATTACGAAGCAAAATATGGGGGGGGGATTTAATAACTGCAGAGGGAACTAGTATGACAGAAATGTATAAAAATATGGATCTGTTATATTGGTTTACTCTATCGAAGAATACCTTTATAGTTCGATGAAAGAGTACGGTGAAAGAGTAATGGAACGGAGAAAAATTCTAAACAATAGCCAATATTTTCAAAACGAGAGGCATTGGCCACCCATACCAGGTATGACTTTAAACAGTACCTCTTGTACTTTCATGTCATAAAATCTGATTTAATTCGGTGACATACAGAGAGTGTCCTCTCCTTGTGAGTGACATAGGGCTACTCTGACACGCCTCGATACCAAGTGAACCAAGGCTAGAATTTCATTTCGAAATCCTGTTTGGCATATAATAACATCAGAATATTGAAGTCTATAAGATCAGAGAATACAGAATTCGTGAAAGAAGTCATACTGTAACGGATTGAAAGTTTAAAGGCAATACAAACACGCATTCAAAGCTTGAGCCCGTTCGTTAGCTCAAAGAACTGATTTTCCATTATCGTACGTATGTATTGAAAGTAGCAACTTTTCTGCAAGCTATGCTATGAATGACGGACCGCCAACATGTTGGGTCTCGGATCCCTATATTAAAGAATGCTTCAAATACAAAACTCTCTTTTGAAAAGGGATGCAGACATATGAATGGAGAGTCGAAAAGCTTTGACCTGCATCACACAATCCACGTTTGATATGCGAAGCCTGCTAGATATAAAGGGGCAAACGCTTCACTTATATGCTTAACTAATTAGTGGAAATGTATACAGCAATTTGCACACTGTCGTTTCAAATTCCGAGCTTCTTTGATTTGTTCCCTGTGAAAATATTATAACAGACATATTATCCACGGAGTTTTCCTACTTTCTGTTATAATTTGTCGAGCTTATGAAGATATATAAAAAAAGAAATTTTCGATCCTTATCGCTATATGTATGTGTGAACTCTAAGTACAATTTGTACCTAAAATTGAGTGTTCTGTCAATATCACATTATTTGTTTTACATATTTCTGCTAGTCAGAATAAAAAAACGACAGAAATTTGCCTTTATTGCAAAGGGTCTCAAAAGAATTACAGCATTTACGCTAAAATATAACTATAACAAGAAATAGTACATTATGCAACGAGCCTATAATGGTAGTAATTAAGACGCGAGTATGTTTATGAAACGAGCGCAAGCGAGTTTCATAATTTTCATACGAGCGTCTTAAGTACCATTATAGGCAAGTTTCATACGACTTTTTATGCTCGACCATATTTCTAACTTGAAATTATTCGTAAGTATTCATGTATGTTATTCTTATCTGACTGGGGAGCGGAACTGACCTTGTGCAATATATCGTAAATTGTGAGATGTGCGCAGACGCGAAAGTATTGATTTTTTCCGAGAAACAAATGTAATTGACCTTGATATAATCTAGAGAGTAAAATAGATATTTATCTTGATATAACGTTGAAATTGATTTAGACATTGAAAAACGAGATGACAAATTGAATTAATTTGAATATTATTTACAATTAACGCTAATTATTATAGTAACAGAACATAACCTTCTGCGACAGTATTGGATTTCCAGCTTCCGTGACGTTTCGCTAGTTATCTTTCGATTGCATATCCGAGAATAATCGATACTTGCGCTTTCATATTGCTACAATGGTGTTTTCTGATTGGTGGGACACCTGAACTTTAATGAATAGGTGTACTTTAATGAGGTCCATTAAAGGGCTGCTACCAGGTGTATAATTACTAAATTTCGGCATGGTCGAGAATAAAATAATTTTCCTGCCTAAGAGAGTACACTTGTCTCTATAATCCAATCTTTATTAAACACCTGAAAAAATTAATCTCAATCGTCTAATCCGTATTAAAGAACTAGAGAAGACCTATTTCCATACTCTAATCTATATTATAAATTATATATTTATTATATGAGGTCTCGCCACCCTATTATAAAACTGAGAAGACTTATCTTCAATGATTTTCTTTCCTTTTTCCATTACCTTCAAGTTAGGGTGGCAAAGCTAAAATATATTCAGTTTATCTTAGTTTCTCTTTAGGGAGAAGAATTCTCCACCTCTTTTGTTTCTCCTACGATTTTTCGATATATGTATACCTAAATATTTGTAATAATGAACTGAAAAGTATTTGTAAAATATTCCATTTTCTAGTTGGGCAAGATATTAATTTATTACTGTTCCATCAATTGTAAAGTAACAATTCTCAAAATAGTAACTAACGATGATATAAATTCACGGCAAAAAAGAATTTATAAAAAAGTTATACATTTGTTAAATCCAAAAATCTGATCTGTCCTAAGATTATGAGACATACATACACGTAAATATCTACTATGTTCTAAATATTTAAAACTATCAAGATATCTACAATAAATTTGCTAAAGGAATAATTCCTAATTTCTCTTGGAAGAATTATTTATTACCTCGTCAATTATTTTAAATCAGTAATTTCCGTACTAATTAATAAAATGTATTATATATATATATATATTTTCATTGATTTACGAGATTTTTGGAGTCTTTTCATCTGAACAGATTTTTATGATTCACTATTTGCAACAATGAATCTCGTCATGTTCAATCTCAAAGTGCTATTGTACTATACGAACCCAACTCTGACCTAAGTTCTGAGCTGTCAGTCAAGTTACAGCGAGTTCAGAATATGTGCGTCAGATACGTATGCAACATCCGACGATATATTCACATATCACCGTCCTTTGCAAGTCTTTCGTGGCTCCCACTTAAAGAACGTAGAACTTTACACCCTTTGTCTTTACTCTTTCGAATTCTGCACACTTCAACACCAAATTACCTTTCGTCTCGTTTCTGTTATCTACACTCTAACCACGACGTAAATACCAGATCACTTATCTGTGGCGCGTTAAGTATACCTCTTCGTAGAACATCTCGTTATTCATCATTAGGGCCATGAAAAGGGAGCAGTTAAAGCTAGTGATGGTACCGAGTATAGCTGCGGCGAGTGGAATGGGGCGAATTTCCCCTACAACTTGACATAAGCAGCGGTACAGACTGTGCGCTGTTTACGTCAAGTTGTAGGAGAAAATTCACCCCATTCCACCCGCCGCAGCTATACTCGGTACCATCACTAGCTTTAACTGCTCCCTTTTCATAGTCCTATTCATCATCTTTTACAGTATCCACCTCGCGACAATGGAATTCCCTGTCACAAAGTATTAGGGGCTGCAAGACAATAAACACTTTTAAAAACAGCTTAAAAGATAACCTTCTTAGCATTTCACTCCAATCATACTGACTTAAACTATCACTGTCTGCATTGTTACTCCTTCCTTTAGACATGCATCCTGATAGTGCTGTATTTTCAAAATAAATCGTCTCATAATAATTTCTTTCTATTATCTAACATTATTTGAAATATATTAACATTCCATGTATTTTAGCTTAATTCTGCTACATAGTTTGTATTTCAGTGTTTAATTAATAGTTCATAGCATTTTGTTGTTTAATTCGTAAATAACTCTTGTATACATGTAACTCTTATGTAAATCAAATTGTTGAATTCTTTGTAAGTTGAGACATATGTATGTACAGTGACTCTCATAAACATTCGGTTTTCTTGTACTTTTATGTCTCTTTAAAATGCTAGACATAATATAATACTTTATCACAATTGTTTCATGTGGGGATATTTAAACTGGATATAATTTACAAAAACCTAAGAAAAATTTATATTCAAATTGTTAACTAAATATTCAAAAAATCATATTTGAATATGGGGAACTTTATAGGCAGTCATAAACATTCGGTTTTCTACCTTTCTTTGATGCTGCTCTTATTTACCTTTCATCAGTATTTAGTTGGATAGCCCTTCTGGCCCGAAACAGCGCTCAAACGCCTTGGCATACTCGAAACTATCTTCTTTGTGCAGTTGGAACTAATTCTCCACCGTTCTTCCTTTAATCTTCTTTTCAGTTCCTGAACTGAGGAAAGTGGTGTTGCATGCACCCTGCTGTCTAGTATTTTCAATTGGATTCAAATCCGGGGATTGCGCCGGTGTTTGAGTCACTTTAGGACAATTAAATAATAACCAAGACCGCACATCATAAGCTTTGTGTTTGGGATCATTGTCTAGATAATATTTAAATGTGTCCTGTATACCTAGTTTCTCTGCACTTCGTTGCAAATGTCCTTTCAATATACGTAGATACTGCTTGCTATCCATGATGCCGTCTATAAACACTAATTCTCCCACACCAGCTGCAGAAATGCAACCTCACACGAGCACACTGCCACCTTCATGTTTTACAGTTGGTCGGATATTGTTTTTCTGCAGTTCTGTATTTGGTTTGCGCCACACAATTGTTCGTCCATCAGATCGTCTGCAAAGATGACATCATTCCACCAAATGTCTTCTTTCCCAATACGGTCTCTTGCAAAATGCAGCCTACTCTTTGTTTACTTTATTCACCAACGGTTTTTCCTGGTCACTCTTCCGTTGTAACCTGCATTTTTAAGCGTCCTCCTTACTGTCGATGAACTGATATTTTTATTCCAATCCTCGTGAACTTCTGCTGCAATGTGTACTGCACTTAATGTCGCTTCTTTTTTTTTTTTACCTTTCTGATTATGACACGTTCTTCTTTTTCACTTAATTATTTTGGGCGCCCTGGTGCTGCTATCAATTCAACCCTGTCGTTATTTTTATACCTCCGTATTATATCACCGACAGTACTCTTGGGGATATTCACAAATTCAGTAATCTCTGTATATTTACGCCCTTTTGCATGATGAAATATGCAAAGCTGTCGTTGTTCAAATGTGGTATTTTTACTTTTCCTACCCATTCCCTTTAATTAGCAGTAAACACAAGCAATACACAACTGATCAGATGAGTGATCTTCGTAATACTGATTGCGTACCGAGTCTTATAAGTTAGTAGTGCTGGTGGAAGGGGTGAAACCGAATGTTTATGGCGGATGCCTTACCCTCACTCTTTCACTTAAGTAATGTTAGTTCGTTTTTAATACATTCAAGACATGTATGATTATTTTTATATTGTACTAGGAACAGAAATACATGTTTTGGAACGAATTAACGCAACTATATTTTAAATTTTGTCTGCTAAATTAGGCTCCAGAGATAAAACTATGAGAAAACCGAATGTTTATGAGAGTCACTGTATACTTTTTGCTGGTTGAGTGGAAGAGAAGGCCTTACGGCCTTAACTCTGCTAGTTAAAATAAAATTATTATTATTATTATTATTATTATTATTATTATTATTATTATTATTATTTATTAACACGGAAAAGCAGCAACACCGCACTCTCAGCTGCCACTCATTCGCGTCTATAACGCGCATTGCTCTTATTTGCTCTAGTTCCCTGGCCCTGACATATACGGTTACAATCACCACCACCACCACAGTCAATTATGAAGGAAAACTAGGTACAGATGTTGTAAACCTAGAGGTTGCAGTGGACAAACTTTTCAACTCAAACAATTCTCATTTAGAAAATAAATTATCCGCTTCGTGCAGATTCCGTGAAACCTAGAACTAATTAAAAGTAAACACAGTGTGAAATTTTTTCATCATATTTACGCTATAGAGAAAAAGTTTTGATTTTCACCAGAAAATTGCCTGCAGCTCGGCGTCTATCGAGCACAACGGAAGTTTCTTTGACTACGCGGCGACCTCTTTTCCTCGGCGAGGGCACATCGAGGCACAGAAGTTCTCTCTCGTTTTGTCTCGGTGCTAAACTAGTAAATCAATTTTTTCAGAATGTGTTATTGGGTGACGCAAAAATTTCTCTCAGTTTGCTCAAAGAGAACCGGATCGATGTGACGTAATCTCTTCCCTTGCTTTATGAATCAGAGAGCTGGCTTTGTTCCCGTAACAATTCTAATTAAGGGAGAGATATTCTGTACTGCTCCAGCGATGTAATTGTACAAGCGCAGCGAAAGGAACAAGTGACAGAGAATCCCACCAATTTGTTCGTTGGTTACAATACATTTCTCGTCGAAATGAGTCTGAATTGAATTCACCTCAATGTAATGTCACACTACCGAGACCTCAGACTTTGTGACAGAAACCTTTCCATCAATTTTAAGACAAGCACTGTGTTCAAGACGAACTTTCTCGGACTACTGTCCTCTAGCTTTCTACAAGACAGCCACTCTTCTGTAATTACGAGGCGCATCCAGAAAGTAAGTTTCCCGATTTTTTCCCCTTGAAAGTAAACGTAATTAGCCGTGTCAATTGCGCATGCGTGACAGATCTATGACGTATCAATCATATACCAGCCGGACAGGTCCCGTCTGGTGCCAGTAGCGTGGCAGCAGTGGTCCGAAATGGAAGCTCTTATTCCTTCTCCCGCCGCCTGCGAGGTTCGTTCGGTGATAAAGTTCTTTAATGCACAAAGCATTGCGCCAATTGAAATTCATCTGCAGCTCTGTCACGTCTATGGGCCAGACATATCTCCCTCTCTCGCCCTCCCTCTCCCCCTCCCCCCCTCTCTCTCTCACCTCAAGAAATTCCTGTCCTCCGATGAGCGTTTTGGCAACGACGAAGAGCTGAAGACGTCTATCACACGCTGGTTCCATTCACAGGCGGCAGAGTTCTACGACAGAGGGATACAAAAGTTGATCCCACGATACAAGTGTCTCAATTCTAAAGGTGGCTATGTTGAAAAATAGCTGAAACATTGCTGTACCTGTTGCCGATAAATGTTTTCCTGAAAGTGTGTGTTCTTTTTTTTAATAGGGAAACTTACTTTCTGGATGCGCCTCGTATTATCATGTCACAGGGACACCAATAACTTCGCATCATGAATAAATACAATTTTCGGTATTCTACCATGTCCTGAAACTTAAGGGAAGAATGTATCTCCTCTCTCCGCTATGCTCCATGTTAAATTTGTTGTCTTTGTTGTTCTGTTTTTAAAGAACTATAAACTTAGAGCAATTTTTACATACACCTTTTCAGTCGACTATCTATGCGGGAAACAAATTACGATAGCAAAGCATGTTTTATAGTACCCTAAAGAATTTGCAGTTTGAAATGTTGGCAAACAAAGAAACAAGTGCTAGGGTAGTGATGAAAACAAACAAATGCTAGGGAAGCGATAAAATTGTGCGATAAGAACCTGATTGGTTGAAAGACATTCTTTCGTACCGTTTTATTGGTCAAAAGTAGTTAAAAAATGTTATGTTTTATTTAACGACGTTCGCAACTGCAGAGGTTATATCAGCGTCGCCGCTTGTGCCGGAATTTTGTCCCGCAGGAGTTCTTTTACATGCCAGTAAATCTACTGACATGAGCCTGTCACATTTGCACACTTAAATGCCATCGACCTGGCCTGGGATCGAACCCGCAACCTTGGGCATAGAAGGCCAGCGCTTGACCAACTTGCCAACCAGGTCGACTTCAAAAGTAGTATGACGTAGTAAAGTGTAATAGTCATCATAATACACTGCTCTCTTCATTGACTAAGCTCATTGGGAATTAAATCAGGCTATGAAATATTTCATATAAAACAATTTTTATCTCGAAAAGGTAGCAAAAACGAGCAAAATTTGTTAAACGATTTTGTTTGTAATATCTCAAAGAGTAACCCCTTGAAATTAATGACATCACTTATGGTTCACTCTGTAGAACCATCCAGACATGGTATTGTTAAATTCAGTAAGTGTTAAGAAGGATGAAATAACACTCCTAATAGGCAATGAGCTCCAACTATTGTCCTAGAATTTCTGCTGTCGCTGCTGCTACTGCTGAAGTTCAGATAAGATTGTTTCCATATCCTGAAATATCGGGTGGAGCACGGAAAAGTAGCCCGTGTCAGTAATGAATACATATAGTCTACGGAATTTTTAGTCATATAGGGTGCTATTCATAGACATTTCGCTAGCCCGGGCTACGAGCGTGCTAAACAAGATTCATATCATATCATATCATATCATATCATATCATATCATATCATATCATATCATATCATATCATATCATATCATAAAACTGGTTATTTGAAAAACGACGCTGATCATCCACCGAAAGCCCGCGCTAAAAATGTCTATGAATATGGCCCGTAATGACTGCTGATGCACAATGTTAGTGTTAACTTCTTCGAATTCTGAATAATCCTTAGGTGAATGTAGTCAACTTCTGGCTTGCGAACTGAAGGGGCCTTTTGTTTTTTGGCATTATGCACAGATCTCATAGCGCCACTTAATTATTAACCAAAGTCTGTAAAGCTCTCTTTGATGATTGGTTTCTACCCGTAAACTTGTCCCTGAAAATTTCGTGTTTTTTCCTAAACAAACTCGTTCTCACATATGCTTCCACAATTTGCACTCTTTCTCCTATCGAATAAGTCATCTTGCAGAATGCGAACAGAAACGTGTGATTCGAGTAACGTAATAGCCCTATTATGAAATAAACTGGACAGAAATAAAAAATTACAAGTTGAGGGATTATTTAATAAAAGCATTTGACTGTATAAGACAATAAAATGCTGCTAGATAAATTAGATTATTATGGAATTAAAGGTTATAACATCTGCAATGGTTTCACTCATATCTTATAGATTGAAAACAGAAAGTTGAAATCAATACAATTATGAAATTACATCGATATGGGGAACTATTAATAATGGAATTTCAAGGATCAATATTAGGTCCCCTACTTTTTCTAGTGTTTATAAATGATCTTGTCTTATAAAAGATGTAGGTCATCCCATATTATTTGCAGATGACACAATATAGTAATTACAGCCAATAACTCAACACATTCCAATCTTCAACAGAGGAAAATCTCTTCAAATTATTGTGACTGGTTCTCAGTCAAATTATTATTAAATTGTAACAAAAATAACATAATTCAATTAAATTTGTTTCCAAATTCAACGTCTGACTTAAATTTCTAGTGATTAACAATAGATCCCTTTAGAAACAACAACAACCAAATTTCTTGCTTAAAAATCATTTTAAATTCAAAATCATATTAAAGAAAACCCAAACTAAATTCAGCTTGTTTTGCATTAGATCTATGAAAAGAAGTAAAATCAATACCTTAAAAAGAAAACTTTGCATACTTCCACTCGTGTAATGAGTTTTGGAATAATATTCTGGGGAAATTCCACAGATAGTAACAATATATTTCTACTACAAAAAGAGTAATTGAATAATAGTAAGTGCGAAATATAGGAGGTAGGACTATTCTCAAAAATTACAAATAATGTCCATGGCTTGTCAGTATATCTTTTCATTAATAGTCTTCCTCGTATGTAATCGTGAAAACTTTGTAACTAATTCAACAGTTCATAGCATAAATACACGTCAAAAATGACTTGATACTCCATCGGCAAGGAAATCGTGCTAAAGAAAAGGAAGTTCGTTATACAGCAGTAAAAATTTTTATGCCTACCATGATATAAAAATAAACTCAAAACATAAAATTATTTAGGGCCAAATTAAAGAATGGACCAGTTTTTATTACATTCTGTAATGGGAATTCATGACATTCAATAACACTTCATGAAATTGATATTAAAACTATGTGTTGTACAAGTAGACTATATTTAAATCTAGTAACGATAATTTCATCTAGACTTGAAAAATTCAAGATTTTATGATAGTACCTTTTTTACTTGTTCCATATTCTAGCGGGTCATGTATGAATAACATTTGGAATGTTAATAAATATGTGAATTAATACAGAAGACTACAAAAACAAAAAGTAAACTGCCGATTATTAAATAAAACAAACATTTTGCAGTCGAATTATACAATATGATAATGGCATTTTCAGCTGTGAAATATCACATTTATTCAGACGATAGGCGGGCTGGTTTTTCGTGCGTCATCCAGTAGAATAAATCTGCAGTGCTTGGGAAAAGTGACATAAGTCAGTTTCCACAAACCTTTTTTGATAATTTATTGACAACTTACACTGGTTTATGTCGATTTGATTTTTTTCTGTATGAATTATTGTAATGGGAAGAATACCTATGTATTTTTTTCCAAGCGAACAGATGTTCCGTAAGTTGTCAATAAATTATCAAAAAAGGTTTGTGGAAACTGACTTGTGCCACTTTTTCCGAGTACTACAGAAATATCATAACAATTAAATATAAAATTCACTAATTACGCGACCACTTGTCAGACTGTAGTGCCATTTCAAAAAAATTCTCATTCGCGGGAGCTGGCTATCTACCTGCCAGACTGTAGTACAGAGAGACAGCACGAGTGCCTGTCTCTTAGGTTTGACTCACACACTTAGAACTGATTACAAGATGCATATAGCTGTTTTAATGCAGTCTCTCATTCTCGTATTATACAGAATGGCTTAAGTGGACAATTCAGGGAACAATGGTTAATGTTTCAATTTGAATGCATATTAAATTATTTGTTATAATATCTTTTGAACTACAGTTGATGGAAATAAAATGTTTATCAACAGTAATCTCACTAGAGGATTTGATTTATCTATAAAAAATAAAAACCTCTAGTGGGAATTAATTGACTATTACACGATTAGAAGAAAGTATATAAAGAATAGAAGAAATAAAGTACTCTAATTCAATAAAATATTGACTTACTGAAATTCTATTTCACTAATGTTAGCTTCAGCAAAACGTTTGAACGGAGCCGCCATTTTCAGTTGACTGTCTATGTTGTAAACAAATGACTATCACAAAGCACATTTTATAGTCCCGTAAACAATTTGCAGTTTGAAATGTTGGCAAACAAAGAAACAAATGCTAGGAAGGTGATAAAAAGAGAAGAAAGTATACAAAGATTAGAAGAAATAAAGTACTCTAATAAAATAAAATAGATATTAATTCTGTGGTGTTCGGGTAAAGGGGTATAAGTCATTTTTTTTTTGTCCAGGTGGAATTTTGTTCCCCAGATGAACTCACAAGTTAAATTATACAGGGACATCACTTTATTTTTACTAACATTTTTAATATTAACTTGGCTATACCTTTGGATTAACGCCGTTTCTACCCCCTTCCACGACTGGAGTTCGATGATACTGGCGTAATGTACAAACAAATCACATTACTAGGTATAGGAGGGAAGAAAAGTAGTTCATCCATTTAGTAAACTAGAAAATATCGCAATTTTGGGTTTGATAATTTTCATTAGGTTTTTGTTTAATCAAATATAGTACAGTATTAACAATGAATGTTTTTACTCACGAACTGAGCTGTCCATGTGGACGTATTCATTATGCGGTATATATTATACTGTCTAGAGCACATTAGCGTACAATATAGAGAATGAAGTTAAATTGAAAAATAATCATAATATGGATCTTTAAACACATTTTTGAAAATGGTGGCCGTTCATTTCGATATAGGCTTCAGTTCTAATGTGCATATTATCGCACTATAGACTATTGTACCTAATCCCAATTACCAGTTTCGTCCTTCGTACTAGTGACTCATGTTGAAATAATTCCTTACCTACTCTATAAAAAAGTACCTTACGTATTGTAAATTCAATCTTCACTTCTGCCCGATCCGAAAAGATAAAATTACTCAGACATACTATCTACTGTCCGTCCAAGTGGTTATGTCGTAGGGTCGTAGAAAGGGAGGAAATCAGGTGACAATTAATTATTTAACGAGGTCCTCTTATTTAAGTTATTTTAAACGGTTATGTAATATTACGTAGACGTCCATTTCCTAACAAAAATTAACGTTCTCAGAAAAGAGCTAAGGCATCCCAGCCACTAGCTGGCGAATAAAAGCTGGTGGGGGAAACCGGGATACGACGTAGGCAAATGGACGACAGTACCTGTGCGAAAATGATTCAATATTGAAAGCTCTTTCGTCACTGGAAAACGCGAACATATTTTTGGAACGTACTGTTTACTATGAGCGTAAGGCTACTATGACTGTATGCGGTCTTGGATCTGTGTGGAGGACGGTTGAACTTCATTAGTAGAAGGGGTGGGAGTGAAGTACATTAAAATACTCAGGTACAATAAAAATTGAAGTAAAAATAAAATGATGTCCCTGTACAAGTGGTTGTGCAAAAATCAAAGAATACTAGCAGTTGATGTGTTTTATTTGTGTAGAAAATTATTTGTAATAAGTAGAGAAAATTACAGAGGCCTTTGAAGGATGATGATGATGATGATGATGATGATTATTTGTAATAAGGATTCCCCAAGTTTAATTTTCATTTATCTCTGAACTCATTTTTATGATATATCTCTTTACCGAAACACCACAGAATTGACTTCCTAAATTTATATTTCACTAATATTACCTTCACCAAAATGTTTGAACGGAGCCGCCATTTTCAGTCGACTACCTATGCGGGAAACAATTACGATCGCGAAGCATGTTTTATAGTACGGTAAAGAATTTTCAGTTTGAAATGTTGGCAAAGAAACAAATGCTAAAGTAGTGATAAAAACAAATGCTAGGGAAGCGATAAAATTGTATGATAAGCAGCCATGATTGGTTGAAAGACGTCCTTTCGTACAGTTTTATTGGTCAAAAAGAGTATGACGTAGTAAACGTGTAACAGTCATTCCAAACATGAAGAAAAATTGTTGCGGAACGTTCAAAGGGTGTAATAAGAAGGGTAATATCCCATTCGTGACAGTTTTTTTCTTACACTTCGCATAGTGATAAAGTAGAGTAAGTTTCCGACGTGTATGTGCAAATCATTTGGAACAGGCGAGGAAATGCTGGAACAGAGCAATCGTAAAATGAAAAGCGTGCGAGTATGAAATACTGTAGGGGAAATTTCTCTTCACCCACAGTCGCTGAGGGTTATTCGGGGATCAACTGATATTAGAATTTTTCGTTCTTCCATCCCGTCGGATCACGCCTCGTGTAACATAGAAGCATTCGAACATGAAAAGTGAAGGGTGCGACAAGTTCCATTGGCGTCGGATCCTAATTTCTCGAGCTGATATTCACAAGCACGCCTTCCTGTACTGAGTCAATAAAAAAAAATCCTACAAATAAGACCAGGAACGGCATGCGGCGTTCCTGCTGCAGTCACGATTCAGCGACATTCTTGGATAATCAAGGGAAGCCGAGTTTGCTCCTTTCCTTCCTTCATTCTACCCTTCCCCCTTCCTCTCTTCTGTTCCGTTCCGAGCTTCTGCTCGGCTTTGTTTTGGGCAATCGATTGTACCGTTAATGCTATTCCGTTAAGTCTGATTATGTTAGCAGATAAACATCTCGGGCAAACCCCTTTGTCATGCTTCAGTACATACGTGTACACCAATCTACTCTAAATCATGTATTTAGTATCGAACTTAACTGGAGCTCAGTTCATAACAATTATCACTTTCTATTTGTTATTTTAAATTTCAATTCTTTTTTTCCGCATTGTCGTCATTCGAGGATTCATTAAACTTGCTTCTTTGAGACTTGACAGTATTTGAAATGGTCCGCGGACAACCTGTGGTCCTCGAGGTCTGCCCTTATGGTCCTTCAGAAAGGACAGAAGAAAAAATAAAATTCAAACGAAGCTTAAAATCTTAGGGTGCTATTCATAGACATTTCGCAGCACGCGCTACGAGCATGCTAAACTAGCCCCAGCTATCCACTGGTTACTTGTACAGAATTAAAATCATATCTTATCGCTAACACTTGTTTATGAATACGAAAAACGCTGATCATCCACCGGAAGCCCGCGCTAAGAATGTCTATGGATACGGCCCTTAGAGTTTGGAAATGACACATGGCAATCGAATTTCACTTTTTCTCCCAGTACTGACTTTCATGAAATTTATTACCCTACCCGTCTATCGACTTCCCACTCTACTCTTAGCAACAAAAGAGGGATTTAAAGCACTATATACGTGGTGTTTCTCGACATATTTTCACTGCACATCTGGCGCCGCGCCTGTAACCCAGCCAGAGACCACCCGAATTCACAACAGAGGACCAAAGTACCGAACCTTAATTCAATTTTAAAATATAGGTATACTGGCATTAATATACGCTACGAAAGTGATAAATTTGCTTTCGAAGGGAACAAGAGTAAAGTGGTCAGCGGAACTGTTCTGACTTTAAAAAGTGGTCCCCACTTGAAAAAAGTTTGAGAAACGCTGGTCTAAACCATCAATCCATAGAACAAATGATGTAACAAATAAAATTTCAGGCTGAAACATATTCGAAATTTCAAGGTGCTAGAATAAAACACTTCAGAAGAAGACGACAAATGAAATTCATATATATTCGTAAATGTCAGGAGTACGACAGAAAAAAATATTAGTCGATTACTGTTTCTGAAGGTTAATCGACTAAACTTGCCCTATAAACTTAAACACAGACGTGTGTATCTAGAGTATGACTCAAAAAATTTTAACTTACACATTTTTAACTACACCTACTGTTAACCTTATAATCTATCCCTGTTGGCAACTACAATTTTACAATATTTTATCTGTGGTTAGTAGTGTAAGTCCTAAGTGTGCAAAAGTGGGTTGTTCATGCTTTCCGCGGTGAGTTTACGAAATATTTCCAGCGTTATTTTGTTGCGCTTTTAATACAAAAATTGGGAATATTATGAAGAGAACAGGGGAAAAACAAAGTCACATTTCTCATAAGGATGGTGTCCTCATCTAATTCAATATATTACTGAACAATTTATGTGCTTTTCTTTTCAAAACTGGTAAAGAAAGAAAACATTTTGTGCGCTGTTAATGTTTTCCGCGATGCGTTTGCGAAGTATTTCCAGCTTTATTTTGTTGCGCTTATAATACGTAGAAAAAAATATATATTAGTTGGTGCGCTTTCAATGTTCTCCGGGACGGACGAAAGAAAGAAAGAAAGAAAGAAAGAAAGAATGGGAGAAGAAACATTTACGAGGTAGGCCTACGCGGAAACGGGTAATTACAAGGGAAATTGGAGTTGAAAGAATAATTAATGTGACCTCCTAGCCTGTTGGCCACTTGTCTCACTCGATTTTCGCAAATCCATTTCAAGGAACAATCGAGAATATTTAAAGAAGAAAGGCCGAAAATGGACGTAACCTAATAGATACCACGTGAGGGATATCAAAAGCATGACAGAAAACAGCAGCAGGACAGGATAGCCGAATATGTTAAAAGCCTGATCAACGAATGGGGAAAGGGGGCGCTGCAGTCCCCGCAAGAGAAAGGATCTGAGCCCTTGCGCTGTGCGCTCGTCCTAGAAAACCGATCACGCCACGCGAAAGGCTAGTCTCCGATTTTTAGGAGGCTTTAATTTGGAAAATGCAAAATTTATGTGGAAGGAGAAGATTTCGGTTCGTGGCCCAATTATTTCAGGTCTCATCACGATATTTATCTTGGCACCTTACGAAAACCACGGAAAACCACAAGTACGGTGAGTTGACTCAATTTAGGAGCCTGGACAATCGGCTGTGAAATTATTCCTACAAATTATTGCCCCATCGATCCTGAGAGAATATTGCGGTGAAGGGTGTAAGAAGAAAATGAATGTATGTACCTGGAGGTGATTCTGGCTTCCAGACGAGATAATCGATACGTCTGCGAAGTTTTCTTCAACTAATCACTACTACCACCACCATCGAGTCGAGTGACAAGACTGGATCGCCATCGTGCACGCCACCGCAACTGTGCTCGTGTCCGCCATCGCTATTATAGCCTTTAGCCTGACGATCCATAGTTGAACTCAGGGGTGGGTTCGATTCCCGCTTGGGCTGATTACCTGGTTCGATATTTTTCAGAAGTTTTTCCAAAAATATAGGATGATAGTCACGTAATTCATGGTGCGTGTCTCCTATGTTCTATCTCGCTAAATATAAAATACATAATAAATAACCTAGAAGTTGATACGTCACTGTTAAGTACCTATTTTAAAAGAACATAGACATAAAATGGTAATCTAATTTAATAAACTTAATTTATTATTGTTCGCGATTTTTTACTATGTAGATTAAACTGAAAGATGGAACAGTCTGGTTTGTATCAAGCAAGAAATACTAGCAGAGTATTAAAAGAAATTGCTGTATACCAGTGATGTCAAAACAGGCGCATTTTTCTGACCTTGACGTCGTGCGCGGGCATCAAGCGCTAAGTATGGAAAGAGGAAGGGTTGTGTATATGAATAAGCAACCTGTTGGATTAAGAAAACAGTGGTGCACAAACTTCAAACGGAACGTGAAATTTTATGTCGTTATTTTTATATGGCTTCTTTCTGTTTAATATTATCTATCTTGTCTGTAAAACAAAAGTACTGACACTGATTTCTTAATATTGCACTTGTGTTTTAAATCTCAATAACATAATAGAGAGTTAAGAAGGAATATTCACTTAAATTCCAAAGTAGTATAATATTAAACTGTATTAAGTGGATGAAACACATCATTCATAAAGAAAGTGATATTCCAAAGAAAGAGATTGAGTATGACATGATAAGTTGAAATTTATATTGATGGTATCTTTAGCCTTAAAAAAGTAATCAATAAACTAATCAAAACAATATAACAGTACAAAGCAAAGTTACCTAGGTACAGTATCTGTTTTAAGTGTAACTAATATTACATAACAAAACTCTTATCGCATTATGCTTTTAAAGTGATATTTGTGAGCAAGGCTACTAAATAAGTAGGCCTATACCTGAAATTTTCACTTTTCTATACGAAAAGTTAAGAAAATATTTATTTTCAATAAAAAAATGAAACTTGTGAAAAATGAGCATTAAAATTAAAACTTACATTCTTATAATGCACTTATACTTCTCAGGCAAATCTAAAAATTAACATGGATGCAGTTTTAATAAGTTCTCTTCCCTTTATCTATTGAATCAGTTCTGACCATCCCTGAATATAGCTCGACCAAGCGGCATATACCACCTCTTTCGTCTGTCTCTTTCCTTTCCGCTGTAAAACGCTCAGGCTCTCCTGGGCTCTAAAGCGCGCGGTTGCTCCTGTGGGCATCAATTGACATGTCTGCCGTATACTATCGGTGTAAACATCGGCAGCATTAACTTCACTGAACTGATTTTTCTAAGTCAAATAATATTAAAAAGAAAATGTTTATTACTCTCAAAACACAATTTCCCGAAACTATGAAAAATACCTTGCTATATTCTTCTCAAATCGAAGTTCATGAAACAGGCAGATAATTTTTTCAGTACTATATCTTACGACAATCATTAAATACAGAGGCCGCCACCACGGTGGTATAGTGGCTATAGTGCTGAACATAATCCTGTGGACACGGGTTCGATCCCAGTGTACTCTCAATTTATAATTTGTTGTGCAAGCTAACGCAGGGGTTTTCTCCGAGAGCTCGGGTTATCCTGTGGAATCCCAAAAGTCTCCATCTCATCTTATCTCATCGCGGGTGTAGCGTAGACAAACCTCTTACGACGCGCCCTAAGGAACCACTATGTTAAAGTGGTCTACACAACTGGTTTCATATTGATGAATGACGAACAACCAAGTACTCGTCAATAGCAAAAAAAATTAATAATAATAATAATAATAATAATAATAATAATAGTAAATAAACAGATAACTGTTTACACTTTTCGTTTGCTAATGAAGAATTACGGGTCGCTAGAAGTAATCCTCCTTGTTTTTGAGTAATTTCACCATGCTTAACAAATGCTTAAAAAAATCCATTATCAAGTCTCATTATAAATAAGATATTTAAACATTCAAATTATGGGTTACATCAGCTTCTTGTCTATGCGGATGACTTGAATATGCTAGGAGAAAATCCACAAACGATTAGGGAAAACGCGGAAGTTCTAGTTGAAGCAAGTAAAGCGATAGGGTTGGAAGTAAATCCCGAAAACACTAAGTATATGGTTATGTCTCGTGACCAGAATATTGTACGAAATAGAACTATAAAAATTGGAGATTTATCTTTCGAAGAGGTGGAAAAATTCAAATATCTTGGAGCAATAGTAACAAATATAAACGACACTCGGGGGAAATTAAACACAGGATAAATATGGGAAATGCGTGTTTTTATTCGGTTGAGAAGCTTTTGTCATCTAGTCTTCTGTCAAAAAATCTGAAAGTTAGAATTTATAAAACAGTTATATTACCGGTTGTTCTGTATGGCTGTGAAACTTGAACTCTCACTTTGAGAGAGGAACAGAGATTAAGGGTGTTTGAGAATAAAGTTCTTAGGAAAATATTTGGGGCTAAGAGGGATGAAGTTACAGGAGAATGGAGAAAGTTACAGAACGGAGAGCTGCACGCATTGTATTCCTCACCTGACATAATTAGGAACATAAAATCCAGACGTTTGAGATGTTTAGGACATGTAACACGTATGGGCGAATCCATAAATGCATATAGAGTGTTAGTTGGGAGGCCGGAGAGAAAAAGACCTTTGGGGAGGCCGAGACGTAGGTGGGAAGATAATATTAAAATGGATTTGAGGGAGGTGGAATATGATGGTAGAGACTGGATTAATCTTGCTCAGGATAGGGACCAATGGCGGTCTTATGTGAGGGCGGCAATGAACGTCCGGGTTCCTTAAAAGCCAGTAAATAAGTAAGTAAGTAAGTAAACATTCAAATTACTGTACATTTCGTCGGATTAGAGTGTGAACCTGCTAACCGCCAAAAATAAAATTTTACAAGGGAAGCAAAAAAGTAAGTTTAAATTAACTCAAACTCTAGGACCAAATCCAAAGTGCAGGTACAAATGCCACCTGTACTTTGGACTTAGTCCTAAAGTTTCAGAATTAATTTAAACTTACTTTATTGCTTCCCGTGTAAAATTTTCTCTTTGGCGCTTAGCAGGTTTACACTCTAAGGCGACGATTTAATCTTTATTTTCGTAACGTAAAGATTTTATTTCATTCAGTGTTCTGCCCAAGGGCAGGTCTTTCACTGCAATCCCAGCTTTCTCTAATCTTTCCTATTTTCTGCTTTCCTCTTTGTCTCCTTATGTGATCCATATATCTTATTGTCGTCTATCAGCTGATATCTTCTTCGGCCCCGAACTCTTCTCCCGTTCGACATACCTTCCAGTGCATCCTTCAGTAGACAGACGTAAAGATTATACAGGGACATCATTTTATTTTTACTAACATTTTTAATATTAACCTGGCTATACCTTTTGCTACCCCTTCCCACGACTGGAGTTCGATGATACTGCGTAAAATGAAAACAAATCACTTTACTAGGTATAGGAGGGAAGAAAAGTAGTTAATCCATTTACGTAAACTAGGAAATATCGCAATTTCGAGTTTGATAATTTTCATTGAGTTTTTGTGTAATCAAAATACAGTACAGTATTAACAATAAGTGTTTTTACTCACGAACTGAGTTATCTATGCGAACGTATTCATTATGCAGTGTATATTATACTGTCTACTTTACATTAGCGTACAATATAGAGAATGAAGTTAAATTGAAAAATAATCATAATATGGATATTTAAACACATTTTTGAAAATGGTGACCGTTAATTTCGATACAGGCTTGAGTTCTTTTGTGCATATTATTGCACTACAGACTATTCTACCTAATTCCATTTACCAGTTTCGTCCTTCGAACTAATAACTCATGTTGAAATAATTCTGTACCTACTCTGTAAAAACGTACCTTACGTACTGTAATTTCAAACTTCACTTCTGTCTGATCCGAAAAAATAAAATTACTCAGACATGCTATCTACTGTCCGTCCAAGTAGTTATGTCGGAGGATCGTAAAAATGGGGGAAATCACTTGACAATTAATTATTTAACGAGGCCCTTTTATTTAAGTTATTTTAAACAGTTGCATAATATTACGTAGACGTCCAATTTCTAACAGAAATTAATATTTTCAGAAAAGACTAAGACAGCCCAGCCACTAGCATTTTCAGCCGCGTGAGCAGAAGCAGATGGGGAAAATCGAGATGCGACGTAGGCAAACGGACGACAGCACCTGTGCGAAAATATGATTCAATATTGAAAGCTGTTTCGTCACTAGAAAACGCGAACATATTTCTGGAACGTACTATACTCAGTACTGCTTGACTGCATGTACGCGGCCTTGGTTGTGTTGGAAGTTTACTAGTAGAAGGGGTGGGAGTGAAGTACATTCAAAAACTCAGGTACAATAAAAATTGAAGTAAAAATAAAATGATGTCCCTGTATTAGAAATAAGTATAAAATGAATGGCTGAATGCCTTTAACGACCCCAAAGTGCTGGCGGCCGTTAAGTCGAGTCTCCAAGCAGGTATAAATGATAAACTGCGTCCCATGTGTACTTCGTGGGGTAAGTAGAGTAGCCCTCTCATATACGTAGTTATACAGGGACATCATTTTATTTTTACTAACATTTCTAATATTAACCTGGCTATACCTTTAGATTAACAATTGAGAACCGGAAACACCCTCTGCTACCCCCTTCCGCGACTGGAGTTCGATGATAGACTACTGATGTAAAATACTAACAAATCACTTTACTAGGTATAGGAGGGAAGAAAAGTAGTTTATCCATTTACATAAAGTAGGAAATATTTTGAGTAGGATTTTCTTTAATCGAAATACAGTACTGTATTAACAATAAGTGTCTTTACTCACGAACTAAGCTATCCATTCGGACGTATTCATATGCAGTGTACATTATACTGTTTACAGCACATTCTTGTACAATATAGAAAATGAAGTTAAATTGAAAAATAACCATAATATAGATATTTAAACACATTTTTGAAAATGGTGGCCGTTCATTTCGATACAGGCTTCAGTTCTAATGTGCATATTATCGCACTATAGACTATTGTACGTAATTCCAATTACCAGGTTCGTACTTCGTATCAGTAACTCATGTTGAAATAATTCTGTACCTACTCTATAAAAGAGTATCTTACGTACTGTAAATTCAATCTTCACTTCTGGCCGATCCGAAAAGATAAAATTACTCAGACATGCTATCTACTGTCCGTTCAAGTGGTTTTGTCGCAGGGTCGTAGAAAGGAGAGAAATCACGTGACAGTTAATTACTTAACGAGGCCCTTTTATTTAATTTATTTTAAACAGTTGTATAATATTACGTAGACGTCCAATTCCTAACAGAAATTAATGTTTTCAGAAAAGAGCTAAGACAGCCGAGCCACTAGCCTTTACAGACAGACGAGCGGAAGAGGGTGGGGGAAACAGGAATGCGACGTAGGCAAACGGACAACAGTCAGTACCTGTGCGAAAATATGATTCAATATTGAAAGCTCTTTCGTCACTGGAAAACGCGAACATATTTCTGAAACGTACTATACTCACTTACTCATACTGTTTGTGTTTACTATGGCCGTAAGCAGACTTTGTATAAGCTTGGTTCTGTGTGGAGAACGGTTGGAAGTTTACTAGTAGAGGGGGTGGGAGTGAAGTACATTCAGAAACTCAGGTACAATAAAAATTGAAGTAAATATAAAATGATGTCCCTGTACAAACTTAGAGCTGACGCTTTTCTTTTCTCTTGTATGAAGTAGGGACTCGAAGGCTTACATTGCAGCCTAAGGCTTATTGTGCCTACCAGTCCCATTCTATGAATGATTGGGTAGCCGACTACCGCGCTCTTGTACAAGTACGGCACGCCGCACAGTCATCTTAACCCGGGCTATAGTATGGATAATTATATGTGAATTAGTGATGACGACATGAGTTCGAGGTCCAAAGCCGAAAGTTACCCAGCAATTGTTTCAATTTTCTGAGGGAAAACCCCGGAAAAGCACCAATCAGGTAACTTGACCCAACCAGAATTGATCCGGGCCCGCTCATTTCGCGGTCAGACGTGCTAACTTTATTCCACAACGGTGGACAGAACTGACTCTTACACAAGGCTTAAAACACGTTACAGTGTTTCAACTATCTCATTTCGTACGGAGGAGTTTGAAGGCTAGCACTGCAGCCTTTAGTGGCTTATTTTGCCTCAACACACTTTTACCACAGTCTAGTATATACAGTCGCGAAGCTCAATACGTAGCAAATATGCAAATATTAGATAGTTGCTCACCACTAGGATCGCTAATATCGCCTCATTACAGGCAATGCAAAATAGTACCGTCACAGTCTATTGTTTCTAGCACCCTTAAAACTCAAGCTTCGTAACTGTATATAGTAGACTGTGCTTTTACTACGAATGAAACATTGAGGATGGCGTTCGTAGCACAGTAACACTCAAGGACACAGTAGCTACCACTGTTACTCCTTCCTCGCCGGCTTCAGCAGATAACAAAGTTGCCAGATTTTGTATTATATGAAGTACATACATGCAAATCGTTCTAATATCGGTTTAGTTTTCATGGTATATTGTGAGATTACTGAAGTATATGGTAAGCATGAAAATCAGTAGCATCAATATAGACCAGTACAGCACCCTTAAAAACTATGTGAATTACAAACAGACTGGGCATTCAATAAGATTGATGACTTCGGGCGGGATGTATAATACTAGTTATCTATCAATGTTGTAGCAATCACAACATACGCTGGACATCGTTTCAAGTGCAGTGCAAAAAACAAACAACAAGGTGCATAAATTTCGAATTTCACTACATGAGAATCACACTGATGGAAATATTTAGGACATGGGCTTCTCTTTTAACCCCTCTGCTACCAATGGGGTGTAATAGGGTTACCCCACTGATGATTTTTGAGTATTGTTTCCATTTTTGTCTATATTTATTTTCAAAATTCCTTGTATTTGCCTGTTATATGTCTACTAACATTTTGAAATAAGAATAACATAATTCATGTGGGGTGATCTTGTTACCCCTCTTGGTAGTCTGTGTTATGAAAATTCCAGGATATTAAATTCAATATCTGGCTTAGTTTTATTCATTTCTGAGTTCGCCTGTTTACAAATTATTTTATTACGTGTTATTTATGACATTTATATTGTTATTTATATTATCATGACCTTTGGTTTCCTATTTTTTATGTTATAGCTATTCTAAAAGCGATTTTTTTTTAGAATTATTAGTGGGCCCTTTATTTCGAGACGACCATTATAGTATAGGTAGTGTTCGAATATTTAAATTTCAACGAAGAACTAAATTTTATTTTATTGGATTTATATTTTTATATATTTATTTTTAAAAGTTTTTATAGATTTTTTACAATTTTATTTTATTATAAACAAATTCTGTGAAGATGTTCATGGATGTATACATTGTTGTCCAATATTTAAATTTCAACAAATAACTAAAGTGATTTCCAATTTATGTTAAAGTACTGTAACATTCATAGCTTATAGCTGTGTTGTGTACTATGTCAAAATTATAAAGTTTTGAGATGTTTGTCTTTAAATGGAAGTGAGGCAAGTTTAAATTTACATATGCCGAACACATAACTAATGCTAACCAACACATACAATAACATATATACAGACATGGAAATCCTACACATTCAACCCAAAAACCAAAAACTCAACACCCTAGAACAATATGAAATATACAGCCACACTAAAACACATCCTAATCAAATTCTCAACACACAGATCAATTTCAGAACACACACTATTTGACTCAACTCTTCATCACGCGAACGCACCCACACAACAGGCAGCGATGTTGAGATGACGCCGAGACACAGAAGGCTCTGAGGATGGTGTCAAGAAGCGCCGAAACAGCTGTAAGCCGCACATGCTTACATAATTAACACGAGTAAGTTCGCCATTTAACCAATTATTTAAATTTACTGTATACCATCTTATATGTCATCTTATAGTTTCAACAGTAACACATCTAAAGTTTCTCATTTTGGTATACGTTTTCAGCAATATAGAACGAGACTTTAACATCTCTGTATTTAAAAAAAAAACAGGACGATTAGTTTATATTTTTAAATTTTCTATAGATCTACAGTCAATAATACATAAATTGTAATATATTACAAGTTCTTAACAAAGACTGGTATATCATTTTGATGGGGGTAATTGTATTAACCTCCTTGGTACTAGTAAGTTGTAATATACCTACAGTAGATAGCAGGAGGGTTAAGAGACATGCTTACCGAATGGAAGTAAAGGAATCCAGACTTAAGAGGCAGATTGAATCTGCTGCGTCATTCCAGTGGACTAGAATATCAAGTTATATCTTGATGAAAAATGGTACGACAGACATAAAAGTATTTTTCACCGATAGTCAGGTAAAAATGTCCTTCGAACTGGCAATTTATCTACCGGGAATGGAAAAATTTATCACACTCTACTTCGAAGGAAGAAATGGTTTTATTCCCCGAGCTCTACAAGTAACATATAAGAGCATATTAGGTGCCCCAGCTGACTATCATAGATCTATGTCTACATTACATATATTTGAAGAATGATTCGGAGACATGCTGAAAAACTGCTTGAAGGGCAGTAAGTAATCATTTGGATAAATCTCCGTAACATTCTCAGCTTCCAAATCCAATACCCACAACTCGTGAAATAAATAGAAAATTCAGAGACCTACATAACGTAAGATTATCACTCCACGATCTAAAACCGCATTACAGTTACTCCTACCAAAAGAGCAATCAGTATGCAGTAGATTAACTGGCGTTAAAATACGGACATATTGTTTTGAAATTACTTCAGTATCACAGTTCTTTCAACCTGATTGGATATATGTGGTCTGAAATGAAGAAAGGAATGTGCAATAAAAAAACTTAGTACGAAGTGTCCCCGAAGTTAGGGAACTTATAAGAAAGTTATGAAGGAAATTGACAATAAAAAACATTGGCCAAACTACATTGAGCTTCTAGAGGCGACAGAAATAAAATATCTTGCTATTGATAACAAAGGAGGAACTGAGTAACCATCTGTAGTGATCAATTTGGACAACACCAATACGTCACCTCCATCGTCGGTGAGAGATGGATTCAAACCTCAGTGAACAGGTAAATTTTCTTATTTATGAGAGTAGGTATATAAAATTATTTATAGAGATAATAATAATAATAATAATAATAATAATAAACAAATATATTCACACTGACATAAATGTCACTAGTAACAATAATGTCAGACTCTGAAATTTTAGTAACGTATGGTTCATTTTGCGCGACATATTGCAACACTGTTTTGCCGTGTATCGAGTTCCGTAGCAACAGTGAGAGTTTCGGTAGCTGGCTTACTTCGTTTATTCCTTTCCCAAGTTTTTTTGCGAGGAAATGGGCAGCATGATATTCACTTGTAATACAAAGAGTTTGGACCTACACCGATTTTGGATAATCCACAAATTCTTTCTCCCTCATTCAAAACTACACACTTATAAGTAGATTTTTAATATAGCTTTCTGTAACAATTTCTTACGAAATATGAGAATTGACATAAATGATATCAAATATAAAATCAGATCTGATATAAAGGCCACGTATTTTCTCATTTTATATTTTACACAGTTAATTAATAAACTTGTTATTTTAGTAACACTGAATAAATAAATTAAAGTCAACTATCACAAAATGTTACAAGAGTGCTGTTCGGCGATAAATTTACTAACAGAACAGCTCGTAAATTTGTCTAAAGTAAATAGATAGTAAGACCAGTATATATTTAAGACTATTTCACAAATGTCATTATAGTAATATTAAGAAGCTTGGTACATAAATAAAAATGTAATTGAAGCAATAAGTGAAACAACTCACGACATTTCTTCGCAGCCATTTTCTTTTCACTGTAACTGGATCATCGTCGAACACCGGATTTGTCAGAGTCTCTTGTCATACACCGCCAGATATGAAGAAATTAAATAGTTTAGCTCATTATTTTGTCGTTATCCAAACTTTAAATGACACTTTCGAAAGCTGTTACATTACTAATTAATTGTAGCAAAGATATTTAGACGTCAAACATTCCATAGAACCTGTCCCGTAACACACTGCACCGAGAACTACTGTATGTATTATGTAATACGTGTAGCGATAGCTTAGTAATTCTTTGGTCTTCATACTAAAGCGGGAAATATGTTGCAGCACAGTGGAGCCATCTATGTACAGATAATGAAAACCCGTATTTTATTACGCTAAGCGGAAGGCAGTTAATATGAGCTGATAGAAATAGTGGTATAAATCAGGTGATTTTATAATTATTGTTCAATTTTATTCACATAATATAAATTTTATAGGCTACAAACTGAATAGGTTACCTTGAGATCGGGAAATACTCGTGGTGAGGCAACTATATTTTGAAAAAATCGCTATCTACCGATGTCAACTACATCGCAGTTCTGTGGTAAAAGTAAGAATTTTCCATAGCTCGACAAACGCATTAATTACACACAGTATATAACCACAGTCTACTATATACAGTCGCGAAGCTCAATATGTAGTAAAAATGCAAACATGGGTAGTTGCCCACCACTAGGATCGCTACTATCGCCTCATCATCGCAGATCTCTCTCCTAGCAGCCGACAAAATATGTTACACTTCCGTTGTCGTGTTCTTTTGGAAAAATTAACACCTTCCTTCCATTATTGAAATATTAAATGCATAAAGTTAATGTATTATTATAATGAAGTATATTAAATTCCACCATAAACTCGAAGATACCTGCAAGAAAAAAGTTAATATAATTTTTGTTTGTGCAAAACGAACTGAAATTTACTATAATAGCTTCACTCATTCAAGATTATAGCGATAATTAACTATGAAACCAATAAATATTAATTTGCATTTCTCTTTACAACAATAATAATGGAAATATGAATTAATGGAGTAACTTACGTGTACCGGTACTTGTAGTGTAGGCTTACGTAGTTAACAAAGTGGGTTGAGGTTAAGCAATAATAATCACACCAGAATTGGAAATAAAACGTGATCAATACATTTTATTGTAACAGACTTTTTCTACGTCTCTAGTAAAGCAACAAATAAAAATAACAACAAAATTAACAGCTATAATTAAAAACATATCCTTTGAAGAAAAAAGTAGGCCTAAGCAATAATAATCCCACCAGAATTGAAAATAAAACGTGATCAATAAATTTCATTAAAACAAACTTAATTTTTCTACGTCTTTAGTAAAATAACACATAAAAATAAACAAAATTAATAGCTACAATTAAAATATATCCTCTGAAAAAAAAAAAAGTAGACCTAACCTTTATTTCTCTGGAAATTTAGCAGCCCAAGTGACAGAACCTTAACCGGTATCTAATGTCCTTTCGGTTAGACTGAAACATTTCATTGTGAAATTTAAGGATATAATGTATTCTAACAGTCACAAAGAACTTCAAATTAACAGTTTTGTTTCTGCACAGCATTCTTGTGGAAACCCAGGAACCTTTCTGAATCTTTCGGAAATCGGAAAAAGGATAACTCTGGCCTCTTTCTCTTACTCTTGCTACAATTTATAGCACTACAAACGTCTCCACCTTGTTCCATATTATTATTCCAATTATTATATTTTAGCCATTAACATTTTCATTATAACCAATAACGAACATTTCACAAGCAATAAGCATCAATGTGAAATACGCAACGAGCTAGCACTCGATAGAAATACGACACAGTCCAAAGTCGACCATGGAAATATTATTGTTTCTAGTTGCTAACCGCTTGGAGCGCTTTATCACGAGATTTGCAAAAAAACACCTCAAGCTTCGCGACTGTATATAGTAGACTGTGATATAACAGTGTGTCCCGCGCCGTGGCGTCGCTGCCTAGGACTCGCGTTACGGAATGCGCGCTGGTTCGAGTCCTCATGGGGGAAGAAATTCTCATGAAATTTCGGCCAGTGTATGGGACCGGTGCCCACCCAGCATCGTGATGCACTTGGAGAGCTACGATAGGTAGCGAAATCCGGTTGCGAATACCAGCTATAACGGCTGGGGGGATCATCGTGCTAACCATACGATACCTCCATTCTGGCTGGATGATCGTCCACCTCTGCTTCGGCATGTGGGCGGGAGGCCAGCAGCCGGCTGGTCGGTCTAGGCCCTTCACGGGCTGTAGCGCCACGGATATAACAGTGTTGTTTCTACAGTTCTATTTTCCAAATAAAACTCTAATTTATCTTATGAAAATATATAATTTAATTTATTTTCATATGAGAACTATTACACATGGACTTTGGAACATATGAAAGTCAAAAAATTAAATATAATTTCTGAATACACTAAACTAAACAAAGTAAATAAATAAATAAATAAATAAATAAATAAATAAATAAATAAATAAATAAATAAATAAATAAATAAATAAATAAATAAATAAATAAATAAATAAATAAATAAATAAATATAAATAAATAAATAAATAAATAAATAAATAAATAAATAAATAAATAAATAAATAAATATAAATAAATAAATAAATAAATAAATAAATAAATAAATAAATAAATAAATAAATATAAATAAATAAATAAATAAATAAATAAATAAATAAATAAATAAATAAATAAATAAATAAATAAATAAATAAATAAATAAATAAATAAAATAAATAAATAAATAAATAAATAAATAAATAAATAAATAAATAAATAAATAAATAAATAAATAAATAAATAAATAAATAAATAAATAAATAAATAAATAAATAAATAAATAAATAAATAAATAAATAAATAAATAAATAAATAAATAAATAAATAAATAAATAAATAAATAAATAAATAAATAAATAAATAAATAAATAAATAAATAAATAAATAAATAAATAAATAAATAAATAAATAAATAAATAAATAAATAAATAAATAAATAAATAAATAAATAAATAAATAAATAAATAAATAAATAAATAAATAAATAAATAAATAAATAAATAAATAAATAAATAAATAAATAAATAAATAAATAAATAAATAAATAAATAAAGTGTTTTAAACTGAAAATAAATAAATAAATAAATAAATAAATAAATAAATAAATAAATAAATAAATAAATAAATAAATAGCGATCGTGTGCTGAAGGAGCCAACTTGTTGAAGAAATCACGAATTACTAGGTCATAGATATTGAAAATGAGGTTCGGTAGAGCGAGAAGATATTATTATTATTATTATTATTATTATTATTATTATTATTATTATTATTATTATTATTATTATTATTACAATATTTTTGTGTCTTTCGTGGACACATTCCTTCAATGTTTCAATAGTTCAATCAACTATACCATATTTTGTGTTTGTTATGATCCATTAAGTTTTGCTGAAGTATTTTAGGACGATGTTAAATACACTAGCATCAGCCTTCTGCATTGACTTGAATTTGTTTTTACTGGTGTACAAGCAAACGAGAGAGGCATGAATAGAGTTTCGATTTAAATCTGTTGCTGACATCACTATTCAAAAGCTCTTTTACATCTGTTATCTATCTAAGTTATGCAATTTAAATTGCTAAGTATTACATTTTACGTTCTGGTTTCATAGGAAAACTATAAATTTGTTTGAGTTTATTACATCTATTATGTAAGCTTTCTGTTAATTTTGTCAAATACTAATGTACTGTATATGATTTATGTATAACTGCCCGTTTGCCCGTTTTTCAGTGTACTGCTATCCCAGTCCTTTTCTGTGAATAAGTCTGTTTTATCTCGCATGGATTTTATTCACGGTAGATTGTCGGTTAACTCTATACTTTCAAAAAAAGAATTGCAGAAAATTAACGGTTAAATTATCAAGTCTTCATTTATAATTAATCTGCAGCATTGTATGGCATTCAGAGATGTTCTGAATGTTTTCAATTAGAGTCTCTAGAGTAAGTCACTATGTTTCATTCCTCAATAGAGTTTTCTTAATCTATGACGCTACAGCACGAACAAAAACATTGCCTCACACAGTGCGACTGTCGTACGCGCGGTTCAAAGGTATTTGTCGGGTGTAGCATGCATGCGTATATTTCAGTCTGTTGTGAGTTACCAGAGGAGTTACTTATTCATTGGTAGTGTAGTAGTAGCTATTGTGTTTTTCTAATTTTTTCAGAACCTGAAAGTATTACTCAGTCTCGCGTAACATAGTGCAAGCTATTTTATTTTCTTACTAGCCGTACCCGTGGGCTCCGCTGCACCCGTTAGAAATAAATATAAAGTAATTGCATAATTAAAATACGACATTTGATCCGGGGAACATTCGTGTTTGATAGAAGGATAAATCGTTTAAATTGTATTTAAAAAATTAAAATGCGATCATTTTGATCCAGAGACCACTTATTTGGTGCAATGACAATTCCTTTAACATGTTTCTTAATTGTTATTACATGCAACCATAGTTTAATGAAGATTGACATATTTAGTTTTAATGTGTATACTTTATATTACTTCCTATATGTTTCCATTGAATTATGGTAATAACTTAATTTTAACCCTTGTTTTCTACGTCTTCAGTAAATGGCGCTTGGTCCACTATGGTTCTGAACCCTTCAAATAATTTAAATAGTGATACAGTATATATATAGTGATATGTAATTATATTTCTTTCTTTCGAAAATGTAAGAATTCATGATCTCCTATGTACCATTGCCATTGAATGAATAAATTTGTTTTTTTCTTCCTACTCAAAAATTTTATATTTTGCACATAGGAGTTACTGCAGGAACAACAACGCTATAATCTGAGGTGGAGGTGAAAATGTATTATATTGTTATTTTAAAAGTCTTGTATAAACTTAAATATCAGTCCTATCAAACATTTGCATAGAATAAAACGTATCGGAAATCATTTTTAAAGAAACTTTTGTTATGTAAGATTTTTCACAAAAATCAATAATAAGCGAGATATTTCGATTTATTTAATTCAGTCCCACTTATAACCCCCCTTTTAAATAATGTATTTTGAATGCCATATAGCCTAAAATCTAAGTTACAACGAACTTAATTTATATTCCAATTTTCATCGAAATCCGTTCAGCCATTATCGCGTGAAAAAGTAACAAACATCCAGACAGACAGACAGACAGACAGACATACAAACAAAAATTTGAAAAAAGCGATTTTCGGTTTCAGGATGGTTAATTATACATGTTAACACCAATTATTTTTGGAAAATCGAAAATTACCAGAAGATTTTTGGCTACAGATTTATTATTAGTATAGATTATTTTTTGTAGTTTTAAGCTTTACGAAAAGTGGAAGAAAATACTCGCCAAGATATTTCGAACATTTCTCAAGAAGAGATTGTCGGAAACGTAAAAAAACGTGTTCAAGTAGGACACTTGGAACTTCTCTTGTAACACAGGTAACATGCAATTATATTAATTTTTAAATTGTTAAAAAAATCCCGCTAGTAGTATATTATTCAACGATCGTGTAATGATAGCTATTAAGACACGAGTATGAAGTAAGTTACGACGTGAGCTTGGGACGGTAGTAAACTTTGTAAAAGTATTAATAATAATGTTTATGTGAGAGTTGCATACACTGTTTTTCCTACGACCAGTTACATAAGTGGGGTCTAGTCTAGTGGTGTCGCGAAATCAGCACGGAAATTTATGATTTTGAAGTTAAGGCTGGTTCACAATAAACCGGGAACGGAAACGACAACGAGAACGGAAATATTATTAAAATAAATATATTTAAATGTGAGCATTCACAATTAACTATTGTGAATGCTCACATTTAAAGACATTTATTTTAACATTATTTCCGTTCTCGTTCTCGTTGTCGTTTCCGTTCCTGGTTTATTGTGAACCAGCATTTCGGGAATGCTGCGTGCTCCTCTGTAAAACATCGCATATAACTGTACGACTTCACAGCGTTCATGCAGGGGTTTAGAAAGTGTTACTGTAAGCAAAGAACTGAAGTTGTAGGAAAAGCCACAATCTTATAAATGTGACAATTTATGTTATAAGTGCCTGAGATACGTCATGCACAATAATGATCAGCAGTAGTAAATAAATTGTAATGAATTTATATTACAACTTCTACAAAAGACAAAGAAATAAGGTACAAATATTTGAAAATTAAAAATATTTGTGAATCGGTAAATTACATTACTAGGAATTTTTGATGATTATTAATATTTTTATTTTCTATTCTTTTATAATAAAAACATTCTGGTAATTTAGTGATAACTTTACAGCACACCGCTATAGTAAGTTTTATTTTAATATATAAAATTAACGTGACACAGTTTGAAAGGCATTCAAATAGATGAAACCATATGATGAAACTAGAAGGTTCAAATATAATTACGAACATAAAAACAAAAAAGTGGATTTCCTTAACTTTTCACCATATTATCCCCTTAACTACCTAGAATACCACATTTAAAGTTAACAAATATTTAACAATCTGTTAAGCCAAATTAGTGTTGAATACATGAAGGAGCAATATTTAGCAAACTATCAAAAAGTTTAACAGTCGTTAAATGTTCTAACAATGCTTGGAGAAACTTTCAAGGATTTAAAGAAAGTCCGGTCACTACCACACCACAGTCTAATCCCCATTTCAGTTTGGTTGATAGGCCTTCCCCTCTACTCACACTCTCTACCATCAGTGAAGGGGAAGATGCTATTGTCCATTTCACAAACATTCGACTAATTGACTTTCAACACAGTGACAAATTTCATTATTTAAAATGTTTACCGGTAATCAAAACTCTATACTAAGCGTTTATATTTCATTTTATTGCTTTTTATATAAACTGACACATTAAAAAGCTACTGGCAGCAGAAGATAAATGTTTTCTCCACCGCTAGTTGCTACTCTACAGCATGCACAATGGGACAATCTGCATTGTGTCACTCCTCCCTGCCTTCATAATACAAACTAACATTTCTTAATTTAATTATTAGTTGAAATATTGTAAGAACGACACTAAAATATACTCAAACATGTAATTGGCGAACATCTGTGTCACTGTATTTTATATTCACTTATGTACTTTATCTAATATTTTAATTTCTTGTGAGTACAACTTGGGGGGGTGCAGGTATAAGAGGTAAGAGCTACTGCTCTGTTACTGACGGACTCAGGGCAAGTAGAAGGGAAATGAAATGCCTTCGCATCCTCTCAACTTGTATGAAATGTCGTTTAGTATATACAGTCACGAAGCTTGAGTTGTGAGGGTGCTAGGAACAACAGACTGTGCCGGTACTATTTCGCATTGTCTGTAATGAGGCGATATTAGTGATCCTAGTAGTTAGCAACTATATATGGATGCATATTTACTACGTATTGAGCTTCGTGACTGTATATACTAGACTGTGACCACACTTCATCTTCATCTGGTGTATTGCCTACATATACTTCGCAGGAGTTCATCGTCTACAACTCTATGTAGTGAGAGATTGGGAAACTTGGAAAGAAATGGATGTAGTGTGTTTCCGCAGCAGCGGTATGGAAAACCCTCGATAGCTACGCATTTAATTTAATGACGCTTTCAGCTGGAGCGGTAATCCAACGTCCGTGGAATGACGGAATGGAGATGAATTGGTGAGTAAGAAAGCGTAGAACGCGTCTAGACTTGGGATACCGCACCGGAGTGATAATCGATCGCTACAACCTCTGCACTTGGAAAATGTCATTAAATTAATGCATATGTGTGGGAGTTTTCAAAAGTAAGAAGCTATTAAATAAATTCGTAATATTCCAGTACTCATTTAACATTGAAAATTCAGTCAATATCCATTTACTGGTCCACCTCTGTGGCTTAATGGTCTGCATGTCTGACCGTGAAACGAGAGGACCCGGGTTCAAATCCTAGTTCAAACAAGTTAGCTGGTTGAGGTTCTTTTCGAGGATTTTCCTCAACCCATTAAAAGCAAATACTGGGTAAATTTCGGACATGGACCCTGGACTAATTTCGCTGGCATTACTTTCAGATGCTAGAACCGCTAGTAAATCATAGCAGTTGAAAAAGCGTCGTAAAATAAAGAAATTAAAAGAACTCCATTTACGCAAGACATATCAATCTTTTTATAAAAATACTAGCCGTACCCGTGCGCTCCTCTGCACCTGTTAGAAATAAATATAAATTAATTACATAATTAAAATGGGACGTTTGATCCAGGGAACATTAGTGTTTGATAGAAGGATAAATCGCTTAATATGTTACTTAATTTAAATTGTATTTAAATAATTAAAATGCAGTCATTTTAGTCCAGAGAGCAATCATTTCGTGCAATGACAATTCCTTTCACATGTTTCTTAATTGTTATTACATGCAACCATAGTTTAATGAAGATTGACATATCATTTAGTTTTAATGTGTATACTTTATATTAATTGCTTTATTTTTCAGAAGTTACTGTAATAACATTGTAGAATTATGTCCATCTAGAGAAACTACACTTTCCAATGGTGAAATAATAATTAAACAATTAATTAGCTTCCGATATTACTTCATACAAACACAGAAATATACTCTTAGGCTATGTTTAATAGCTTTCGATTGTTGTTGTCCAAGGTCCCTTATAGACGAAGTCATTTGTTTTTGTTTCAGTACAGCGCCTTAGATGGCGTTGTTATTGTAATTTTAAAACTCATTTATCTCATTAATATCAGTCCTATCAAACTTTTGTATAGAATAAAACTTATCGGAAATTATTTCTAAAGAAACTTTTGTTATGTAATATGTTTCATGAAAATCAATAATAAGCGAGATATTTCGATTTATTTAATTCAGGCCCCCTTATAACCCCCCTTTTAAATAAAGTATTTTGAATACCATATAGCCTAAAATCTAAGTTACAACGAACTTAATTTATATTCCAATTTTCATATAAATCGGTTGAGCCATTATCGCGTGAAAAGGTAACAAACATCCAGACAGACAGACAGACATACAAACAAAAATTTCAAAAAAGCGATTTTCGGTCTCAGGATTGTTAATTATACATGTTAACACCGATTATTTTTGGAAAATCGAAAATTACCAGAAAAATTTTGGCTACAGATTTATTATTAGTATAGATTCAAATATAACAGAACTTCCCCAAGTCAATAATCCTGGAAAACAAATTTTAATTAACACTTCCAATTTTATATTAGTAAACAGTTTTATAGTCCCGCGCCGTGGCGTCGTGGTCTAAGGCATGTTGCCTAGGACTCGCGTTACGGAATGCGCTCTGGTTCGAGTCCTCATGGGGGAAGAAATTTTCTCATGAAATGTCGGCCAGTGTATGGGACCGGTGCCCACCCAGCATCGTGATGCACTTGGGGAGCTACGATAGGTAGCGATATCCGGTTGCGAATGCCAGCTATAACGGCTGGGGTAATCATCGTGCTAACCACACGATACCTCCATTCTGGTTGGATGATCGTTCACCTCTGCTTCGGAATATGGCCAGCAGCCGGCTGGTCGATCTAGGCTCTTCACGGGCTGTAGCGCCACGGATAAATAAATAAATAAATTAATTAAAACAGTTTTATAATTTGGCCGAGATTTTATACCTGCAAGTTTCTTAAGCACACTTCATAATTTCACAAGCTACAGACGTAAAACGCAATATATAAACATAGAGGATACTCCAATGCACGTATTTATTTTATTTTATTGGGTTATTTTACGACGCTTTATCAACATCTAGGTTATTTAGCGTCTGAATGATATGAAGATGACAATGCCGGTGAAATGAGTCCGGGGTCCAGCACCGAAAGTTACCCAGCATTTGCTCGTATTGGGTTGAGGGAAAACCCCGGAAAAAACCTCAACCAGGTAACTTGCTCCGATAGGGATTCGAACCCGGGCCACCTGGTTTCGCAGCCAGACGCGCTGACCGTTACTCCACAGGTCTGGACCAATGCACGTATTTAGAGATGTTATTTAGATTATTGAAAAAGTATTTTGCATGCATTGAGAGGGGAGGAAATACAAAATACCTGTCACGAATACATTAAGCATCTCCATTTGTCGGTATATTACTGAGTCTTCTATTTTTCAAGAAGTTTTGATAATGACTTAATTCAATATTTAAAATAATCCTACTTACTACTTGCATTTAAATGCATATATAATACGAGTTAATGACCATCGGCATAGCTCAAGCTGTAGGCATATTTCTCTGCTGATCCGAAGTTGCACTCGGACATGTGTTCGATACTCGCTTGGGTTGTTTACATTCTTGTGTTTTTCGAGATATTCCCAACTATAAGAAAATTATTATTATTATTTTTTTTAAATTATGGTTGACTTGACATAACGACACTTGCAACTCTCGACGTTCTATCAGCATCGTCGGTGTGTCGGAATTTTGTCCTGAAGGAGTTATTTTACATACCAGTAAATCTACTTACATGAGCCTGTTGCAATTAAACATACTTAAATGCCATCGACATGGGCCGGAATCGAACCCGCAATCTCGAGCACAGATCCCAACTGTAAGACCATTATCAGATAATCATACGGCGAACTGTCTGCTTCATCTCGCAATAAATGACGAATTCCATTGATATTAAATATCCTACTAGATGGTACAGAGTGGTTAAATGACCGGATAAAAATTTTACCGTATTAAATAGGTACTAAAAACATTAAATATATTCTACATTATGCTCGTAAGAACTGGAGAAAGTATAACGACATTTATGTCACCTAAAACTTAAAAAAAAAATGAATTATGTTTTGCTTTTCAAAAAAACTTTATGGATAGCCGAAGGTTGTAAACACGTCGTAGGATGTCCCCTCCCTCAACGGGCCAACGACAAGGAGAAGTAAAGAACATGGGACCTTGCGTGACTCTCCAACTATCCATTATGCTGACTTTACTGTGTCTACATACAAAATTGTGTCAACTAAAAAAAAAATTAAATATTAGAACCTACAATTGAACTTAGTCGGCCTGGGTAGCGCAGTCGGTATAGCGCTGGACTTCTGTGCTCGAGGTTGCGCGTTCGATCCCGGCCCAGGTCGATGGCATTTAAGTGTGCTTAAATGCGACAGGCTCATGTCAGTACATTTACTGGCATGTAAAAGAACTCTTGCGGGACAAAATTCCGGTACACCGGCGACGCTGATATAACCTCGGCAGTTGCGAGCGTCGTTAAATAAACCATGATTGATTAATTAATTAACAATTGAACTTATGACAATGCAAAAAGTTTTGAATTATGTTTTGCTTTCAAAAAAGATCCGCATGTACAACCAGCGCATTAGATTGTTGGAAAATATAAACACGCAGTAGCCTGTTTCCTCTCTCCCTCCCCCTACGCTACCTTTTGGGGTTTGACTCAAGACGTCCAGTCCTAGATCATATCGGTCATATTTACCAATTAATATTTTACGTCTCATTTATTTAGCTTTATTTCAATCCATTTTCCAGTATGGAATTTTAGGGTGGGGAAATGCTTGTAATTCTAATCTCACTCCACTAATACTTATACAGAAAAAAATTATTAAAATATGCCTTAATAAACCAATTGATTACTCATCTGAGCTTTTGTTTACTGATTTTAATGTTTTGAAAATTAAACAGATTTATTATATTGCCTTATTAATCTTCATACATAAAAACCGTAATAAATTCAAATTGTATCATCATAAATATGGAACTAAAAGATCCGATTTTATACGACTAGAGGAACCAAAGTGTTTTACAAGCACAGCTCTGAGCCATGGTACCTACTTGGTCCAAGGTTATACAATAAAATAGTTGATAAATACCCAAATTTGGAAAATTTTAGTATCAGAAATTTAAAAAATAGCGTTAGGAATTTAATTTTTAAAGAATATACATTGATTTAATATGTATATGTATTTGTATGACTTAAATTGTTGAAATTGAAATTGTATTTTTAAATTTAATTTATTCCTGTAATTTTTTTTCTTGACCCAGTTTGTGTCAAAAAATTATCTTTGTGTTTATCTTTGTGTTTAGATATCTCTCTGAGCACGAGTTTTTTTTATTCTTTCAGGGAAGAACTAAGATTGTATTTTTATCAATGTTACTTTATTAACAATCACAATAACAATAACAATAACAATAAATACCCAGACAACTCGGCCTTATAGAGTTTGACATTAACAATTTTTGTCAGGTTTTCTATGCTCCCATCTAGTTGTTACTTAAGGAGTCGCGTCATAATTCCCATTTGAATTCCATTAGCGGCTGTACTGCCATCTCGTGTTCGTTTACGGCGGACGGGTGGCGATCCTGGCGGTTGTTCTCTTCAAAGTGCTGCCAAATTTTAACATAGGGATGGGCTATCTGTTACATATATGATCTAAGGTCCAGTTCTTAACCGGCTGCTCAACTCAATAAGTTACTCGCTACCAAAATAGACTGGTGCTATTATATAAGAAATCTTGAACAGGACTTAAGAAACGTGGAAACACAATAGATAAAACCACTCTACGAGAAAATTTGCTAACCACGAGAAAGCTAGAATCCTTACAAGGCGGTATGAAATATGAAATTCTGTGTGTATTAAGTTTATATGGAAATAAAACGGAGAATGTCTATATTAATGTTGTGTGCGATTCGGATTGTTTCGAATCTCCAATAACCAATGTAACTAGAAATTTATACGGCATAGTTTTAACATCTTAGCGAATGACAAAAGCTGTAATATAATATGGTATTAAATGCGAACATAAAATTAATAAAAAAAACTCCAAGGTACCAGTGTGGCAAGGGGTTCAGGAAAGAGAGAGCCATATTTTAATTAAATTTTGTTATATCGAACTTCAACTTGAATACAAAATTCCGAAGCACTTTTATTGGCGTAGGCATATTCAGCTGTTTTTCCAAAAACTGACATTTAACAAAGTTTCTTAAATATGAATCAATTTTAGACCCTCTAGCATTTCCTCCATCGACTGGGCTGTTAGATTTAAATCTAAACCCAAACATTTAGAAATGTTTTCCTGTGTTTGAACTTCTAATAGTTTTTACGGTTTACTATTACTGGATTATTTTCTTTCTATTCATTCACAAATAATATTCAAATCATTTGTCGTATTTACCAAAGTATGGGTCTATGCAAAGCATGAAATGAAAAATGTATAATTTTCTCTCTGTGTTTCGAGAGATGTAAACAAACACATCTTCATTCATCCGCCACCTAAAACCTGCCTGCTTAATTGGAGGAAATGGGTACACATTTCGCGGTATATTTCGAGTGCTGGTGACGTCAGTGAACATATTTTCAATTGAAGTAAGAACAGGCCCTCTTATACGGCAAACTACAATCACATACCTCATCTGATACAACTGATATATGCCCAGTCGTCAAATAGATCGACCTTTTTATCCCGTAGTGTTTTATTTCTCCGAGTTCGGAGTTAATGTCATTCTGTGAAAGTCATTTTATAATAGAACACGAAATGAAATTCTTACTTTAATTGAAACTAAATGCTTCACATCTGTTCGTTATGGTCCACGTCTATATAATTTGATTATAAAATGTCATCCGGAAATGTATACTTTTAGTAATTACGGGGGCTATTCATAGGCATTTCGCTAGCCTGCACTACGGGCTTGCTAAACTAGCCCCGGCTAACGACTGGTTAGTTGTACGGAATTCATATCATATCGCTAACACTGGTTTATGAATACGAAAAACGTTAGTTCGCTGATCATCCACCGGAAGCCCGCGCTAAGAATATTTATGAATACGGTCCTAAATTTTCAAATTCATATTTCTCTAGTTTATATGTATCGTGTATTGTAAAGGAAGTTTATTTCTAACCTAAGTACCGGTATATTATTTTGCGCGAGATCGTGCGTATTTGCTTGTTTTCCGCACAGAACCAATACGCGGTAAGTGTGAAATACCATATTCAGTATTCCCAACGTAACACACATAACAATTTCCCTCTTCTTACCGCTTAAGCGCGACATTCATTTTACTGCTTTAGGCTTTTAACATATTATGTTTAGGGACGTTTAACATAGTAATAATTATAAATTGCAAACTTACCACTGCAATTTCACCTAAATTGCAATGTTTTAAATATTTGCAAAAATTAAGTAAAGTCTACTACTCCACGAAATTTATTGCAGTCCTGATACAAGTAACATTAAGAAGCCGTGAAAAAATCAACAAGATTCCAGATGCCGATGTTATTACTGCAATATGTTATATAAATAATATTGTTAAAATATTAAACTGAAAAATAAATCATTACATAACCTTACCGTTTGTTTTAAGTTCGCATTTATAGACTGTGGAAAAAAAAAACAGACGTATATCACGGCCTGCTGGAGTATAGTAAACACAGAAAACATTTTATGGCAACAATGTTGAAGAAAGATATTTTGGTTTTCCGAAGTTGCCACAATTAAACAGAAACCAACATGGAGATTTCATTGCAACTAATTAGAAATTCGTCTTTCAGGTATGTAATAAACGATCTTCGCACAAAATAATGTACGATACACGAGCGGTATGTTTGTTTTCATGTTCTCGGAAATTAAAAAAGCTCAACTACGTTTCGCTTTTTCAATCTTTTCCTCGACCATGAAAACGTCAACATACCGCTCTTGTAACGTATATTACCATTTCTCAGTCATATCTTTGTTAGCATATCAATATGATTTGCTACTAATTACAATAATAATATTAATTTATACCATTCTCAACATCATTTTTTGACTCAAATTATGATATAAATGATCTCGGTTATTACTAGTATTATTGTTTTAAACTTTATTGTGACAGCGACGTGAGATTCGAACTCACGACCAGCGTCCCGCAAGAAAGCAGATCGCACAGGCTCCACGGAACATTGAGTGACGTCGCGCGGTGGAGAGAAGAGAGAGGGTGTATTACGTCAACGCGACGAGTTTGCGCGCATCTGGTGCTGGTAGAGAGGAGAGGGCTCTGGATTTCTCTGGAGACGCGTGGAACCTTCGAGGCTACGTCGCTGTGGTTATAAATTACGGTCGCGAAGGAACGACAGCAGAGTTTTTCAGTTATTCAGTCAGTGAGTAAGCCAGAGCAAGCAAGCCAGATTTGTGTGCCGGAGTTCGACTCGAGTGTGCGTCCGCATCTGCGTCAGCATCCGAAGGCCTGAGTTCAAGTGCAGTGGACCGCAGTTGGAGGGACCCGAGTTCGAATACAGTGAACTGTCTCTGAAGGTCTGTGGTTCGAGATACTGTGAACTCGAGTGACTGAGATAGAAGAACTGTGAACTGAGAACTGATAGTTCTGATTTGTAAATAGTGCTTTGTAAATATTAGTTAAGATTAACAGTTCATTGTTGTGCGTAATAGTCCAAGTAAATTGTCATTGTCGTCGGTGGAGTGCTATAACGAATACTGTGTTGAGTGAAAATCCAATTGTTGACAAGAGCGTTTAAGGCGAATTGTAGAAAGGAATTATTGTTGTGACGAATAAATTACATTGTTGTTACTAATAAAGCTCACATTATTATCATCTTTTTGTAGCCTACTTCTTAAGTATTTTATCCTGAAGTTCAAAAGTTAGTCTACAAAGTATGTATATTTGTAATTTATGTATGGTTTTGTCTATCTTCTCTTAAGAATCTGATACTGGTGTAAGAATTTCAAATTTTATTTTAGAAATAACAAACTTTTATTTGCGTGAATTATCTACAATCTGTGTTAACATAATACTCTGCTATTATAATTCTAAATTTTAATTCAGAGAAGACAGATATACTTTTTGTGAATTACCGATGCAAAATTTTATGTCATTCTCAAGTTATTTTACCAGAACGGAACAGTCTCCGAATACGAGCTTAGCTCTTTCGGGGTACTATTATGTAACGTTTTATGTTCGATATGTTATTATATAAAATGAAATAAATGAATTGAAAAAGAAAAATTAAATTAAATTTCTGATATCACGAAGTTTCAATATTTGATTTGCAGAATGGCTATATATTAATTCAACGGGATCTAACTGACTACGATAAGGAGGCAGCTTGAGACCCTTTAAACAGCCTGCGTTTTAATCTGGGAGAGGGGCGCTACCTAAAATATCATGTTTAATAAATTAAAAATAATATAAATAAATAAATCATCTTCAGCTGAAATCGGATTAAACCATAGTATGCTTCTTTCCACATTTACTTTAAAAACAAATATTTCATAAAATTACTGGTAATTTCATAGAAGTCGTTCACTTGGTTCAAATTTTATTTATTGAGCAAGTGTTGCCAACGTGATTATCCGTTTAGAGACTTTTCTCGATTGCTATTGGTAGTGACATCATTTCTATAAGAATCCAGTAGTGGTCTACAATTACCCCTTTAACGTGTGTGTGTGTGTGTGTGTGTGTGTGTGATTTTTTATTATAACGTATTCTACGTAACGTCAGTTTTGAACTTCGGATGCTGGAAACTTTTGTCTGTCGGCTTTTCACATACTCCACTTTTGGACTAATCTTGCATCTCGTAGGCATTATTGTAACACTGACACTGGCATGAATGTATGCATGTTATGTATTATGCCGGTTTTTTGACGGTTTAGACATAATATTATAGCGGTTATGGCGAAAACATGAGGGTATGACGGAGGGCTTAAGCCGCCCCCCCCCCACGTTGTAGGCCTATCTTATATGACATGCACGTACAGCAAGCGTGTCGGATTTCGACGGTTTAAGGATAATATAAAAGGATTGTTATCGTACACGACACCAGAAACCCTCAAAGGTACTGCTACTTTCAGAATTACATTGTAAACCAAATTCAGTTAAACTATATTTTTATAAAGAACTTACCGAATTATAGTTTAATTTGAGGATCCGTTCACACGGCACGGGAATTTATGGAAACGGGTGTCTATTCAAATCGATTTCTTGCGGACAACAGTGTACACGTGGTTCGATTTTTTTTTATCGTTCACGGGAATAATATCGAACCGTGTGTTCACTGCTGTCCGCACGAAATCGATTCGAACGCCAGTTTCGAGAAATTCCCGTACCTTGTGAACAGGCACTTAGATTTGGTGCAAATGTGGCATTGTAGAGTTGGTAGTCCCTTGTGGGAATTTCCGGTCGCCATCTTGGATGTGTTAAGACTTCTACGAAATAATCAAACTATTATTTTTGATTATTTATTACTGCTACTATTCATCCCGTCTTATTTACAGGTTTCATATTAACTTTTGGCACCACGGTAAAAATATTTTGTTTTATTCTATCTTTAAATCTGCAATAAATTAAATACCATTAATCACAAGTAGAAGTTTAGATTTTCAGATCATCTGTGCTACCATTCTTTGATAAATTCTTCTGAGATTAACGTAATTTTCATGTGGATAAGGATGCCCAAACCAGTTTTCACACACAGTATTTCTTAGATAGCTACAGTATAACTTAATTCGACGAAGCTTTCAGAGGGAACTTTCTATGATGCTTCGTGCTTTCAAATACAAATAATGCGCGTAAGATTTCTTAACGAATTTTATGCATTGTGAAATGCATGTTATTTTCAGCAAGTTAGGATTTCTGTAATATTATTTTGAGCGTATTTTCCTCTGAAATTTTTAATACTAACGACAATGAATTCAGTAATAATTATTTTCAAACACGCGTCTATTCAAATCGATATCTTGCGGACGGCACTGTACACGTGGTTCGATTCCTTTTATTGTTCACGGGAATAATATCGAACCGTGTGTTCACTGCTGTCCGCACGAAATCGATTCGAACGCCAGTTTCGAGAAATTCCCGTACCTTGTGAACAGGCACTTAGATTTGATGCAAATGTGGCATTGTAAAGTTGGTAGTCCCTTGTGGGAATTTCCGGTCGCCATCTTGGATGTGTTAAAAGTTCTATGAAATTATCAAACTATTATTTTTTTTATTTATTATTGCTTCTATTCATCCAGTCTTATTTACAGGTTTCACATTAACTTTTAGCACTACAGTAAAAATATTTTATTTTGTTCTATCTTTAAATCTGCAATGAATTAAAATACCATTAATCACAAGTAGAAGTTTAGATTTTGAGATCATCTGTGCTACCATTCTTTGATAAATTCTTCTGAAGTTAACGTAATTTCTCTGTGGATAAGGCTGACCAAACCATTCAGTTTTCACACACCGTATTTCTTAGATAATATAACTTATTTCGACGAAACTTTCTGAGGAAACGTTCTGTGGTGCTTCCTGCTTTCAGATACAAAGAATCCGCGTAAGATTTTTAACGAATTATATGCATTGTGAAATGCAGGTTATTTTCAGAAAATTAGGCATTATTTTGAGTGTGTTTTCCTATGACATTTTTAATACTAACGGCAATGAATTCAGTAATTATTTTCAAACACAATGTGAAATGCTTTCACTATATTGTTTTCGTCTTTGTTTTTATCATAGTGAATAATACCTATTAATTGAAAAAAAAAAAAAACAGTAAAAATATTTGCATCTGGGGGAGTGCTTTGGCTCCACTAGCCCCCCCTCCACATAGCTTCGCTATCAAGCATGTAGATTATATTAGTTTAATTCGAAACATTATAAATACTTGCCGAATTATTTCTGGAAGCCATTTACCAATTTAACACCTCTAATTTCACGTTTTCTTTGTCATATAAAATGTGTTTAGATTTTACGTACGGAATGTTCGCTTTACTCCACGATGGGTGTCCTAGCAACGTCACGTGTTATTTCGCGACAGTCGTTACATTTCATCGATTGAAAGGGAAGATCACTGAAAACATGAGTTCAGTTTCCAAATGCAATTTAAAGGTAATTTTCCGTAATGAATTTTTGAGCCCTGTAGTTTTATCAAATACATCACTATATAAATACCCGATAGCTGTCTTTAGAGAGTTTGTTGTATTGCGAACGGTGACGGAAACTACGCCCAGTGGAGTTGTATGATGTTGTATTCACCTACGAAATTGAGATCTCGACTAAATTATATTTACAAAAACGTTTGAACATATTTTTAAACCATATTTTAAAATACTGAAAAGTTTATGTACTTGATATCCTACTTATAACACATTTCCGTCAGATGTAACTTACTCTCAATATTAAACTAATTATAATCTCAATTTCTCAAATACTACCGACACCTTTACGCATTTCAAGAAATGAGGAAGGACAGTCAGGAATTGTGGAATAGGAGAAAAAAAAGTACCCAACGAATTAGTAGAATTTTTATTAATTCCAACTTTATTTCTTACAAAATAGATTTTTCACACTGTCATATATCAGTTTTACATTTCACAAAGCAGTTAATCATTGTATTGAAATATTTGTTCACATAAATGTAAAAATTCTTAAAGTCTTGTCAAAAATGCCTATAATTTTTATTTTTACATTGTGGAATGAGACATTAAAAATTAAACTAAATTACTATTACTAATTTTTTCTATGACTTGCGTGTATTTTATTAAAGAAAAGTGGCTTTGATTGTATATACCATTTCAAAAATCGAGTTGTTCAAAATAATTATTCACTATCATTTGAAATTAGTTTTCTGCAATATGTTGAACTCTGTGAATTATTTTACATTGGAGTGCCGCTTAATTTTCTTAAAGACGCCACATCATAGCCTCAATGACGTCAAAACTTGGTGGCACTGATTAGATATGCTGACGTAAAAGCAATGAAAAAAAAATTTAAGTACACAATTTTAAGATACCCCGTACTAAACGAACGCATAAACGTATTTGCAAGAGCTTATCAGCACAATTTCACGACATTCCATTTGCGTTAAAGAACGCACGCTATTATTAGCAATAGTTTAACAAGAATAAATACAGGATATCCCAATGTAAAAAAAACCATAAGCTTTGTTTATAATAGAATATCATCAACATAACATCTTTACTAAATGAGTTTATAGGAACAAAGCATACAAAAGAACCTGAACAAAGCAAATCCAATCCCTCCGATCTCAGAAGTTACGAAAACTCACTTTCTAAGTTATCTATGTATATACATACGAAACCATATATGTAATGCATAACAGAAGCTTCGAAAAGTCAAACCTAATGGAAAATCGCCCTCTTCCTTTCTATCATATATACAATGGACATAAAAAATCTCAAGAAACCAAACCTATCTTTCCTTCAGAGAAATCATAGAAATGAAACGATAAAATAATAAAAAATGAATTAAAAGCTAGCCTTCAAATCCTTTACAAAATACACAGTCCTACTGCAGTTCTTTTACAAAGTTAAACACACAAATTAAATAACAAATAAATAGAAACAATAAATAGATCCACATACACACGAAAAAATACACAAGCACCAAGAAAAGCAAAAGCCTATTTCTTAAATAAATGAAATAAACACCATACCAAACATTTCGCATAATTATCTTAAGAAAACACCATTGTAAAACAAATGAAACGCTAGTCTTATTTCTTAAGAAATAAACAAATACAACATTTATAGAAACAGTTAAGTGTAATAATAATAACTGTAACAATAATTTCAGCACTTACAAAATAAATGAATATTTGTGCAAAATAAAACATTCACACATCCCTATTTCTTGGTGCAAACAAAAAAATACATAATTGAAAAACGTACTCGCACGACAATTACCCTCACTTACATCCTTTCTCCATACACACCCGTCCAAATAACACGGCAAAGTTGAGCACACCCTTTTTCCCCAATTCCAAATTTAAGTTTCAAAGTTGACCATAACCCCTCAATACTATTTGTACAACATCCTGTTTAATAATCCTTAAAATGAACTTTATGATTAATGATAGTATGCCTCAAACCATCGTAATCCAAACACCCATAACACGCCCATATATCGGAATATGTAAAACCACTTTTGTGCGAGATCGTGCGTATTTGCTTGGTTTCCGCACAAAACCAATCCGCGGAAAGTGTGAAATGCCACATTCAGTATTCCCAACCTAACACACACAACAATTTCCCTCTTCTTACCGCTTAAGTGACATTGATTTTACTGCTTTAGGCTTTTAACATATTATTTTTAGAGACGTTCAATATAGTAATAATTATAAATTGGAAACTTACCACTGCAATTTCACCTAAATTGCACTGTTAATTATTGTTTTTAAATATTTGCATAAATTAAGTAAACTCTACAACTCCAATAAAGTTACTGCATTCGTGATGCAAGTAACATTAAGGAAGCCGTGAAAAAATCAACTTGCCGATGTTATTACTGCAATATGTTGTATAAATAATATTGTCAAAATATTAAAATGAAAAATAAATCATTACATAACCTTACCGTTTGTTTTAAGTTCGCATTTATAGACTGGGGGGGAAAAAAGACAGACATATCACGGCCTGCTGGAGTATAGTAAACACAGAACAATTTAAAGCAACAATGTCGAAGATAGATATTTTTGTTTTGCAAATTTGCCGTCATTGAACAGAAACCAACATGGAGATTTTATTGCAACTAATTAGAAATTCCTCTTTCAGGTATGTAATAAACGATCTTCGCACAAAATAATGTACGATACACGAGCGGTATGATTTCTTTCCATTCTCGGAAATTAAAAAAGCTCAACTACGTTTCGCTTTTTCAAACTTTATCTCGAACATCAAAACTTCAACATACCGCTCTTGTAACGCATATTACTATTACGGATTTTTTTTATTCCATTCGACACAGTCGATATATTCCTTCTTTCAACAAATTAAAAAAAAATTCAGTCCCTCCCTATAACCCTGAACAACTCCACCAAACAGCCATACATTCTAACACTATCCCTCTGCGATTCATACTCAACTTTTCCAAAACAGGACTCATCCAAGACTACAATTTTACCTCCCATTAACAAAGTTTATACATGCCTCTTGACAAAACCTAAACCAATCAACTACAGTCTTAGCATTCACACTCAACTCTCAAAAACATCTATTCGCCTTTTGCCACCCACAAAAAATTGAAGCTAAATTGTTAGTAGCAACAGCTTATTCCTACTGAACTAGTGTTTTAGTGTAATATTTTAAATCGTTTCATAACTTTTACGGTACACTGGTGTTTAAAAGGCAGTCCTTAACGTATGGCAAAATAATGTGTTATATCAGACATTTCAAAAATTATAAAGCATCTTCTAAAAGCTTCCAGTATGGAGACTATAGCTCTAAAAATGTCTATGTTTATTTCGTTGTAACTGAAGGTTTAATTATAAAATATTGGTTAATGTAATTTAATATTTTGTTTTTGAATAACTTTAATTTTTACATATTCCTTAATTGTGAAACAGTGCTTGCTCATAACTGAATATGTCTGCGGTATGGCGAAAACATTGGTAAATTGAGCTTGTGTAATAGAAGATAAGTCATTTGACGGAAACTGTTTGCACCAATAGGCACATGGTGCAAAATAAAAGTTATCACTGAGAATTTTAACTGCCTTGTCCGATTGCTCTCGAATCTGCCTTGGAATCCGTGCAGCTGTAGTGGTTTTGAGGCTGTAACACAGTTCAAAATTCTATGTTAGTGCAGTACACACTTTAATATACTGAGAATGACTGTTTTTATTTACGTTTATAATTGTTAATTTTAAATTCACTTTCTTAAGACATCACGTAGAGTACAATATATTTCAGATACAAATTTGTTAATATCAATAACGATGTAATTGAGCTTTGATATCAATAACCATGGGTGTATCTATTAGTAAGTACCAACATCAGAAAAAATAAAGTAACATTTCCAGTATTATTGTCCTTAGACATAATTGCATGATTTAAATGACTACTCAGCGTGTACTCACCTTTGTCACTATCAGTCCGAAGGATATAAATTATCTTAGAAGCGGATATGTTCAACCAATAGAATAGCTCGACGAGCTTCATCTTGCTAACAGTTGCTTGGTTGGGGACACTTCCAATAACTAATTAGAACAGAAGATGGATATAAACGCTTTAATTCCTTAAACTAATCGCTATTAGAAAGCATATTATTTTTGCATATAAAATGACATAAGCTTTATTTTATCATAGTACTGTATTTAATTTTAATTATGTTTTATTTAACGACGCTCGCAACTGCAGAGGTTATATCAGCGTCGCCAGATGTGCCGGAATTTTGTCCCGCAGGACGTCTTTTACATGCCAGTAAATCTACTGACATGAGCCTGTCGCATTTAAGCACACTTAAATGCCATCGACCTGGCCCGGGATCGAACCCGCAACCTTGGGGATAGAAGGCCAGCGCTATACCAACTCGCCAACCAGGTCGACTAGTACTGTATTAATCCTAGTGTAATTAAAATAATATCAGCAATAAATACCCCTGAATTTGTTAATTTTGGATTCTGAAAGTAATAGTTGTGTAGATTTTGTTTAAATGTCTGGGAACAATTCTGTTAGAGTGGAAATTATACAACTTTGCAGATTAAAAGAGGCTATAGAATGAATTGAAATAAATAAAAACCTATCATACGTTTCGTTACCTCGAGAAGAATAAAGAAGTGTACATAGTATTGTGGACCTATAAGGCTTTTGATAGAGTGGATTGGACTGAACTGATGGAGATCCTGAAGAAAACTCGTGTGGATTGCAAACCGAGAAATCAGTTTTGTAAGGTATTTGATGTTACCTAATGCAAAGTCCCCTTTCTGCTTTTATTTTCGAATGACCCCAAAACTCTCGAAGTCTATGGCCCTCATTAACCAAGGTATCGTTCAAATAATTAAACTTAGCGTCTTTTCGCTTATATTCATGAATCTTTAAGTAATATCTTCTACACACAAAATTGTTAATAAATTCTCGTCAGACCTTTCAATATTTTTTCTGTCACTTTTACAGTAGGTACATTTTTCTGAAGGGCCTTTTTTCTTGCAGTCGAGATTTTTCACATGAATATTTATTTCGTGCATTTTAACAGCTCAAAGGAGACATCTTAACTCCAGAAGTTAATTTTATTAAAACTTTTATAGACATGTTTAAAAAATAATTTTAATCACATTGAGAAACATTTTTTCTTCTAAATCAGTAAATTATATATTCTGCATTGAAGGTTTTAGAGCCCATGGAAGAACTACAGTATAATGCAGTCTCATTAAGGTATACATAGACTTGGGGGTAAGAGTGAAAATCCAGATTTCTTCCTTAATGTCTTTTAAACTTTGGCGACATGGTTCTTGGAAGTAAACTAAGGAGTTTATTTAATTCGAACTTTAAAATTAAATTTGGTAGGCGAAAGGCACATTTTTTGGAAAAAAAAAAAAAAAAAAAAAAAAAAAAATTAATACAATTTTGGACCGAACTAACTCCATTAGGAATTGACCTAAGGTAAAACTCCTTCCGCCAAAATGATCCCCTAAATTTGGAGAATGTTAAAATACTAAAATTATTTGTCTTGAACCATTCAAAATGAATGCCACATTATGTAAGCTCTTTAGAAAAAAAATCATATTTTTATATTTTTGGGATAAAGTAATTACAATAGATTGAAAGTAATTTCAGTTTACAACATAGCCACATGTTTAAGCTTCAATTTGGTACCTCAATTAAGTTTTTTTTTCCAATTGGAAGTCTACTTTTTGTTTGCCGGAAGGGTAATAAAGTCGACAAATGTGACATTGAAGATGGAGTAGGGTATAGAAAGTATAGTACGCTTAAATTACAAATGCCTAAATAATTATGAAATTATTGAGATATACATTATTTTAATGTACCGAAGTACATATGATATTTCCATGCAGATATTCTGTGTCATCATAGGATGAAAGAGTAATGGAACGGAGAAAAACTCTCTCCGGCGCCGGGATTTTAACCCGGGTTTTCAGCTCTACGTGCTGATGCTTAGTGGATAAAGCATCAGCACATAGAGCTGAAAACCCGGGTTCAAATCCCGGCGCCGGAGAGAGTTTTTCTCCGTTCCATTACTCTTTCATCCTATTAGTGAGAATTTTGGTAAAAGTTATATATTTTTTAAAGCTAGAAGAAATGAATGGGTCAAAAATATTATTCACCAAAATTTTTAAGAAATCTGACATTCCTGGAGTCAATGTATACTTTAAAAGTACCTTAAATACTTTTCGAGTTATTAGGTATACGCTGTACGGCTGAACAAAATACGTCACAATTTTCATAATTAAGAAAAGTAACCAACAGATTAAAAAAAAATTAAAGTGCTTAGTGATGTAAAGGCAGTGCACCTATATTAAGCATGCCAATTTTTATTTCGAAAATATAGAATCTGAGAAAACATGTTGAAATAAGTAGCTATATAAATACAGGGACATAATTTTATTTTTACTTCAATTTTTACTGTACCTGAGTTTTTGAATATACTTCACTCCCACCCTTTCTACTAATAAAGTTCAACCGTCCTCCACACAGATCCAAGACCGCATATACAGTCATAGTAGCCTTACCGTCACAGTACGTTCCAAAAATACGTTCGCATTTTCCAATGACAAAAGAGCTTTCAATATTGCATCATTTTCGCACAGGTAGTGTCGTCCATTTACCTACGTCGCATTCCGGTTTTCCCCACCCGCTTCTATTCGCCTGTCTGTAAAAGCTAGTGACTGGCTGTCTTAGCTCTTTTCTGAGAACATTAATTTCGGTTAGGAATTGGACATCTACGTAATATTATACCCATACAACTGTTTAAAGTAACTTAAATAAAAGGGCCTCGTTAAGTAATTAACTGTCATGTGATTTCCCTCCTTTCTACGATCCTGCGACATAACCACTTGGACGGACAGTAGATAGCATGTCTGAGTAATTTTGTCTTTTCGGATCGAGCAGAAGTGAAGATTGAATTTACAGTACGTAAGGTACTCTTTTACAGATTAGGTACAGAATTATTTCAACATGAGTTACTAGTACGAAGGACGAAACTGGTAGTTGGAATTAGACACATTAGAACTGAAGCCTGTATCGAAATGAACGGCCACCATTTTGAAAAATGTGTTTAAATATCCGTATGATTATTTTTCAATTTAACTTCATTCTTTATAGTGTATGCTAATGTGCTATAGACAGTATAATACAAACTGCATAATGAATACTTCCGTATGGACAGCTCAGTTCGTGAGTAAAAACACTTATTGTTAATACTGTAATGTGTTCCGATTAAACAAAACCTAACGAAAATTATCAAACTCAGAATCGCAATATTTCCTAGTTTACGTAAATGGATGAACTACTTTTCTTCCCTCCTATACCTAGTAAAGTGATTTGTTTGTATATTACGCCATCGAACTCCAGTCGTGGAAGGGGGTAGCAACCGTTGATCCAAAGGTATAGTCAGGTTAATATAAAAAATGTTGGTAAAAGTAAAATGATGTCCCTGTATAATAAAGTCATACTAGCGGAAGTTCTACCTCCCCCTTAACTGAACCCACCCGTAAGTTATACAACGAACCAACAATGGAACCACCCGGTACTTCGTGCAAAGAAGAAATAACATTTTTATGTGGATCGTGGCCCTAAACTTTTCCCCCAATCTTTAGCCTCACTGAATTCTGGCTTGTATTTATGAATATCTGAAAGCTCGGTTTCATTACCGCTACAACGTGGTGTAATTCATTCTCAAATATATCGGTATGGATACAACAAAAAATACTGTGCGACTGTTTGCTTCAAAAATCTCATTCACAACTGCGGTGCTCGAAGTTAGAATTGATTCCGAGTGGGAGAGAAAAAAAAATGATGCGATTTATTTCCGCGGTTCACAATACCACTGGTCTAGTTCTCCAAGGAAATGAAAGGATGTTGCTCGACAGCAGACAGAAACCATTTCACCGTTCGTAACACAAACGGCGTCACCAGGAAGCGCGCACAAAATGTAACACGGAACACTGGCTTCAATTTACACAATCACGTAGATATTACGACTCGGTGGAATAAAAGGGATCTATATGAATGCGAATCAAAATATACAAAACAATATTGCGGTTTCATATTTGTGTTAAAGTGGGCAAATACACAGTTACACAGTTGAAAATCTGATTGCGAATTAGTGAAAATGTTCTATCTCATTAAACATTTATATTAAGTGCATTTGAAAGCTTGAACATGTAACGTTTAGAAGTTAAATTCCCACATACAATAAAATGCATTAATTGCAATATTCTGTTTTATGTTATGTTAAGGTTCTGTACACAAAATACGGCAATATTGAGCACACTGTACGTTTGAAGTATTCGGAACAGTTGACTAACAAAATTACTGACAAAAGAGCAGCGCCGGCGAGACCGTCGAAAGAGGAAATTAACCGATTTATATGGGTGAGAGAGGAGGGGGTTATGACGACCTAGCAGTTCGAAAATTCATGTGGAACACTTGCTTTTCGAGGCATGAGGCAAGCGTCTTGTCATTGGGTGCAGTTATGCTGGCGTAAAGGAAGGGGGTGGGAAGAATAAACAAAGCAAGCAAACAAGAAAGCGGGAATATTAGTTGTGAACTTTTAATACAGCTGTGTGATTTACAACGAAAGAAGCAAGCAGTAGCGTTAAACTTATTCAACTGCTCCTATAAATCCTCGACACTCACCTGGGGTCTTTCCTGACCCCACACAAACTTTTATTAATATCTACAGCCACATACGCATAAACGTTCCAGTAACCTAGATATGCTATACTTGGTTGTTTTAATTCCTTTACAATTAATATTTTTATTTCATAATTATACATGTATTTTTTCCATGTTTACTGCTTGGGTTCATAGATGGCCCCAACTATACAATACATCTTTATTTTCTAGTTAGAATTATTTTGCAGTGATAGTGTTTTGCTGTAAGCAAAGTTACGTTAAGATCTAGATTTAGATTTATTTAATAATAGGGGAGACTGTTGTACCTTTAAACACTTTTCAGATTTTATTTTATTTTTTTTTAATTTTAGGAAATGTAATTCTGACCATTATTTGGTGATTGGAGAATTAAGAGAAAGATTATCAGTAGCCAAGCGAGTAGAGCAACAAGTTAATATTACTAAATTCAATATTTTGAAATTAAAGGACGAGGAAGCTAAGCAAAATTATCAGGTCGAAATTTCGAATAGGTTTGCCACTTTAGAAAGTTCCGACGAAGTTGAGAAAGAATTAGATGTTAATAGCGTGTGGGAAAATATCAGAGATAGTATCAAAATTGCAGCTGAGCTGAGCATAGGTTATTATGAAACTAAGAAAAAGAAACCGTGGTTTGATGAAGATTGTTGCATGGTAGTAGAAAGAAGGAAACAGGCAAAATTGAAATTTTACAGGATCCAGTTGAGGAGAAGAGAGATAATTATTTCAATGAAAGACGGGAAGCAAGTCGTACACTTAGGAATAAAAAGAGAGGTTACTTGAAGGAAAAACTGAATGAGGTAGAAACAAATAGTAAGAATAAAAACATTCGAGATTTATATAAGGGTATAAAGGAATTTAAGAACGGATATCAGCCAAGGGTAAACGTGATCAAGGATGAGAATGGTGACTTGCTTGCAGACTCTCCATCAATCCTAAACAGATGGAAAACTATTTTGCGCAACTACTAAATGTACATAGGCCAAATAGAAATGATCGGGACGATATTGAAATACAAACTGCTGAGCCATTTATACCCGAACCCACGCTTTCAGAAGTCGAAATTGCGATAGAAAATCTGAAAAAGTACAAGTCTCCAGGTATCGATCAAATTCCAGCAGAATTAATACAAGAGGGTGGAAGTGCATTATATAGCGAAATTTATAAACTTGTACTTGCTATTTGGGAAAAGGAAATTGTACCAGAACAATGGAAGGAGTCCATAATTGTACCTATTTTTAAAAAGGGGACAAAACCAACTGTGGTAACTTTCGAGGAATATCACTTTTGTTGACGTCGTACAAAATTTTGTCCAATATTCTTTTGAGGAGATTAACTCCCTACGTAGATGAAATTATTGGGGATCATCAGTGCGGTTTTCGGCGTAATAGATCGACTATTGATCAGATTTTTGTATTCGGCAGATAATGGAGAAAAAATGGGAGTATAAGGGTACAGTACATCAGTTATTCATAGATTTCAAAAAGGCATATGACTCGGTTAAGAGGAAGTATTATATGATATTCTTATTGAATTTGGTATTCCCAAGAAACTAGTTCGATTAATTAAAATGTGTCTCAGTGAAACATACAGCAGAGTCCGTATATGTCAGTTTCTATCTGATCCTTTTCCAATTCACTGCGGGCTAAAGCAGGGAGATGCACTATCACCTTTACTTTTTAACTTCGCTTTAGAATATGCCATTAGGAAAGTTCAGGATAACAGGCAGGGTTTGGAATTGAACGGGCTACATCAGCTTCTTGTCTATGCAGATGACGTGAATAGGAGAAAATACACAAACGGTTAGGAAAACACGGAAATTTTACTTGAAGCAAGTAAAGCGATCGGTTTGGAAGTAAATCCCGAAAAGACAAAGTATATGATTATGTCTCGTGACGGGAATATTGTACGAAATGGAAATATAAAAATTGGAGATTTATCCTTCGAAGAGGTGGAAAAATTCAAATATCTTGGAGCGACAGTAACAAATATAAATGACACTCGGGAGGAAATTAAACGCAGAATAAATATGGGAAATGCGTGTTATTATTCGGTTGAGAAGCTCTTATCATCCAGTCTGCTGTCCAAAAATCTGAAAGTTAGAATTTATAAAACAGTTATATTACCGGTTCTTCTATATGGCTGTGAAACTTGGACTCTCACTCTGAGAGAGGAACATAGGTTAAGGGTGTTTGAGAATAAGGTGCTTAGGAAAATATTTGGGGCTAAGCGGGATGAAGTTACAGGAGAATGGAGAAAGTTACACAACACAGAACTGCACGCATTGTATTCTTCACCTGACATAATTAGGAACTTGAAATCCAGACGTTTGAGATGGGCAGGGCATGTAGCACGTATGGACGAATCCAGAAATGCATATAGAGTGTTAGTTGGGAGACCGGAGGGAAAAAGACCTTTAGGGAGGCCGAGACGTAGATGGGAGGATAATATTAAAATGGATTTGAGGGAGGTGGGGTATGATGATAGAGACTGGCTTAATCTTGCACAGGATAGGGACCGATGGCGGGCTTATGTGAGGGCGGCAATGAACCTGCGGGTTCCTTAAAAGCCATTTGTATGTATGTATTGTATGATATTTTTAAATTAAAAATACTTTAAATAATTATTGAAGATTCCTTTACAACTACGTGTACATATTTTCCTGTTCTACACATCTATTCAGGCTGGAAAAAATAAAATTTAATATGTTCAAAGGTACAACAGGTTCATGTACCTGTTGTACCCTCTTGTAAGTTGGAATACATGTATTATAGGTGGGAATATAGTTGTAAGAACTGACAATCATATTTAAAATGTATTTGCAATCATAAACCATAGCAGGCTTCTCTGATTTAGACTTTATTTCCTGGACGAACAAGAATTGCTTCAACAGCTCTCTTCAAGGCATCCGGATCAATTGGGGGACCTCTTAATTCCAGACTTCGTGACATGATCTTAAAATAAAAGAAAGACACAAACCAATAGTATTATGTACTCTGGAACATGTTCCATGGTACAAGATGTTTTGTGTTCAAAGGTACAAGAGGGTGCAAGTTTAAACATACATGGCTCCCAAAATTAGAGTCGAATCAATCATGGAAATTAAAATATGTTATTACTCACCAGATGATACGGAACACATTGTACTTAATGGATGGTAATAAGTACAATCGGGTTTTATGTTAGATAACATATATCATTGAATGAAATGTTTACTTTTGGTACTAAACAAGATTCTTTTGTTCACAGAACTCACATTTTGCAATAAATCAAACCAAATCTACGACCAGATCTACTTAGTGGCTTTCCCTACAATCTACTTCAGTTTGAGTCCTCTAGGTAGTAGCAAAAAATAAAAAACAAGAAATGTTCAAAGGTACACTATGCTAAAGGTACAACAGTCTCCCCTAATATATACATAAGAACGTTACATTAGAGTACCCCGAAAGAGCAAAGCTCGCGTTCGGGGACAGTCCCGTTACATAAATATACATACTTTGCAGACAAAATACTTAAGAAAAAAGGTCACATAAAGATGACAATAAAATTAGTAACAATAATACTAGTAATAACTGAGTGAAAAAAGAGACGATGTTGAGATTGGTGGATTAATATTAAATTATTATTAGTAGTATAATTAGTATAGGTCATGTTGATATAATAACCAAGATAATATAGAAAAAATATACTTAGGATAGAAATAAACTTGTTTTACAATACATGGTACATAATATAATACAGGGAAGTCTGTCATATAAAATTTTTAATTCTGGATCTGAAAATGTCATTGCTTAAAGTAGTGAATTCTGGATGAAATTTTATTATCGAATTATATAGACGTGGACCATAATTTGTACTGTGTAGTAAAGTAGAAGATTTGAAACATTTAGGTTCAGCTAAATTAAGAATTTCATTTCGTCTCGTATTATGATCATGTGGCTGAGCTACAAATTTCATTCTATTTTTATGATACAATTTCATTAAAGAGTATTTATAAATTTGGTCAATTCTAAAAACATTCAATTCGGAATGGTACAAATTAGTTGGATAATCCAGTCGCCTTTGCAAACAAATTTTGATTATACGTTTTTGCAACATAATTAGAGGAAGAAGAGCAAGTGAACATTTACTTTCAATAGTGAACAAATGAAACAAATATAGCATAAACTGCCATGCAGGCTATGGGTAAAATGTCTGTTCAAAAGTAATTATGTATATTTTTAAAATTAGATTCTTGTTCTTTCTACTGCAGCAGGTGATGAAACTAAATTAATAAATTGTCTAAACATAATTAATACTTGATGTAATAATTTCCTTTTTTGTGCTGTATTTCAAGAAAAATGAACGTGTTCTCTAATAATTGAAAAAATACAAATACAAATACAGAATAATCTGCTATTAAACTAATTAAATTAATTACCTACAAAATTACTGGCAAATTTTGAAGTCGCATATAAAGAGAATATCTCAATCTAGAATTTCATGTCAAATGTTGAATTATCGTCCTGTGGGCAAGAGATCCTTGGGCAGACCATTAAAAATTTAGCAAGAGACCGTAACAAGCTAATAGGCCCAATACATGGAAGGATTATTACTGTTATTATTATTACTGTTATATTATTATCATCATTACCTTCAATATTATTACTGTTATGGTGATAATTTCCTTCCACGTTAATGTGAAATGACGCCACTTCACCCTTTAGCATTCAATGCCATGTCTTGGAGATACAGCATCATAAACGGATTTTGATTGCCTCTCAACAGATCCCTAGGCGACCAGAAATTCTCTAACGAACACGAGCTTCTCTAACGAACTTAATACTATAGAAATGATTGAACATCAAATGCAGTAGTAGGTCACTTGGGATAGCAATAACAATGAAGATTCTTACATTCGTACTTGTTTGTTTTTGGGGCCTACATATATTCCTCTAAATGTCCTTTACTTACTTTCATGAATTATAACAGTGTGCTATCACAGTCTAATACATACAGTCGCGAAGCTCAATATGTAGTAAATATGCAACATTAGATAGTTTGCTCACCACTAGTATCGCTAATATCGCCTCATTACAGGCAATGCAAAATAGAACCGTCACAGTCTGTTGTTTCTAGCACCCTCAAAACTAAAGCTTCGTGACTATATAGTAGACTGTTGTTCTATCAAAATCGATAAGCATTTTTATTGTCGAGTAGCTTTGAGAAATGTTAGTTCAAAATTAACTGAAACACCATAATATTAACTGTGTGTATCTAATGCCTACCCACTTCACTTGCGTGAGTCTGGTTCCGCATATTGCTGATAGATGGCAGAACACACATTTTCAAGTTGCACACCACTGCGGCGGGCCACGCTGTACATCAGTCATGTCAATTGATGCCCACAAGAGCAAGCGCGCGCTTTAGAGCCCAGGAGAGCCTGAGCGCTTTACAGCGGAAAGGAAAGAGACAGACGAAAGAGGTGGTATATGCCGCTTGGTCGAGCTATATTCAGGGATGGCCAGCACTGATTCAAATATAAAGGGAAGAGAACTTATTAAAACTGTATCCATGTTAATTTTTAGATTTGCCTGAGAAGTGTAAGTGCATTATAAGAATTAAGTTTTAATTTTAATGCTCATTTTTCACAAGTTTGATTTTTTTATTCAAAAGAAATATTTTTTCCACTTTTCGTATAGAAAAGTGAAATTTTCAGGTATAGGCCTATTTATTTAGTAGCCTTACAGACTGTTTTCGTAAATCTAATATACCGTATATATGTATTACTGAAGATAGTGTATTGACAATTTTGAAAATATTCGCATGGAAATTGTTTGTAAGGAAATGAATTAACAAAGCAACTACTGTTACATCATAAGCAAAAGATACGTGCCCATGTGTTATACAAATGCCAGCTCTATAGCTTCAGCAGAATTCGAGAAAATAATTTAATATTCTGATGATAGGAAGTTGCTCACAAATATCACCTTAAAAGCATAATGCGATAAGTGTTTTGTTATGTAATATTAGTTACACTTAAAACAAATACAGTACCTAGGTAACTTTGCTTTGTACTGTAATATTGTTTTGATTAGTTTATTGATTACTTTTGTGTGCCTAAAGATACCATCAATATAAATTCCAAGTTATCATATCATAATCTCTTTCTTTGGAATATCACTTTCTTTATGAATGATGTGTTTCATCCACTTAATACAGTATAATGTTATACTACTATGGAATTTAAGTCAATATTCCTTCTTAACTCTCTGTTATGTTATAAAATTTAAAACATAAGTGCAATATTAAGAAATCAGTGTTAGTACTTTTGTTATACAGACAATATAAATAATATTAAACAGAAAGAAGCCATATAAAAATAACGACATAAAATTTCACGTTCCGTTTGAAGTTTGTGCACCACTGTTTTCTTAATCCAACAGGTTGCTTATTCATATACACAACCCTTCCTCTTTCCATACTTAGCGCTTGCTGCTCGCGCACGACATCAAGGTCAGAAAAATGCGCTTGCTTTGACATCACTTCTGTACATTATGTGTATCTGAAGAGTTATGTCGTGTACTAGGGTGAGTGCACGTGTAAGTGTCCGTGTAAATGTAGTGTAGAGACTAGGTGAGGATGTTGAGGGAGGGAGAAGGGGAAACCCCGTGCCGGCAAGTAGCCTATTCCTGTCCAATAGCACGAAGTGGGCCGCCAGGCTTAACGTCCCCATCCGACGGACAAATCACTATCAACAGTGTCATACAGCAAGTCTTCTCTTCATATTCACTGCGGAGAGTTTTGGAATTTAACCCAATCATATTGGTGAACAATTTAGTGATTAAAGTTTGTGCACCGCCACCTCTCCTAGTTCCGATGTATAAATTTTACATGAAAATTTCTGACCCCGCCGGGAATCGAGCCCGCGCCGGCAGTCTAAAAGCAGACGCTCTGCCACAGAGCTAACTCGGCGGACACCCGTAATATTAACCGACAATATTGATTATTTCTTATTGGAAACCTCAAGTAATATCCTAAGCATTAATATAATAGTCTCATTAAAGTATTAATTTCAAGTCAGGCACATTTCTAAACACATACAAAATAGAGTCGAAGTACCCAACAAAAGACAACTGTGTTCAGTAGTCCTAAGTTTGTCAGAGAACCAGACACTTTTCGTATTGGAAGGTGAAGTTCGTACTGAATCTTTAAAGTTAAGGCCCGTAACACACTTGCAGAGTTTTCGCCAGCGAGAAATATGTTCGGAGAAAATTAAAAAAATTGATAACATGGATTCAAATGGACGTCCACACACTGGAAGAGATTCTCGCTCGAGGCAAAAACCTCGCGCGAGTTTCTCGCTGGAATCGGTAGCTCAGCGAATTTTCTTGACACATTTATCAAAGATATGTGACATTTATACTCTTTAGGACGAATGAATGTAGAAAAAGATATCACAGGTGGCGATGAATTGTATTGTTTTTATTTGGAAATGAGGAAAGATGGCTGATAATTGCAGTCAGAAACTTATCGAACTTGTACGATGTCACCCGTAGGCCTATTTATATGATACACGGGATGAAAATTTTATTATAAAACACAAAAAAAAAATTGATAACATGGATTCAAATGGACGTCCACACACTGGAAAAGATTCTCGCTCGGGGCAAAAACCTCGTGCGAGTTTCTCGCTGGAATCGCTAGCTCAGCGAATTTTCTTGACACATTTATCAAAGATGTTTGACATTTATACTCTGACGATTGAATGTAGAAAAAAGACATCACAGGTGGCGATGAATTGTATCGTTTTTATTTGAACATGAGGAAAGATGGCTGATAATTGCAGTCAGAAACTTATCGAACTTGTACGATGTCACCCACAGGCCTATTTATATGATACACGGGATGAAAATTTTATTATAAAACACAAAACTTAAAGAAGAATTCTGGAGACAAATATCAGATTATCTGAAAAAAATAGGGCTATATTTTATTTTGACGAGATTTAATAATATTGATTAAACATTTGAAATAATGTATCTTATGTCTTAACAGTTTACGTAATTTTAATCAGAATAAAGCAAAGAATTCTCTATCATATCATGAATGGCAAAACAAAAACTGTGGTCCATTGAACCTGAAATAACGCCTAAACGTATCTTCATTCAAATCGAAACCAGTGTCCAAAACTTGCCCTTATTTTTGTAAGATACAATGTGATTTTCAGATATTTCGGCTTTAATTTTAGGCCTACTTCTTTTCATGAACAAAATATGTTCATGTACGAGTAACTCCATTTCCTCCTCATCTTAATACTCAGATTCAACATAGCGTTCGTACGTAATTTGTAAAGTAAGACAATAAACTTACAGGTTATATATTTAAGTACGACAATATGCGTAAATACATAACCTATAATATTTCCCCCAACGAGTCATTACTATAGCCAGATAAATGCTTTCTGCATGAAGGCAGTGCATATATGATCATAGCGAGATGTGATCTGTGATAGCGAGTATTCGTCAAGTGTGTGGAGGAAGGCTCTTCGCCTGTTTCTCGTAACACATTTCTCGCTAGCGAAAACTCTTCAAGTGTGTTACGAGCCTAAATCACGCTGAACAGTCGTTAATACACTAAGGGCTGAGTGCATCAACATCGATTAATTTCAGCCATTACGCAACGACTGTAAACTTTTAGCTGGCGTTATATTTGCAAATGGGTGCACCAACATTGACCAGTTTTATCTAACAGGCGTCTGCTGGCAGTCATTAATCAGATCTGATCAGTTGATTATTTCCCGCTAGTGCGCGACAACCATATCGACTGCCTTTTGTTTTAGATTCTTACGATGGACGGGAGAAACATAGGCTACTACCACAGTCTAGTATATACAGTCGCGAAGCTCAATACGTAGTAAATATGCAAACATTACATAGTTGCTCACCACTAGGATCGCTAATATCGCCTCATTACAGGCAATGCAAAATAGTAATGTCACAGTCTATTGTTTCTAGCACCCTCAAAACTCGAGCTTCGTGAATGTATATAGTAGACTGTGCTATTACCTAGAGAACATACAGCCGATAAAGCTGTGTTTCCCGCGGTTTGAATTCGATATTTTATTGGAGTTGGTAGAAAAAATACAAAGATATCATAGACAATAAAATGGATTGTGTGGACATGGCAGGAAGTGAAAGAATAATTTAATTCCAGTCCAGGTATATTCAGGTAGTCTTAAATTATTTGAATGCAGTACGAAACAAATGATATTTTTGTCTGTGGTTCAAAACACCACAACAGAGACTTCAGAAGCAGTTTCAACTTTGAAGTCGGGCGCTCGACGTGCCGTTCCGTGTTTTGTGTTCATCGATTTAGTGCTTAGGGTTATTTGTTTAGTATTAATTTAATTAACTCGTTTTATGGTGCAAGGTTTTCGCTTTTCACTTAGCGATCTATTAAGGTATTATTAATATTACGGTATTGTTATGAAGAGGTCCGTCACTAATTCCAAATCACAGTTTTTTCAGAAGAAGAAATTAATATATCACATTAACATCACATTTTCAGTTGATATACTTGTATACCACAGCTGGGGGGGGGTCATTATGCTAACCACACGATACCCCCGTTCTCGTTGGATGTTCGTTCACCTCTGCTGGGGCATGTAAATGTCAGGCCAGCAGCCGGCTGATTGGCTCTGGCCTTTTGGGCTGTCGTGCCACATTATTATTATTATTATTATTATTATTATTATTATTATTATTATTATTATTATTATTATTATTATTCTGCATTAATATTCTTAAAAATAAATACAGATAATGAGTAAATAATAGTACATTATGCAACGAGCCTATAATGATAGTAATTAAGAAGCGAGTATGGATGTTTATGAAACGAGCGCAAGCGAGTTTCATAATTTTCATACGAGCTTCTTAATTAGCATTATAGGTGAGTTTCATACGACTTTTTATGCTCGACCATATTTCTAACTTGAAATTATTCAGATGTATACATTTTATTTGTATCTGACAAGATCGGAAGTGACCTTGTTCTAGGTCGTGTATTGTGAGATGTGCGCAGACGCGAAAGTATTGATTTTTTCCGTGGAACAATAATGTCATTGACCTTGATGTAATCCCGTTAAGGGAACGCATAGGTGAAATTACTAAATCTTAGTTTTCATTTTTTTTGTCAAAGACCAAGGACACTATAATAAAATTATGTGACATGTTTCCTTATTAAGATGAAATAAATGGCAGGAATTTGTTTCAACGTGATTTTCTGCCCTTTATTGCATCTTAATAAGGAAACGTGCCACATAATTTTATTCTCGTGTCCTTGGTCTTTGAGAAAAAAATGAAAACTGTAAGATTTAGTAATTTCACCTATGCGTTCCCTTAAAATTGATATAACCTTGATTACTGAATTCGACATTGAAAAACGAGATGACAAATTGAATTTATTTGAATATTATTTACTATTAACGCTAATTATTATAGTAACAGAACATAACCTTCTGCGGCAGTATTGGATTTCCAGCCTCCGTGACTTTTCGCTAATTCTCTTTCGATTGCATATTCGAGAATAATCGATACTTGCGGTTTTATAACTGTACAAAGCTGATTTTTCATTGGCTGAACACCTGTACTTTAATGAGTAGGTGTACTTTAATGACATGCATTAAAGGAATGCTACCAGGTGTATAATTACTACATTTCGGCATGGTCGAGCATAAAATTTATTAATGACTATAACACTTCATTACAACCAATGAACAAACTTTCTGTTAAGTGTATAGGAATGGACAGCTTATAGCATATTGACCTTAAGAGAAAACGCAAAAGCTACAGTCAAATGCAACTACTCACATAACCATGTTATAAATCATCAGACCTAAACAAATCGCTTTGTTCCTTATGAAGCAAATGCCTTGTAGGGATCGACTTAAAAGCATTTTCAAGTTTATAGTCAGTGCCATCTGAATCAAGAACTTAAAACCGAAAGATCTCTGACGAAATTACAACGTTGCTCTGTTGAAAATTGCTCCTGCCTGTTCATTTCCTTCTGCAATGTTATCGTCCAGCGCTGGCATAGCAGTGGGGAAGTTAGCCGTCGTGGCTTAATATCCTCAACGGAAGCGAGTTTGTCGTTTTGTCTACGAATGCTCACACTTCCTCAGACACAGAGCTGTTATTGATTTTGATTTCATGTCCTACAAAATACAGACTTTCTATAGGTTTGTTCGCTACTGAATAGTGCTAATGTATTCGTAATTAGTGATATGTATGACATGGTAGTGATTCGAAATAATTAAATTCAAAATTAGTCTAAAATTTCAATATTTGTGTACTGTACATACAGGGCCATTCAGGACCTCTGCAACAAACTAGGGATGTATAGATCTCGCAATGAGGATAATTTTTCCTAAAACAACCCAAGTTCTCCGATGCCTCTTGTAGGAGCTACGCGACATCGAAGAAAGACAGGTTTTAGTGACATTTACAGTTAATTACTAAATGAATTATTCATTTACTTCTTCAAGTAGCCTTGCGGATAGGTCACAAGTCTCCTGTCATTTTGCTGCCCCATTTGATTGGAGCGCTCCTCGCAACACGCTTCCGCTGCTCATGGAAAATGTACCCTTCACGATGTGAGGGGATATGTGATTCAACATAACGTCCCAACGAACTTCATCCTGGTTGTATGAGCACATCTGAACAACATCTAAGGGGAACAATTGATAGGGAATGCCGGACCTATTGCGTGGCCAGAGTGATCACCAGACTTCACGCCCTTAATTTTTTTTCTTTCGGGACATGTAAAGTAATACACCACTCGAATTGACACCAGAGAGAAACCGACTATGGGAGTATCAGCTGTTTATAAATTCTGCTACAACGGTGTAATGAATGTAATCAGGTTCAGGGTAGACACTTTGAACACTTGTAACTTGTCAGCAAACATATTTGAAAAATAATTAATTTCGTAATTGTTAATGTCACTAAAACCTGTGTTTCGATGTCGCTTACCTCCTAAACAAGGCACCGGAAAAAATGTTATGTTTTGTTTAATCTAACGACGCTCGCAACTGCCGTGGTTATATCAGGGTCGCCGGTGTGCAGGAATTTTGTCCCGCAGGAGTTCTTCTACATGCCAGTAAATCTACTGACATGGGCCTGTCGCATTTAAGCACACTTAAATGCCATCTACCTGGCCCGGGATCGAAACCGCAACCTCGGCCATAGAAGGCCAGCGCTATACCAACTGCGCCAACCAGGCAGAATACAAGGGAAAACCTGACAAATCACGTTTTACCGATTTTAGAGGATAGCTAGTTAAAAGTTTCAAGAACCATTATATTGTTTTGTCTTTGGATTGTCATTCTTCAAATTTCTTTGGAATAATGAGGTGGTTATTCCATATAGTTAAACTACACATGTGCACTACCTGAGATATTACACATCTAAAACAGAAAATCGATAATTTTGGACTTTCCAAGTTTTTCCTCTGTGGTCTTCACATGTTAATTTGCAACGTGTCTCGAAATTCATATCGCGAACTGAAGAAGGCTTAAGTAGTTCCTTCAGTCAAATGCTGATTTTAATGACAGAAGACGACTTTCCTTATCAGCAGATGACGGCTCTTCGCAGCATTGCTAATGACTACTGGGTGTTCATTTCAAAGTGTGTCATGACGTCACTGTTGAGTCAGCGATTTGAAGCGAGTTTCAGTTTTGTGTCAGAGACGTTGCCTATTAATCGAGGCGTTCAATCTGAACTTGAAAACATGTACGGTATAACTTGAATGTCGTAGCAACAGATGACGGTCTGTACGCTAACATAACCTCTTTCGAGCTGTTTTTTGTGCGGCCAGTCGTACGCAGGGTATTTGTTATCATCGGTTGCATACGGCAACATTCCACGACACAAATCAAATGCTCCGTGTCCATCTTGACCGTTGAAGTTAATGTCAACAAATACCTAAGTAATCGTCTTAACCCTCTCCCCATATCCCGACAGTAAGAAAAAACTCACCTCAGTACATGTTTCGAAACAGTTCACATTCCTGCCACTACCGGCGTTACCGTACGTATCGGTAAGTACTCTTCTGAATGAACGCCGTACTTGCTAGGCAACTTCTGTGGTACATAAGTAATACACCTCTGCGGAAGTGTGGGAAGATTGAATTCTCTAGGCTCATGGACTAACCACATGACGGCATACAGCGAGCCATGACACACTTTGAACTGAACACCCAGTAGACAGTGGATGCGGGATGACTTAAGGAAAATGGAGTTGTTTCGTATCGAAGTATATGGCACGTGCCGCGTCGTTCGTCTTTTGTGTATCTGGCGATTACAGCAGCGTACATAACGAAGGAACCCCGATCCACATTGCAACACAATGTGTGCAGTTGTGTTATCCTGCTCAAGTATTTAGTACGAGTTTAATAGTGTAGTGCTGATCCATTCATAATGTCGAAGTCAAAACGTTAAGTTCGCTTAGAGATACGAAATGCAATTGAGAAGTATGAGAGTGACATTTTGTGTATTAACGAAGACAATATCATGTGTAATGTATGTAAAATTAAAATAAAAACCAGAACAACTCAGGCTATAGAGAAACTTTGCAACAGTACATCGCACAGGAAAGAAATGAAATCTGAGGAATCATCATCATCATTTAGTTGTGTGGGTCTAAACAACACGTGCAACATGATGCTCAGTGCAAATATTCCTCTACAGAAATTGAGTGATCCCCATTTTAGAGTTATTCTTCAGAAATTCTCTCGGTACAAAAACTGTTCAAGCGATAGGCGAAGACGATTCAGCTTCGACAACTTACGAGAATATATAGTCGTTTACTGCAACGCTGGTAATTGCATCAATGATGACGAGGACTGAACTTGCAAGGTATGTGCTACACTACTACAGTAAGTTATTTTTCTTTTCCTTCTGACTGTACGGAGATACAGTAGCATGTAGACGTCGTCTGTTTACGTCTAAAACCTGTTGAGCCAATGGTCTGAATGAAAAAAAATGTAACATATAGTAAATGTGCACCTACATTCAACGATAAGTCATCCCGCCTCCACCGTCTACTAATGACGCACCCTACCACAGAAGGGTTAACGAAACAACCATTGTATCGACGCACTACGATGTTCAAACGTTGCACTAGACACAGTCAAATGATATTTGACTAAAATCAGACTAGACGTCAATTCATAGAAAAAGAAACTCAATGACTCTGAAATTTATAAACAACAGGTTGCATGTGGGAGCAGAATCGTACTTCTATCCCTTCATATCAAACTAATGTGACCAACTGTGATACAATTATTCACAAGAAATTCTCTCGATTGTGTATATTTAATGAAAGTGAATTGAATGCTCTAGATAGCTGTGCAGAACTTCCACGAAGAACTTGAAATTCTCAACATTAGTAATAATTAAAGTATCTCCACATATTTTAACAAATGCTAAGTTAAGAATAAATGCGATTTTGGTCCAAATTATTTACTCCAAAAACCGCATGTAACTAACAAAATTATTTTTGCCTGTTACAGATATCTCGGCATGTTCTGTGCTTTTTATGCCAGAGAGAAAATCCGAAACAGGTACAATATAGAGCAGAATTATTGCTTTTAAACACGCATTTTATTACAATTGAGGATATTCAGTGTAATACTATTTCCTGCAACTAGAATTAATTCTACTTTTACGAATTTCACGACTGATTTGAGCAATTTGTTCTCCCTAACATGTCTACTTTTACTTATTTTTCGCACTTGTTGCATTCAATGTTCGAATTATAGAGCGGCTAATAACGTCTCGGTTATACACTAGGTATTACTAAATTTAATTTTCTCTACCTCTGTAATGTATAACGTATAACGAAGTATTATATTAATTTTGTTATTTACTTTACTATCCCTTTCTAAAATATTCCACCAGCAACTTAAAAAGTTTCTTGAAATTAAAAGCACGCCATTACACCAGCGTTTAATGATAAAACATGGGACGAAATTACCTAAAAAAATCAAATTATCCAAAAGGAATCTACAGCATGTGAAAACGTACGTACCAATCTCGAAAGTAAACACGTTCTGGTGGTGAGGAATGGGGAATTCCTACGATGGTTACATGAAGATTTATGGAAAATATTACAATATTTACTAGAAAATAAATCAAGATTCTGCTGCCTGTATTTCATCTCATATGCGAGAAGTCTTCTAAAAAAATCACCTGTTATTGCAAAATTTATAAAATTAAATTAAAGAATACACCAGTCAGATATCTTGTATGAACACACAAACGTCACTATTTTCACATTTTCGATCCACACCACAAACATTACTAAGTAACCTTTTTAAGAGACAGTTAAAATATTTTCGCAAAAGACTTGCAAGGTAATTTTCAACAAGGGTTATGTTTAGCAAGTTCACTATCAAAGGGAGTAACACATTCTGAACAATTCAATCTTCGAAAAGAAACAAAGGAACACCAAGACAACATTTAAATGTAAAAAGGCAATATACGTCAGAATATCGTATTACATAACCTACACAAAAATGTACGAGAATAATTTTGTGAACAGAGAAATTGAGAATGTTAAATGTCCATCTAACAATTTGAGTTTATGTTAAATTCGTACGTTTCAATGCCTACGAGGGCAAAAAATATATATTTTTTCGTGTATTTCATCAGTTTTATTAGGAATAAAATTTTGTTTGGCATTTACGTATATAAATCTGCCAAATAGCGGCTTTAATTTAGAAACCAGGCAACACTCGTGAACGATATCTGATGTACACATACACGCATGCAGCTCGTACTGACCTGTTGCTGTGCTGGAACGCGTCTTCCCACGACGGATGCACAACCAGAGTAACTAACCTACCAGTTGCGCGCCTTGGGCCAGGGAGAGAACACAACCTCGCAACGCGCAGACTCAATCTACTTCCCGACCGCACACGGAGTCTTCAAACTTTTGACGACACATCAATCGAGGAATGTCATTCTTCTTCATAAAAATTGATACACTGTCACAAGAAAAGTTATTACGTAGAAAATATTTAATTCACATCCATAGAACTTAAGGCTGTAAGGTTTCGAATATACATATGCCTATCTCAGGGTTACCAACGAGAGAAAAATATGTAACATTACTGGGAATGGAGTAAGAATAATTTGGATTACCATACTGATTACTGGAACACAGGTTGGCCAGTTGAAATCCAGCCAAGGGAGATTGATTTTAAATCTGGATAAAGTAAACATTACGATGCACTGAACCTAACATATACTACGTTTTCATGCAGTATTCAGTTCGATCTGAATACGTTCCCTGTTTTCATGCAATTTTCGATCTGAGTACGGAAGCTGAAGTTTCGAAAGTAGTTATGTTGGTTAACATGTCATCGACATATTAGCGTGTTGGTCGCTCTGTAGGCATTAAGTATAAACAATGTTGTGTTTTCCAAATGAGGCGCATGAAAACTTAATATTCTGGGTGTTGATAAATAATGGTAATATTGACTTTTAGGAAAACACTAAATATTATGTTTTACAACACTCTTTTTCAACATACATATGTCCCTCGCTGTTGGTTAAACAGTTGACACATCATACAAATGACGATCGATCACGCGTTTAGCGTATTGGGATCGAAATGAATACGATACCCGTTTATATGGAACTGAATTCGAACTGAATAAGATCCGATCCCACTTTTTACGTGTACCGACCTTGAGGCTCAGATCGAACTGAATTCCCGTTTTCATGAAGATTTCAATACGGTAAGTGTAGTCAGTTCGATCTGAATACTCCATGGAAACGTAGTAATAATGTTTCCGAAACGAATAACACACGGCGCTGAATAGAACTTTGTGCGAGATCGTGCGTATTTGCTTGCTTTTCGCACAAAACCAATACGCGGTAAGTGTGAAATACCACACTCAGTATTCCCAACGTAACACACATAACAATTTCCCTATTCTTACCGCTTAAGCGTCATATTCATTTTACTGCTTTAGGCTTTTAACATATTATTTTTAAAGACGTTCAATATAGTAATAATTATAAATTGAAACTTACCACTGCAATTTCACCTAAATTGCACTGTTAATTGTTTTTAAATATTTGCAAAAATTAAGTAAACTCTACAACTCCACTAAAGTTACTGCATTCGTGGTGCAAGTAACATTAAGGAAGCCGTGAAAAAATCAACAAGATTCCAGACTCATCACAAACTGGGGAAAAAAAGACAGACGTATATCACGGCCTGCTGGAGTATAGTAAACACAGAAAACATTTTAAAGTAACAATGTTGAAGATAGATATTTTTGTTTTGCAAATTTGCCGTCATTGAACAGAAACCAAGATGGAGATTTCATTGTAACTAATTAGAAATTCCTCTTTCAGGTATGTAATAAACGATCTTCGCACAAAAATAATGTACGATACACGAGCGGTATGTTTTCTTTCAATTCTCGGAAATTAAAAAAGCTCAACTACTTTTCACTTTTTCAAACTTTTCCTCGAACATGAAAACTTCAACATACCGCTCTTGTAACGCATATTACTATTCAATTACCGTGCCGTATAGCATTTTAAGAGCTTGCCATTGGCAATATTTCCTTCCCCGTCATGTTAAGTTTCGTTGCCATGTGTTCAATTCGGACCAATCAGGGTAGACGCGACGCTCTTTTTTTAATTTACATTCTTCTTTTGTCGATTTTTTGCATGCTACCACAGTCTAGTATATACAGTCACGGAGCTCAATACGTAGTAAATATGCATCCATAGATAGTTGCTAACCATTAGGATCGCTAATATCGCCTTATTACAGACAATGCAAAATAATACCGTCACAATCTATTGTTCCTAGCACCCTCACAACTCAAGTTTCGTGACTGTATATACTAGATTGTGATGCTATTCTACACATCTTTATGACGACCTCTACTGTTTTAGACGTGCCCTGTTGAAGTGGGGCTGCAATAAGTAAAATCAAACGCATCCAGTCATTTTAAAGTAAAGTCCTACAAAATTCAGACAACTTTTCTTGGGGTTTCCGTGACATGCTATTGACATAAACAACATATTCATGTCCACGCCTGTGGAGTAACGGTCAGCGCGTCTAGCCGCGAAACCAGGTAGCCCGGGTTCGAATCCCGGCTGGGGCAAGTTACCTGGTTGAGGTTTTTTCCGGGGTTTTCCCTCAACCCAATACGAGCAAATGCTGGGTAACTTTCGGTGCTGGACCCCGGACTCATTTCACCGGCATTATCACCTTCATATCATTCCGACGCTAAATAACCTAGATGTTGATACAGCGTCGTAAAATAACCCAATAAAATAAAAATAAATAAAACATATTCATTCATAAGCTAAGAAGTTCTATCCGTAAACACCTGTAGAGCGATCGTAGGTTAGAAAATAATACTGGGTATAATATAGGAGTCTTCTTAACGGACATGGCCTCTCTATGTAATTTAAATTTAAATTAAATTTTATTTAACGACGCTCGCAAATTCCGAGGTTATATCAGCGTCGCCTTTGTCCCGGAGGAGTTCTTTTACATGCTAGTAAATCTAGTGACATGAGCTTTCACATTTAAGCACACTTAAATGCCATCGACCTGGGCCGAAATCAATCCCGCAACCTCGGGCATAGAAGCCCAGCACTCTACCGACTGTGCCACCCACACCAACACTCTATGTAATGTAATGTAAATAAGTTATTTACGTATTTTCTAGCGTATATAAAGCAACATAATTCCATTTATTCGATTATTGGAAGTAGAAATAAACTAATTTCTATTTATAAAACACAAAATGTTCATATCTTTTCAAGCAATGCTTAATTACAGTAACTCTATTTAGATTTACTTCGTTATTTTATGTTAAAGCACGTTAGAAAACACGTAGTCTAAATAACTCACTTTAATTACATTACAATGATGGGGATGTCCGCTAAGAAAACGCACATAGAGTTCCTATGAAGACCGGTCCCAAGTAGTACAGTCATTTGGGGTAACTTTGTACCACTTCTATAATATTCTTACCTAAAACAATGTCTATTGAAATTGACGTTAAAAAGTAAATTGTTCAAGAAAACTAATTATTTAATGAGTTGAGATATAATAAACTTCAAAAATCATATTTTAAATAGGTGAAATTTGAAATTTAATGGTGGTACAAAGTTACACACCTGATTGGGGAAACTTTGTACCACAGACATATGTATTTTCCTATTAAATTCAATTCTCTATAACCTCCTTCAAATTAAGGTAACTTTTGACTATACAATAAGGAAATACTGGAAATTGTATTTCAAACAAAGTCACAAAAAATGTTATTGAAAACGTAGAACATTTACTATAATAATAAAATATGCTAGCACTACAAGAGAAAATATAAACAGTTTTTTGTGTTTATTACCTACATATACAGTATATTATAAGAGTATTGTTTGTACACCTCATATATTATTAAACTAACCTTTGAATAGTACATTATGCAACGAACCTATAATGGTAGTAATTAAGACGCGAGTATGTTTATGAAACGTGCGCAAGCGAGTTTCATAATTTTCATACTTGCGTCTTAATTACCATTATAGGCAAGTTTCATACGACTTTTTATGCTCGACCATATTTCTAACTTGAAATTATTCATTAGTATTCATGTTATTCTTATCTGACTGAGGAGCGGAACTGATCTTGTGCAATACCTCGTAAATTGTGAGATGTGCGCAGACGCGAAGGTATTGGTTTTTTCCGAGAAACAAATGTCAACATTGACCTTGATATAATCTAGAGAGTAAAATAAACATTAATCTTGATATAACCTTGAAATTGAATTAGACATTGAAAAACGAGATGACAAATTGAATTTATTTGAATATTATTTACAATTAACGCTAATTATTATAGTAACAGAACTGACTTTATTTCAAAAATAAAATATAGGTGATTTATTGATTTATTGTTGTCTTTCGATTGCATATCCGAGAATAATCGATACTTGCGCTTTCATATTGCTACAATGGTATTTTCTGATTGGTGGAACATCTGAACTTTAATGAATAGGTGTACTTTAATGAGGTCCAATAAAGGGCTGCTACCAGGTGTATAATTACTACATTTCGGCATGGTCGAGCATAAAAGACATTAAAATTCAAAATGTATCAAAAAACTAAATTCATTATATTATTATGATGTACTGAAATACACATATGTTATTTAACAACGCTGTGTCAACTGCTAGGCCATATAGCGTCGACATGAATGGTGATAGCGAGATATTTGGCGAGATGAGGCCGACGATGCGCCATAGATTATTTGACGTTCGTCTTACGGTTGGGGAAAACCTCGTGAAAAACAACCAGGTACTCCGTCCAAACGGAAATTGAACCTGCGCCCGAGCGCAACTTCAGATCGGCAGGCAAATGCCTCAACCGACTGAGCCACGCCGATGGCTAATATCAGTTGATAAAGCGTCGTGAAATTACAAATTAATAAAGTATACAAATTCTTATTTCTTGAAGGAAATCATGACTACATTTCTTGTCAGCTTACCATTTGGCTCACTGACATTGGCTGTCCAATACATTATGCTTGTGTGAAATGTTCCGAGTTTTCCAAACCTCATCTATTGGGAACAGCTGTCTATGAAATATTGCTAAAGGCATGTATATCATTCAGAGAACAAGAATGATTTTATGTCTGTGTAACTGACACTACAATTAGTAAAACAAATTAATAATTATTATGTTAAATATTGGCGCTAATGATAAACTGACCACGAACTGGAAGGTACGGTCCACAATTCCCGGTGGAATTTATTTGGTTGCCGAAACTTCTAGAACGAACCCATGCTGCATTCAGTATCCCATAGAACTAAGTACAGGATCTTTTCGGAGATAAGGGGGGTCGGAGCGTGGTGCCGACCACACCACCTCATTCTAGCGCCGAAGTCATGAAAACATGGAGCTCTATGTCCACGTCCCCATAGCGCTTTCATGTCTCATGAAGGGGATACATTACTACAGCGGTGGCGAAAATGTGATCGTGCGCCGAGCCACTGTGTAACCTGCAACGTGCATAGCACCTATGGAGGGAGGCGGACACCCGAAGGGGAAGTGAAGCAACTGTCTGACTTATTAACGGATTTTCATTTTCCTTACGTCTAGCTCTTAAATAAAATTTTATACATTACAAGGCTACAAACTAATGTTTAGTACGTGTAACGAGGAAAGAAATGAACTAGAAAACATAGGACACATTATCACAACCTAAAATTAATTGTCTTCAGAATGTCTCGACAGAGTTTCAAAATCAGGAATTATGTCACTTGCTGCCAGTCGTAGTTGATCACGAAGGTATTTGTCTGTCAGTTGTGCAAGTCCTTATATCTAGCTTTCATTTAACATCACATTGTAAATCTGTGAATTTAAATGGAAGATTTAACCGCATTATTCGTACATCTGCTGAAAAGGATCGACGTACAGAGATAATGTAATAATAATAATAATAATAATAATAATAATAATAATAATAATAATAATAATAATAATAATAACACTTAACCTTTTAATGTTTCATCAGTAACATATAGTAACTTATAATGCCGTTATATGTTATACAACCATTTTCCTCGTAATACTTGTGAACAAATCATTATAATCCGTGGCGCTACAGCCCGTGAAGGGCCTAGACCGACCAGTCGGCTGCTGGCCTCACGCCCACATGCCGAAGCAGAGGTGGACGATCATCCAACCAGCATGGAGGTATCGTGTGGTTAGCACGATGATCCCCCCAGCTGTAATAGCTGGTATTCGCAACCGGATTTCGCTACCTATCGTAGCTACCCAAGTGCATCACGATGCTAGGTGGGCACCGGTCCCATACACTGGCCGAAATTTCATGAGAAAATTCCTTCCCCCATGAGGAATCGAACCAGCGTGAACAAATCATACATTTAATATTCTCATCTTATTGTCAGCAAAAAAATGCGTCCTCCCATCCTGCTTGAAATTTTCGTTTTTATAGAGGTACATGGTTTCGAGAGAGACATTGCGACGATACGCCACTCGCAGGTCAGAGACAAATACAAATGGAACGAAGTTTGACTCCAGTGATGAGAGGGTGGGGGTTGTGGGAGGTAGGAAGCAAAGGAAATGCACAGTTACCATTGCGAGCCACAATGTGCTCGTGAGTTACATTTTCGCCACGGCTGCATTACTACATAATACTGGGTGTTCATTTCAAAGTGTCATGACGTCACTGTTGTTGGGTCACCGATTTGAAGCGAGTTTCTGCTTATATGTCAGAGAAGTTGCCTATTATTTAAGGCGTTCTTCAATCTGAACTTGAGAACGTGTACGGTATAACTTGAACGTCGTAGCAACAGATGGCGGTCTGTTCGGTCTGTGTGCTACCATAACCTCTTTCGAACTGTGTTTTGCGCCGGCATGTCGTACGCAGGGTATTTGTTATCATCGGTTGCGTACGGTAACATTCCACAACACAAATCAAATGCTCCGTGTCCATGTTGACCGTCGAAGTTAATGTCAACAAATACGTAAGTAATCGTCTTAACCCTCTCCCCATATCCCGACAGTACGTATTTCCAAACAGTTCACATTCCTGCCACTACCGGCGTTACCGTACGTATCGGTACGTACTCTTCAGAATGAACGCCGTACTTGCTAGGCAACTTCTCTGCCTCACAGATTATACACCTCTGCGGAAGTGTAGGAAATTGAATTCTCTAGGCTCATCGGCTAGCCACATGACGGCATACAGCGAGCCATGACACATTTTGAACTGAACACCCAGTATATATTATATTAACCCTCGCAACTTAGCAGCTCTAAAACTTCACGTTACATATCTTGGCTCTTTTTTTACCCAAAGCATATTTATTGTAAGTAATTAGGGCATTTATAGGGTGGGGTCTAATTCTTCTTTGAACAAGGTACTGATGGAGTAGTATGTCTTCAGAGGGGTATCATCCTTCATCTGAACGGCTATATTGTGCAAAATTGCGGTTGCAATAATTACCTCCAAATCATTGCAACCTTAATGCGAAGCGTCATTCGGAGGGCTGAAAATCTTCTTTTTCACACGCCATACATTCGTTCCACACAATTTCTTATTCTTTTATCAGCTCTGTAATAATCTGAGCTCTTGTTTGTGAACGTAAGTATGGGGTTAATAGATACTGACATAACGGGTATCCATTGTCACCCAAGAGAACCCCGTTATTAATTCCCCCTGTTTCAAACTCTGCTCTTAACCTGCTATTATTAAATATTGTACTATCATGCACTGATCCAAGCCAACGCACAACAATGTCTCTAATTAGAATTTCTGAATCACAAACTGTTTGCACATTTATAGAGAAGAACCCCTTCCACTTTCTGTATATCTCACCTCTCTTACGCCGAGGAGATTGAATTTCGATATTACAATCTACAGCACCTATGATTCCACGAAAATGCGCCAGACGGTAAAATCCATTTACTACATTTGCCATGTCTCTCTGCTGTGGCAGATTAATATATTGTGGTTTAATGCTGCAATAGCATCAGAAGAAACTTTTTTTTTGTTCGGCTTACAGTTGCTTTAGATACAACCAGCATTATCTGCCATTACGAGCTGAAATGAACCTGATGCATAATATATTTATGCTATCAGCAGTTGTTTTACTGATAACAGAGGAAAATTTCCTTGGTTTGGATAATCTAACCTCTCCTGAATTTCGTCTAACACTTTTAATGTCACAGTCTTTGAAATTCTGTATATTTCCAGAAATTTTATTTCTGGTAAATCAGTAATATCATTTATTCTTATCATAATATCATCCCTTCTTCTTTGTCTTTCTTCTATATCATACCTGCACAAACAGCGCTCAACGAGCGCGCGCGCGCTCCTTCGGAGCGGGAGAGCCGTGTTTAGCGCTCGCAGAAACGGAGAGGAAGATAGGTCAGAATGACATAGACTTGCTTTGGTAGAGGAGAGGGAAACGACCACTCAGTTATCTAGTGGAGTGCAGTGAGTACGCCTATTCTCAGTAACTGTTTCACGTTGCTTACCTACTGCTACAGTACAGTATGGAGGAATCTAAAAGACGGAACATAACATTTAACGATTTACAGCTCGAACTTATTGATCTTTAATGTGACGTAAGGCCTAAAGATCGTTTGGATAAGCCTGGTTGAGTTTTTAAGACTAAACATTAGCAATAATATCCACGACTACACAGGCTGGCTGTGAAAATGATTGTTATGTTTGGCTCAACATTTATATTTTTGTGAGCAACTGTTTTCTATAATCAACTTTAATAAAGGCAGGCATCGGACATCTGTAACTGATGTTTCATTACAATCAGTAGGCTACTGTTCCTTTCAGCTGCCAACAGCATAAAACCCCGTTTTGATGTACTGGTAAATATAAAAATATAACAAAATGTTATTGTACATTTAAGTAGCTATAGAATTTCTATTATTTCTGTAAAATAAACATTTCTTTATTAATTAATAATAGTCCAAGATAGTTTGCAAACACTGAACGTGGATTCATTTCATAAACACTCGTAATAGTACTTTCTTTTGTGTACATTTTGTACGAGATCATCCCTTCTTCCAGTCCATCCTTATACAGAGCGCAGTCAATATCTGCCTCCGCTCATGAGCTGTGAGCCGGCTCGGAGAGACCAAACCTTTTGCAGGCCTGTTCTATATGTTTCAAATCTTCGTTAAGCAAAATAGCTTGATATATATTTCTTCTGGCAGCCATGCTTAACACACAGATAGGGTTTTAACTGCAGGAATTTGTCAAGATAAAATAACTGCCAGTTTAACATTATGTTACTGTTAACAGTGGTTCATGGAACACTCTCAGTGTTAAGTCCACTGTTAAATCACATTAACTCTGTTTTAACTGTCGGTGAAACTGGGCCCTAGTAATTGATAAAGCGTTAATTAACCAACTAAAAAAGTCTAGAATTTATTTTGAATTAATTCAAAAGCGTCTATATTAGTACAAATCACACTCCCGGTAAAATAATGTCGTAACTCGAAAATTGTGATTTTTAATAATAAGCTGTTTCCTAGTAAACTACTGCTGTAAAATAGTACATTATGCAACGAGCCTATAATGGTAGTAATTAAGAAGCGAGTATGTTTGTTTATGAAACGAGCGCAAGCGAGTTTCATAATTTTCATACGAGCGTCTTAATTACCATTATAGGCAAGTTTCATACGACTTTTTATGCTCGACCATATTTCTAACTTGAAATTATTCATAAGTATTCATGTTATGGTTATCTAAGTGAAGCGCGGAACTGACCCTCTAAATTGTGAGATGTGCGCAGACGCGAAAGTATTGATTTTTTCCGAGGGACGAATGTCATTGACCTTGATATAATCTAGAGAATAACATGAACATTAATATAGATATAGTCCACACCTGTGGAGTAACGGTCAGCGCGTCTGGCCACGAAACCAGATGGCCCGGGTTCGAATCCCGGTCGGGACAAGTTACCTGGTTGAGGTTTTTTCCGGGGTTTTCCCTCAACCCAATACGAGCAAATGCTGGGTAACTTTCGGTGCTGGACCCCGGACTCATTTCACCAGCATTATCATCTTCATATCATTCAGACGCTAAATAACCTAGATGTTGTTACAGCGTCGTAAAATAACGCAACAAAATAAAAGAAATAAATAAAAATATTGATATAATCTGGAAATTGATTTATAATTGAAAAACGAGATGACAAATTGAATTTATTTGAATATTATTTACAATTAACGCTAATTATTATAGTAACAGAACATAACCTTCTGCGACAGTATTGGATTTCCAGCCTCCGTGACGTTTCGCTAATTGTCTTTCGATTGCATATCCGAGAATAATCGATACTTGCGGTTTTATAATGGTACAATGGTGATTTCTCATTGGCTGAACAACTGAATTATAATGAATAGGTGTACTTTAATGAGGTGCATTGAAGGGCTACTACCAGGTGTATAATTACTACATTTCGGCATGGTCGAGCATAAATAACTTTATAAATAAGTACCAAAACTTTTGATAATTTACTATTTTATTATTAGAATATCATACCTACAACGAGTAAAACAGTGTGGGAAAATATTTACGAAATAATGTGATTTTGAACATTTGACAGTATTTCACGGGAGGGGGTGCGATATGAAATATTTACTTACATAATAATCCGCTCAATCGTTATAACACAAGCTTTAATAGGTCTATGAACTAAAAATGCTGCAACGTTCAATAATTTCCTAGCTGGCTAAAGTCTGCGAGTAAGGCATCAACCAATCGCGTGGAAGACAGCAGCACCAAGGCTACGAATATGATGACGGACCACGCCAGGCCTGTAGCCAACGTTCTCCATGTTGGCGAGACTCGCTTGCATGCCAGAGATGATCAAGATGCCAATCTGAGGATGGCCAGTTGACGATAGCAACTGACATACTTGGGCGGCCTGTGATACATGCTGATCGTTAGAGAACTGCCTCAGCTATCTCTGTGGTATCTACGGCGTTCAAAACCCACCCGTAGGAATTCCACTTATTTCACTCCAATCTTTAGAGTTTGTATGCATGTGGAATTAATTACAGTCTAAAAGCAGAACTCCTGCTATTTCTCTGCAAATAAACGTATGAACAAAATACCTGTATCTCCCTTTTTAGTAGAAGTTTCATATTATGAATTACCCCGTAAGTTTCCTCCCCATCAGAGTCGTTATTTTGGGTGACAGTTTAGAATAATTCCCCCCTATGAGTTTAAGATAAAAAATTATTCAGTAGTAATACTAAAAAAATGTAAGAACTGTACCTGTTATATTAAAATATATCGTCCAGCCTTATAGTTAAATGGTTAGAGCTTCTGGTTACAGCTCCTGAGGTCCCGAGTTCGTTTCCCGGTTGTTAATTGTACTTTGTTTGTAGGTCGCTATTTATTTTAAACCTTCATTTGCACAGTCGTTGATTTTATTTAGCATCTAATTTGCTATTTATTTTAAACATTCATTTGTACTGCTATAAATTTCATTTAGCTTGTAATTTGATGCTTATTTTAAACATCCATTTGTACTGTTGTTAATTTAATTTAGCTTGTAATTTGCTATGTATTTTAAACATTCATTTGTACTGCTATAAATTTCATTTAGCTTGTAATTTGATGTTTATTTTAAACATCCATTTGTACTGTTGTTAATTTAATTTAGCTTGTAATTTACTATTTATTTTAAAAATTCATTTGTACTGCTATAAATTTCATTTAGCTTGTAATTTGATGTTTATTTTAAACATCCATTTGTACTGTTGTTAATTTAATTTAGCTTGTAATTTGCTATTTATTTTAAACATTCATTTGTACTGCTATAAATTTCATTTAGCTTGTAATTTGATGTTTATCTTAAACATCCATTTGTACTGTTGTTAATTTAATTTAGCTTGTATTCATTTGCTAAATTTATTTTAAACATTTTCATTTGTACTAGCTATTTAAATTTTTTCATTTTGCTATAAATTTCTTGTAATTTGATGTTTATTTTAAACATCCATTTGTACTGTTGTTAATTTAATTTAGCTTGTAATTTGCTATTTATTTTAAACATTCATTTGTACTGCTATAAATTTCATTTAGCTTGTAATTTGATGTTTATTTTAAACATCCATTTGTACTGTTGTTAATTTAATTTAGCTTGTAATTTGTAATTTGATGTTTATTTTAAACATTCATTTGTACTGTTGTTGCTATAAATTTCATTTAGCTTGTAATTTGATGTTTATTTTAAACATCCATTTGTACTGTTGTTAATTTAATTTAGCTTGTAATTTGCTATTTATTTTAAACATTCATTTGTACTGCTATAAATTTCATTTGTAATTTGCATCCATTTGTAATTTGCTATTTATTTTAAACATTCATTTGTACTGCTTGTAATTTGATGTTTATTTTATAAATTTATTTAGCTTGCTATTTATTTTAATTTTTGATGCTTATTTTAAACATCCATTTGTACTGTTGTTAATTTAATTTAGCTTGTAATTTGCTATTTATTTTAAACATTCATTTGTACTGCTAAATTTCATTTAGTTTGTAATTTGATGTTTATTTTAAACATCCATTTTTACTGTTGTTAATTTAATTTAATTTGCTATTTATTTTAAACATTCATTTGTACTGCTATAAATTTAATTTAGCTTGTAATTTGCTATTTATTTTAAACATTCATTTGCTATAAATTTATTTAGCTTGTAATTTGATGCTTATTTTAATTTTATTTAGCTTGTAATTTGCTATTTATTTTAAACATTCATTTGTACTGCTATGAACATTTCTTGTAATTATTTTACATATTGTTAATTTAATTTTTATTTATTTATTTTAAACATTCATTTGTATATTTTATTTAGCTTGTATTTTACTTACTTCAAACATTCATTTTACATTGTTAATTTTATTTAGCTTATAAGTTTATTTAAGTTTATTTATAGGCTAATTTGCTATTTTCTTCAAACATTCATTTTTACTATTGTTAATTTTATTTAGCTTATAATTTGCTATTTACTTCAAACATTCATTTTCACAGTTAATTTTATTTATCTTATAGGCTAATTTGCTATTTTCTTCAAACATTCATTTTTACTATTGTTAATTTTTGTTAGCTTTCAAATTGTTATTTATTTTAAACATTCATTTGTACTGCTGTTAACTACATTTAACTTGTAAGTAGCTTTTTATTTTAAACACTGATTCGTAATGTTGTTAATTTTAGTTACCTTCAAATTGTCATTTACTTTATACGAGTACATTCATCTGTACAGTTGTTAAGTTCATTTCGCCTGTAATTTGTTACTTATTTTCAACCCCCATTTGTAATGTTGTTAATTTTATTTAGCTTGTAATTTGCTGTTTATTTTAAGCATTCATTCGCACTGTTAATTTCATTTGCTTGTAATTTGCTATTTCTTTTAAAACTTAATTCGTACTGTTGTTAAATTATTTTTAGATTGTAATTTGCTATTTCTTGTAAACATTCATTTATACTTTTGTTAATTTTAGTTAACTTGTAATAAGCTGTATATTTTAAACATCCATTTGTACTGTGGTTAATTTTAGTTAGCCTGTGATTTGATGTTGAATATAAATATTCGTATGTACTTTGGTATATTTAATATTTATTTTAAACATTAATCTGTACTGATGTCAATTATGTTAACCTGCAATTGCAATTCATTTTAAACATTCATTTGTACTACTAATAAACTGTTACGCCTCAAATTTAAGTGTCATTCTGAGCCTCCATACATTATTAACCAGCTTTTTAACTCACTTCAAACCCGCACTTAAATATCCAAAAAGCCAAATTTATTCCTATCATATTTTTTCCAATTATGATGTATCAATTACTTCCAGTCTATTATTGTATGTGTAATTATTGAATTATTGTATCATATTTATATTCAATGTTCAAGCACTGTATCTGCGTAATGGCTATTAAAAGACATACTTAATGTACTGTGATTCTAAACATTTAACCCTAATATGTCTTCGGTTGAAATAGGTTTTCACTTATTGGATAATAAATATATCAAGTTTTGAAATAAACAAACTGAAAGATATTTATATCCGAACAACTTAAAAATTTCACATAAAATTTCCATTCTGCATGGAAAGAAGTCTAACAAAAATGAATGACTATCTATAATACTATTAAAACAATAAGAATTGATATTATTTCAGAAGAAGGGTACAGTGCATCAGTTATTCATACATTTCAAAAAAGCATATGACTCGATTAAGAGAGAAGTTTTATAGGATATTCTTATTGAATTTGGTATTCCAAGGAAACTAGTTAGATTAATTAAAATGTGTCTCAGTGAAACGTACAGCAGAGTTCGTATAGGTCAGTTTCTGTCAGATGCGTTTCAAGTCACTGTGGGCTAAAGCAAGGAGATGCACTATCACCTTTACTTTTTAACTTTGCTCTAGAGTATGCCATTAGGAAAGTCCAGAATAACAGAGGGGTTTGGAATTGAACGGGTAACATCTGCTGCTTGTCTATGCGGATGACGTGAATATGTTAGGAGAAAATCCACAAACGATTAGGGAAAACACGGGAATTTTACTGGAAGCAAGTAAAGAGATAGGTATGGAAGTAAATCCCGAAAAGACAAAGTATATGATTATGTCTCGTGACGAGAATATTGTACGAAATGGAAATATAAAAATTGGAAATTTATCTTTCGAAGAGGTGGAGAAGTTCAAATATCTTGGAGCAACAGTAATATAGGCCTAAATGATACTCGGGAGGGAGTTAAACACCGAATAAATATGGAAAATGGCTGTTATTATTCGGCTGAGAAGCTTTTATCATCCAGTATGCTGTCAAAAAATCTGAAAGTTGGAAGTTATAAAACAGTTATATTACCGGTTATTCTTTATGGTTGTGAAACTTGGACGCTCACTTTGAGAGAGGAACATAGGTTAAGGGTGTTTGAGAATAAGGTTCTTAGGAAAATATTTGGGGCTAAGCGGGATGAAGTTACAGGAGAATGGAGAAAGTTACACAACACAGAACTGCACGCATTGTATTCTTCATCTAACATAATTAGGAACTTAAAATCCAGACGTTTGAGATGGGCAGGGCATGTAGCACGTATGGGCGAATCCAGAAATGCATATAGAGTGTTAGTTAGGAGACCGGAGGGAAAAAGACCTTTGGGGAGGCCGAGGCGTAGATGGGAAGATAATATTAAAATGGATTTGAGAGAGGTGGGATATGATGGTAGAGAATGGATTAATCTTGTTCAGGATAGGGACCGATGGCGGGCTTATGTGAGGGCGGCAATGAACCTCCGGGTTCCTTAAAAGCCAGTAAGTAAGATTTTATTTTTGTAATTGGAAATATTATGGAAACTAACATCGTTAATCGACTTGCTGGCATACTTGAAACTCAGGTTTGCTAGTATTTTAGATTGACGGCACTTCGGATGCAGTTGCCAAAGGTTGTTCCAAGTTCAAAACAAAGTTAATGCTTTAACTGTGATTTTCCTAATTAGAGAAGGAATATATGTATATTGCACAAAGACAATTAAATGCGAAGAGCTAGTGTTTGGAAATTCCATTAGCACTTGACGGAACCAGTCGCAGTGGAAGTGCAGAAACTCAACTGATAACCGCCAGCCTTGGATCTAGGAGGTAATGTGATGGAAGTAGTTCTGTTCTTAACAGTACTCTACTTAACGACCGGTACTGGGAACACAGTATTTACAAACCTACGTCTTGAACACGATTTAACAATACAGGCCTAGTCATTAGCAGCTTTAATACAAAAAGTAGAAAGATGTACATTATGTAAAAATAAGGTAACTTCAACTTAGTTTTATGTTGCTGTTACTTATTCATTACACAACGTGTGTGGAAAAATGTATTGTGACGCTGCAGAGGATTCTTTCCAGATTTTTTTTTACGGAAATGCAGGTTTCCAGAATTCCTGGCACTGACAAAATAATTTTCGACATGCAGTTTACCTGTCCGTCTGTCTGAGTCTGCTGGCCTATGTCGAGACTGAAATGAGATCGCTGTTTAATTTGTGAATAGAATCATTTAACCCATTAATACCCAGATAAAAAAAGGAATTCATAATCATATAATTTTATATTATAATTGTTACACCTTACTGAGTACAAATACACAAAAATTTCAATTTTGTCTCTTCCGGTATAGTAGATATGACCTGTATGATATAACCAGGGAAAGGGATTTGGAGTATTATAAAGAGTGGTGAAACGTAGTATAGATATTCGTAGCTCAGTGACTGTCAAGCGAGCTGCGTCACAGAGCATGGACGAGTACAGTTCACTTCATATAAACTTACACGCAACGTGGTGTAAACGTATTTCAGAATAAACAAATGGAACAGTTTAATGACATATAGTGGCTACATACATAATCTGCATTTAATTTTGAACTACATGTTTTTTTCTTGGCAACGCACAAGACACCAATAAACAACATTACAAACATACATAATTAAATACCAATCTCTGCGTCCTCGCGTGTCAGTGGAAATATTGATGCCTGATAGACAATTGTCTTCTGTATGGAACTCGCTCTGAATATGTGTGCTTTTCTGTGAGGAGCGTGTTAAATTAAAACCTTTATTTACAATATCATGAAATATGATAATATGTACACAACGTACACTACAGTATTTAGAATATATATATATATATATATATATATATATATATATATATATATATATACACTACAATATTGACAACATAGCCTAATAAGGTATCATTAAATAATGAACAAAATGTAGAACCAAACGAAATGGTATTTTCAATTAATGCTATGTTTTGTTGATGAAACAATAATTATTCCTGCTGTGCCTTGTTATAATAAATTGTAAATATCATTTTCAAAATTTCAAAACACAACTTTGCTCTGTTGCAAGGGAGGAAATTTTTGAACATGGAAAAACTCCGCTCTACATCTGCAGAGACAATTGGAGAGTACTTGAAACAAGATACGTCAATTAAATTTACATGTTGAATGACGTCATTGGGACATGTCTTTGTTAGTACATCTGAAATCCGACTAAGAATACTGTAACCATCATTTGTAATCAAAACTCTGTTTATTTTTTCACCAACACGTTTTCCTACTTCACCTTCTACTGCACTCAGTTTATTTACAATAGTCCCATAATATTATTTTCTCAACTAGTTCTACTTCTGACTTTTCTAACCGAATAATGGAGTCCGGTAAATATAAAAAATTTGACTTAATATCCGTGACTTCTTTTTCGATTGTTCTATCACTTAGCAGTTCCTGGCATATTTGAATCGCAGCCGCGTCATCGGGATTGAAAGACTGGACCAGTTTCTTCACAGATTGGAGGTGATGTGCGTAATAATTGCAAGCTTCTAACCATGACCCCCATCTCTTAAGAACTGGACATAGAGGGAGCGACAATTTAGGGAATTGTTTCCTGAATTTTGATACTCGATCTGGAGCTTTTACAAATATAGTCTTTCAATTTTGTATTGTTGGTTGGTTTCACTTTCGGCATTGTACCTGCACTTCACTACTCTGAACTGCAAACCTGCATGTTGAAGTTCTTATGCGACAACTGTTCCGTTCACCTGTTGTTGACGTGCAGAGATCTGCGACTATGTCATGGAGGGGAGGACTGGTATAAAGGATTGTAAACAAATGGCTGTGTAGATGCCAATACTAGCTTTTACTGCTCCAAATTCCGTTCCCTAGATATAACATACGCTGGGCAGTTACAGTGTCAGTTTCATGCAAATACCTAATAGGCCCCTACAATGTAAGAAAGGCATTTTGATCTAATATTTGAGCAATATATCGATGTCTAATCACATTATTATTATTTTAGATACTTCAACATTTTTTTTTTCGGTTTTCTTCATTTTATATATTATTTTAGAAAACAAGTATCAGGATGAAGATCAAAATTACATTTGACGCAACAAAATTTAGCACATTTCCCACGGTAAGCACATCTGCGCCGAGTGCTTTACCAGACAACTATGTGATCAAGTCTATAATAAAGTATTTAATTGAGAACTTGGTTTCTCCCTTTAGGTATTACAGTCTTAGAAATGCCTATTAGTGGTGTTGCAAGCAATGAATTTATAATTTATCTTGTGAATTCCAGCAATTGTCTGTAGAGCATCCACAAGTTGACTACTGATCCGTTGCTATAAAATCTGATAAGTGGCCAGTACCATTTCTTGGACCATAGTCGAAGTCGATAGAGTCCTCTCAATTTGCCAAACATGCCCACACCACCTATATACGCATTATATATTTTTATAACTTTCGGTTGTTGAACAATGTTTTTTCTCTTATCCTTAGTACTTCACCATGAGCATGAGCCTAAAGAAACTGCATCTAGTGTTGCTGCATTTGTTGCTGCATTGTCATTCCATCGTCAAATTACTAGATGTGTCTCTGATGGCATGACAACTACCTCTAGCGGATTTTTTCAGATCCTTTGGAGGTGCCTTTTCAATTCTATCAGCTGTTATAATTCCAAAGCACGTGATATTTACTACTGAAAATTTTTACAGTAACCCAAAGGAAGAGAAATAATTGTCTATAAACAGTTTACTGTCATTAGGTAGCAATCCAACACAAAGCATCTATGTAATACCATTTCCTAGAGTCACCCTGGTGCTCGTTCGACTCTCCCTGTATACGGTTCGAACTTTATAAGGTACCCTGCAGGCGTCGTCAAGCACGAAGGCTTATACCCAGATCTGATTGTTTTTCATCGTACGAATTGCTTGATACTATGATGACAAAAATATGGTTCCATTGCTTCGTCAACTGAATATGAATTTGGAACCATGTCAACCTTTCATTTAGACGATTGAAGAGGGGCCTAAGTTTGTATATTTTATCATTCTTTTCAATTGTGTTATTGTGATTGAAATGAAGGAAATGATGAATTGTTTCAAATTTGTTTCTGGTGATACAGTTTGCAACTAGAATGTTATGGCTATCGGGACGAATCTCCCAGTACATTCTTCGCGAAGGCAATTAGAGATATCCAGACAAAAGCAAAATGCCAAGGTATTGATACATGTCTTCCATAGATTCTATGATATATGGATAAACTTTCATTACGGCATATTTGCAGTTTCTCGAATTGTGTGAGTAATACACAACAGTAAGCTAAATGCCACCACTGTCTCGAGTAGCCTACTCACTCACCCTGCGCGGAAGGGATAATACGTCATTATACCCCTTTCACCTCTTTCCAGGGGGTTGGAGTTAAACACCTCTGCTCTAGGCTTATAGTTTGTAGGTTTTTTGCCGTTCATTTCACACATGCTCCAAGGAAAATTAATCTAACAGAATATACAGAAATTGATATCGTTACTGTTCAGCGTATGATATATCATACCATATTTAGAAACTGAAATTGCTATGCTTCTATACAAAGAAACATGTACGCCAAATGACCTGAATTATTCACGAATACCTAACAAGTAATATTAGCACTACTTTCATAATGCATGATATAATCTATATTGAAAATAAGTACCTTTATTCCAATCATTGTTTTCTTTTCTTTAAGATCCAAACTCGAAACCTCATACCAACAAGAGAAACGATCACAGAGCATTCAACAATGCCTGAATCTTAAACCACATCCATGTACTGCCTACATGAAAAAAATGGTTAACTTGAAGTCAAAGGGAAATGAATGAAAAAATATTTCTCAACCCGTATTTTTAATCATACGCTGGGCATTAATGGGTTAATGTATCAGGTTGGAAATGTACATAGAGTTGGAGATCATCAGCATAGTGCAATCAATGTCTTGTCCGCGAGTAAGAGACGCTAGCCCGAGTGTGCATTGTGCTGATGACCGCCTTGGTTTTCCTGAACCGACGCATGCGAGGTGCGAGGGACGACTCGCACAAATCCGGACTACACGAGAGACAGTAATCTCTGGAAACGATTTTTGAATGACGTCATGTGCGCCAGGAGTCACACGACAGCTGAACTGTCGTGAGAGGTGACAGACCAGTAATGAATGAGTTCATAGTCAGAGTGCACGGTGTCTCACAGCATCAATGCTCAAGAAAACCGAGCCTTTTTGGGAGGAGTACATTGCGACCCTTTCCGATGCCAAGTACAGTTACGTGAAAATCATAGGAGCCAGCAAAAAACGTGGTTTCTTTATTTCCAAGAAAGGCATCTTCTGTGCACTATGGGATGGGATTAATTTGTATCATCTTCTGGGGTGGTGCGGCTTGTCACGAGGGGTGAATTTGTTTTGCTTTTTCCTCTCTGGAATTAATCTCAAAATATTAGAAAAGGAGTATTTGAAAATCTGTTTTCAAACTAACGTATGCTTATTTTCTTCTTAATGCAGTATGTTTTAATATTAAAGTTCAATTTTAATCGATTTCCTTTAATTCTGCTCAGAACCATTTCTACATTCGTAGAATTCCAACAGCTATAGACTAAGCCCTAAAATATTTGTTACGTTTATTTACGATAAAAAAAACATACTAACAGGAGTACACAATAGAAGGTATTTAGTATTTATTGCAACATATAATACAAAATAAATACATAGTATTGATGTAGCGCACACCCGTCTGAGCAAGCTTGTGTTCGAGGACGATTCCTATAAATAACTATTTTGTACTGAATGGAACATAACAAAGATTCAATAAAATTACAAAATCAATACAATTATTACAAAACAGTGATAATTATGAAGACTATTACACTTTTACTACGTCACACAGTACTTTTGACCAATAAAACGGTACAAAAGGACGTCTTTCAACCAGTCATGGCTGATTATCGCACAATTTTATCGCGTCCCTAGCATTTGTTTACATGTTTATATACTTTCTTCTAATCGTATAATAGTAAATTAAATCTCACTCGAGTTTTGATTTTCTCTAGACAAATCAAAACCTCTAGTGAGATTACTGTTGACTATTTCGTTTATATGACGTCATTCCATTTTCAACCAGTGAAGTGTAATGAAATTTTGAATTCCAACCAATCACAGTCATACTTTGCGATAATTTTTGCAGCTAGGTTTATCGCTATTAATTTATCGCATGGTCGTTCTTTTGTTTAGTCGTTGTCGCCAACTGTTTCCCCGTAAATTGATGATCATGAATACATTAAGATGCAACAACACGGTTAAACTTTTCTTTCAACTTTAAAGCGATGAATGCAAGATTGATATTTAATATTAATTAATATATTGACGCAGTGAAGACGACGTTCAAAACGGCGCTCCATGTAGACACAGAATTTTCATGCATCTTAATTGACCGTACCTTTTAAACTTGTTTCTATCAATATTCTTCCCAAATTGCACGCATAAGCGATTGAAATATTGAACTGTGTAGATGCAGCTTTAGTTCCGTTACACACTGTAGCGAGAATGCGTTTGTCGAGCTATAAAAAATGCTTTCGTGTAGCTCTGATTGTGTGTAACGGTCGAAATAAGGCACAGCTGACATTGGTCCTGCTACCACAGGTAACGTAACCTATAATAAGTAGCCTATAAAATTTGTATTTCGTGAATGAAATTAAACAATTAATAGAAAGTCAGATGTTCAAATTTATATAACATTATCGCATATCAAACCCAAAGACCTTGCATAGCAATAATGTCTTTGATGAAACTGCTTTCCTTATGGCGTAATAAAATTCGTGTTTTAATTAGGCCTATCTATACAGATATGGCTTCACTGTGTAGCAACATGTCTCGCTGTGAATACATAAGCATTGGTATATAGCTGTCCCCACTGTTACTGTTAAATTAAATTATGATTTCAGCAGATAATGAAAATGTATTTATGTTATAATAATAAGAGAAAAGTGCAGTACATGTAATTAACATTGTTAAACCTGTATTTCGCTTTTTGCAATTGTCATTACTGAATAATACCATCGAATTTCTTTATCGATATTTATCTACGAGTATTTCAACTTCACAATGTCGGAATAGGTTAAGTATTCGTTAATATACAATTATTAACATGTTGTGATCGAATTTTAGCCAGCAGCGTGTCATATCTAATAATCGTTTCTCATCCTGGCGTACTGTAGATACAGGAGTTCCTCAGGGATCAGTATTAGGCCCCTTGCTTTCTCTATTTATATAAATGGAATTTCCAATTCATTTAAGCACTGCAGATATCAAATATATGCAGACGACGTTCAATTGTATATTTCAGCCCGTCCCGACGCACTAAACGATAGCATTAATAGTCTGAATGAAGATCTTGATTCCATCTCTTCCTGGTCTCAACAATTTGGGCTTAACCTAAACGCATGTAAATCACAGGCTATTCTGTTCGCGAACCGTAGATTAATTCCTGAAGTCAACGACCTGAATATTCCGCCTGTGAAACTGAATAAAACAATCATCCCGTTTAGCTCTACCGTCAAAAATCTCGGAGTACATTTCGAATCTAATCTCAATTGGGATACGCATATTAAATATACATGTAAGAAGGCATTCTCTATTCTCCATTCACTAAAAAGATTGTATCATTATCCATCTAAATTAAAACCGACGCTGGTACAGACACTCATTCTACCTCACTTCGATTATTGCGACGTTTTGTTCAGTGATCTCAGGATTGATTCCGCTCAGAAACTACAGCGTGTTCATAACGCGTGCGTCCGCTTCATTTGTAATGTTCGATACTATGATCATATCTCACCTTCTTTCAAGAAGTTATCATGGCTTAGGTTACATGAGAGGAGAAATCTGCACTCACTTTCTCTCTTATATCGAATTATGCACTCTTCATCCCCCTATTATTTATTCGCTCGATTTCATACTCTCTCTCGCTATCATAATATTAATACTCGATCACAACGCGATAACACGCTAGAAATTCCACTTCACGCATCGTCTCTGTATTCCTCATCCTTCACTGTTGCTACCTCTCGTCACTGGAACTCTCTGCCGCCTGAAGTCAAGGGCTGCCGAACATTGAATTCTTTCAAATCAAAGTTAGAAAATTATCTTATAACGAGTTGTCAAACTAACTTACTATTATGACAAGTGTTGTATTGCATGTTTCCACGTTTTCACATTTTTTTATGTTCTAATGATATTCAACTTATTTTATATTTTTGTTTTCATATTTTCCGATAATGTTATATCTCTAATGTGATAAGTTGAGCTATATATAATCTTAATTTTCCTTATTGTGTGTACTTAGAAATATTGTATTCACTGTATACTTTGTACTGCACTATTTTATTACTAATATTATTATTATTATTATTATTATTATTATTATTATTATTATTATCATCATCATTATTAATATTCTTATTTTATTATTATTATTATTATTATTATTATTATTATTATTATTATTATTATTATTATTATTATTATGAATAATTGTCTTTTTTTGTATGCCTCATTTATTTTGACCTGCTGTTCGCATATTATTATGCTTTTTTCTTTCTTTCTGTATGTTATATATTATGTCCGATCTCTTCTTATTTGTTGTTTATTTATTATTATTATTATTATTATTATTATTTTATTATTATTATTATTATTATTATTATTATTATTATCTTATTCAATTTTGTGTGTAAAATTGTAGTGTAATTTGTAAATTTGTAGTGTTTTTGTAACGGAGTCTTTACTCCTGGTTGAGTGTTAGAGAAGGCCGTATGGCCTTAACTCTGCCAGGTTAAATAAATTATTATTATTATTATTATTATTATTATTATTATTATTATTATTATTATATTATTTACATTTTTATTTTATTCACGAAATAGTCCTAATAAATGTCACTCGCGGTCTGAGATTTCCCAGATAAATCTCAGACCTCTCGTGACATTACTACAGATAAAATTAGAGAATCAAGTCCCTATTACCATTCATATCTGGGTACCACTATTCCCACAAGCAAGTGAAGAAAACAGTGTGGCTATCTGTCGGCAATTCGAAAACAAACAAACAAACAAACAAACAAACAAACAAACAGGCTTTACTGGTATTGTATTGTATTGTATTTATTAACATTCCATGGTATTCATACATGCTTACAGCTAGAATATGAAACAAGTCAAAAAACTTAATACTATTATAAAATCTTAATTTATAGTCACAGTCTAGATGAAATATATACAGACGAGATTTACAATATAGTCTACTAGTACAACACATAGTTTTATCAATTTCATGAAGTGTTATTGAATGTCATGAATTCACCTACAGAATAGAAGGCGTGAGAAATTAGGTACTTCTTTAATTTGGCCCTAAATAATTTTATGTTTTGAGTTTCATTTTTGTATCGATAGGGAGGCTATTAAAAATTTTTACTGCCATATAACGCACTCCTTTTTGATACCACGATAGACTTGCCGATGGAGTATGAAAGTCATTTTTTTGACGTGTATTTATGCTATGAACTGTTGAATTAGTTACAAAGTTTTCACGATTACATACGAGGAAGACTATTAATGGATATACTGACAAGCCATGGGCATAGTCCAGTCAGTATGCTAGGGCACCTTGTAAATAAGCTCAAATACACTAACCCACTACGCCATATCACATAGGTGTGTATTTGGAAGTTTGTAATCCAGCGTCCGGAGAATAGACAGTCGTACGCGTCAGAATTTGTGATGTTAAAAGGTTTCGATGGACACAAGAGACGTCCAAACACCATCACATATAAATACACATTGACGGCGAAGTAAATAAGCTCTTCGTTAATAGCGATGCTATTCATGCAATGTGGACCTATGATTGAAAGCAGATTGAGGAAGTACTCGGGAATGGAAAGAAAATCGTACAGTTGGAAGATACTGAATACTGCAGAAGAGAGAGAGAGAGTATTAAATTATCTTGGACGTTTTTATTTGTGCAGTGACGAATGCAAGTTCTCCATCATTTAAATTCCCCTGATCGCAACGGCACTAGAGTCTTATTTGCGATCAGTGTGCAAAAATTTAATTGTGGCGAATTAATTATTAGCAAGTACTGCACATACTGATGTTATGTTTACCTGCACTTGCCTATCATAGAACTCGCTTTTTTATAGCCGTAACTAGACTGCATACGTTTATGAAAAATCTATTTTTATTGAATGCGCAAATATTTTCCCTCATAAAAACTTGTAGCTCCAAAAACAAAGCCAGAGTTATTTTGTATATTATTTTGAGGATTTTGAAATAAATTTATTTTTGTTTTATTTTGCATATTTAAGAGCATGGATACTCGTATATTGAGTGTTTTTATTGCTTTATTTATTTTTCCTCTTCTTCAAATTCTTATGATGAACTGTTTTTTATTATTGTTAACAATTGAAGACTTAACATTCTAAATGTGCGAAGTGCCAATTTTTCAAATGTAGTTGTTTTATATGAAACATTTCATAGCGTGCTTTGGGAAACCCACTAAATTAAATCGAATATGCAAAGTAAATTTAAGACAGCGGTGTATTATTATAATAATAAATATTGCAAGAATTTTTTTTTTGTCCTTTAAATGTGCAGAAATTTGAATCAAAGCAATGTGACATTATAAAATTTCCTTGGAGAGCGAAAAGTTACATTTATTCTGATCAGATTTCTGCATATTTAAAGGACAAAACTAAACTTCTTCCAATCGTTTATTATCATAATACAGTGCTATCTTAATATGACTGAGCATATAGGGAATGAAATCAATGGCGTTTCCAAAACACGCTATGAAATGTTTCATATAAAACAATTTTTATCTCAAGAAGGAAGCAAAAACAAGCAAAATTAAATTAAACGTTTTCGTTTGAAATATCTCAAAGAATAACCCCCAGAAATAGATGATAAAGGATGCGTCAGAAAGAACGGATGGATTTCAAACTATCGATACGCAACGAGGAGAGAGATATAGTGAGGGGGACCACGACTGTTGGGTCAGCCATAGAATGCAGTTTCAGTTGACAACATGGTGTTGGTCTGGTGTACAATGTGCTTTCATCGTAGAGACATTTTTGAAAAATGAAGAGTCTGTGATCGCCACTCAGGACTCATTTCGACATCGGATGTCACGCTAGGATTCCAACTCGGAATACAATTTTGCGGTGGGTGGCTTCATTTCGTATCACAGGTTCAACATTAAAGAAGAAATCACCTGGACGAAATTCTATTGCACTGAGATTGTCCGAGGCTACGGTAAGATCTCGCGCCCTGCGACATCTTTCTTTGGGACCATTTGAATGCGTAAGTTTGTAAACATCGATCACATACACTGGACGAACTGAAGACAGCGATTCGTGAAGAAATCGTGGCAATTGCACCAGCTATGACTGTGAAAGTGATGGCGAACATCAGAAAACGCCTCGATGCCTGTATTGAAAGCCAAGGACATCATATGGATAATGTTGTTTTACATAAATAAACTGCATGTATTGGTGAATATGTTGATAACAATAAATTTTTGATTTGATGAATCTTTACAATTTTCTTGCCATGTGAAATCCATCCGTTCTTTCTGACGCACCCTGTATTACTTACTGTTCACTCTGTACTTTGCACAGTTTCTAATTCCAGGTTTTGTGGGGACAAAATCATGTTCGTTATGCTTGCTATGCAAAAGTTTTCATACCATGACAAGTTATCTTCAAGTTTTATTTTTAAGGGGAATTGGACGTTATTGCATGCAAAGTAATGGTAAGAATAGCCTATCTTCAAGCAGTCATAAATGTAATACTATTTATCACAGCTCTTTCATTTTTTTAGTGATATATGTATATACATTAAGCTTTAAAATGAAAGAAGAATGGTTAATCTAGTGTAAATCTTACTCTTAAATTAATTTTTGAATTTAAACATATTTTTATATAAATTTACTACATACCTGTGATTAGGTACACTCTATTCACTTATCCTAGCACACATTGAATTAAAATTTTGGCCACTTACTGCTAACAGATACTAAAACATACCCTACTAAAATTATTAAAATATCTGTAATATTATGGGCATAGAGCTTATACTAATCTTCAATTTTTTTTTTTAATTTATTGACGGTGATGATTGTTATAAGCCCTATACCCATAATGTTACAGATGCATGAACAATTTTAGTAGGGTATGTTTTAGTATCTATTAGCAATAAGTGGTCAAATTTTCAATTCAATATGTGCTATAATAAGTGAATAGAGTGTACCTAATCACAGACATGTAGTGAATTTATAAAAAAAATTGTGCTTAATTAAAAAAAATTAATTTAAGGATAAAGATTTACTCTAGAGTCACCATTCTTTTTCACTTTAAAGCTTAATATGTATACACACATAGCTAACAAAAATGAAAGACCTCTGATAAATAGTATTACATTTATGACTGTTTGAAGATAGGCTATTTTTACCATTATTTTGCATGCAATAATGACCAACTCCCCTTAATACAGAATCTTACTAACTTCGAATTCACTGATTATACACTCATACTGAACGCTTCGGAACTATATTGTGAACTAATAGTACATTATGCAACGAGCCCATAATGATAGTAATTAAGAAGCTAGTATGGATGTTTATGAAACGACCGCAAGCGAGTTTCATAATTTTCATACGAGCTTCTTAATTACCATTATAGACGAGTTTCATACGACTTTTTATGCTCGACCATATTTCTAACTTGAAATTATTCATTCCATTTGTATCTAACTGACCTTGAGCAATACCTCGTAAATTGTGAGATGTGCGCAGACGCGAAAGTATTGATTTTTTTCTGAGGAACAGATGTCCACATTGACCTTGATAGCCTATAAGAACCTACAGAGTAAACTAAATATTAACTTTGATATAACATTGAAATTAAATTAGACATTGAAAAACAATATGACAAATTGAATTTATTTGAATATTATTTACAATTAACGCTAATTATTATAGTAACAGAACATAACCTTCTGCGACAGTATTGGATTTCCAGCCTCCGTCACTTTTCGCTAATTCTCTTTCGAGTGCATATCCGAGAATAATCGATACTTGCGGTTTTATAACGGTACACAGCTGACTTGTCATTGGCTGAACACCTGTACTTTAATGAGTAGGTGTACTTTAATGACATGCATTAAAGGACTGCTACCAGGTGTATAATTACTACATTTCGGCATGGTAGAGCATAAAGTTAATTATGTCATTCCATCCTTTTAAAATTCCTGTATTATTAGATTATAATATGATCACGGAAAATTCGATTATGTTCGGTTAAAGGGGGTTGTCATTTTTTTTTTTTTTTTTTGCAAATGGTGTTTTCTTCTCCAGGTGAATACACAGGTTAAATTCTACAAGTTGGTGTGCAAAAAATATAATACAAACATTTGATGTGTTTATTTTTGTAGAAAAGTATTTGCAATGAGGGTTCAATGTTCAATTTTCACTTATCTCAAAACTCATGTTTATGGTTTATCTCCCTTTACTCAAATACCATCGAATTAGAAGTGTATGGTAAAAATGAAAGTGTCGCCTTTGGGAAAAGATTCTCAAACGGACAACAATTTTTTTCTTTTAAATATTGGCCTCTGTGAACAGGACTTCTTCGGTCAGCGGATAAAGTAAAATAAACGGAGTCAGCATTACGCACAGTAATAGTATCCATTACCACAATGATAGACTAATAAAGAAAAGTGATGATGGCAAGAACCATGGGGAACTCAATGAGTAAATCAGTAACACTGTCGATAACCTTTGTTGACCAGTAAACTCTGGGCTCTGTATCGGCGCGACGAGTCTCTAGCATTACGCGGGAAACACGTGTATGATTATCGTTTCAAACTACAGAAGAATTGAAGACTTAATATGAAGAACTAAAATGAATTACCATATGGTAGCCTGGGAACTCGAGTACCAATTTGACGCTGTTTATTTAATGCATTAAATAAAGTTTTGAATATCGTCGTTGTCCTGCAATAACTCCTATGTGACATATTTATCGATTTTCAGATTTTTGCTCTATTAAATAACTTAAATAGTGATACAGCAAATAATAAAATCTCCTATATGTAATTATATTTCTTTCTTTCGAAAATGTAAGAATTCACAATCCCATATGTACGGCTGCCATAGGATGAATAAATATGTTTCTTCCTCCTACTGAAAAATTGTACAGGGACATTATTTTATTTTTACTAACATTTTTAATATTAACCTGGCTATACCTTTGGATCAACGCCGTTTCCTACCCCCTTCCACAACTGGAGTTCGATGATACTGGTGTAATATACAAACAAATCACTTTACCACGTATAGGAGGGAAGAAAATTAGTTCATCCATTTACGTAAACTAGGAAATATCGCGCTTTTGAGTTTGATCATTTTCATTAGGTTTTTGTTTAATCAAAATACAGTATAGTATTAACAATAAGTGTTTTTATTCATGAACTGAGCTGTCCATGTGTACGTATTCATTATGCAGTGTATATTATACTGTCTAATGCACATTAGCGTACAATATAGGGAATGAAATTAAATTGAAAAATAATCATAATATGGATATTTAAACACATTTTTGAAAATGGTGGCCGTTCCTTTCGATACAGGCTTCAGTTCTAATGTGCATATTATCGCACTATAGACTATTGTACCTAATCCCATGTTGAAATAATTCTGGACCTACTCTATAAAAGAGTACCTTACGTACTGTAAATTCAATCTTCACTTCTGCCCGATCCGAAAAGATAAAATTACTCAGACATACTACCTACTGTCCGTCCAAGTGGTTATATCGTAGGGTCGTAGAAAGGGAGGAAATCACGTGACAGTTAATTACTTAACGAGGCCCTTTTATTTAAGTTATTTTAAACAGTTGTATAATATAACGTAGACGTCCAATTCCTAACAGAAATTAATGTTCTCACAAAAGAGCTAAGACGACAGCCCAGCCAATAGCTGGCGAATAAAAGCTGGTGGGGGAAACCGGGATACCACGTAGAAAAAAGTACCTGTGCGAAAATGGTTCAATATTGAAAGCTCTTTCGTCACTGGAAAACGCGAACATATTTTTGGAACGTACTGTTTACTATGACCGTAAGGCTACTATGACTGTATATGCGGTCTTCGATCTGTGTGCAGGACGGTTCAACTTCATTAGTACAAGGGGTGGGAGTGAAGTACATTCCAAAACTGAGGTACAATAAAAATTGAAGTAAAAATAAAATGATGTCCCTGTATATTTTGCACATAGTAGTTATTTGCAGGTACAACGACGGTATATTACATTTTTCATGTCTATGGCATGAATTACACGTTTTACATGTGTTATAAGCGTCGTGTAAAAATTATTTTTTACGTGTAACTTCCTAAACCCGTCTAAAAATAAACACCGTTCTATAATATTAGTACTACACTGAGGCGATCTCGGTTCTCTTTACAACACTGTTCAAAGACCAATTTCTACAAGTACGTTTCCACCTCTACCAGTTCAACTTGGTCTCAACCTGCCGTCTGTAAGACTTACTGTAAGTTATCTGCCCCAATTCTTTTCACAATGCATCACGTAGTTTGCGGTGGTATACGAGCTTGACGTTGCTGTTCTAGGTGAGTGCACGACGCTGAATTTACGCTGCACCTCATCCATTGTGCATAGCACAGTCGGAAAATTTCACAGTTTACATGTGAAAAAATATATGAGAAGAGGAAGCTAGAGTTTCTACAGCGTGTTCGCAAGGAAACAGTCTTCACTCTCGTAAGTACCGTCGGTCTTTTAATGTTATAAATCGAAAGTGATTGCTGAGGTATAAGTCTGTACATTCCCCCTGGATCGAGTGTCCTGGCTAGTATGGACAGCTAACTAGAGTTGGGTCGATTCGTGAACGAATCGTTCATTCGAACGACTAATAATAAAGAATCGTAAGAATCGATTTGTATTATCAACGAATCGTCGTTCAAAAGAATCCTAACGAATCGTCGTTCAAAAGAATCGTAACGAATCGTCATTCAAAAGAATATTAAGGAATCGGCATGGTATCGTAACCCACGATTCTATTCGTTGTTTGATGTAACCTGCCAACGGACATTTCCGAACCGTGTCGAATGCTCCCGAGCGAGAGTGAAATCAAAATATGTATTGCATTTGTTAAGTATGGAAAATAATGAACACAAACCTGAAATTTGCATAGTTAAATAGAGATGTAATGCAAAAAATATACTTCATAATAAGGTTCAGTTGATAAATCATAATTTAGAGACATTATCTTGGGTAATTTTGTAGACTAATGGAGGTCATACTGAATGGTTCCAGCCAATGAGAAAGAGACAACAACAACATCTTGTTTCACTGAAAGTTTATATGACCGGAGATCAAGCTGACTTGCTTTTGACTCCTCCTTTAATTTATAACACTTTGAAATTGTTCAGTCTAGTTCTTCAGTCCTTGATGTTAAACCATGATGAATTTGTAAAAGATATGGCTGGTATAACTTGGGTTTTATTATTTATGTTTGATGATTAAACTTCTGTAGCAGAGGATTTGGATGATTTTTCAATGTTTGTATAAATTTGAATTTTAAATTTTCCGAAAACTCTTCAATTGATGCTATGTCCAAAACGTCATGTAAAAATTTATTGGATGTTGTGTAATCAGCTCCAGCAATTGTGCGCAGAACTGTTCTTTGTACACCACGCAGTCTTCTCAGTAGAGACCCATTGACAGATGACCAAGCTGGATATGCATATAGGAGACTAGCTCTGATTATTGTTATATAGAAAGTTTTCTTAGTCCACAAACTCAGCGATGGCGACTTGAATAAAGGATACAAACGTTGAAACATAGCATATCCTTTGGCAGCAATTTTATTCATGTGAGGCTTAAAAGAAAGTCTATGGTCCAAAAGTATTCCCAAATAAGTTGTTTCTTTTTGATTTGGAATTACTACATCAAAAAGTTTCAGTTCAAATGGTTCTTGCGGTCTTCTTTTAGTGAAAATTACTACAGAACTCTTAGAGGCATTGATTTTTATTTTCCAATTTATGAGCCAATTTTCTATCTTGTTTAAGTAATCCTGTAAATTATTATATGCAATGTGAATATCCATGTCTGAAGTGAATATAACTGTGTCATCAGCATACTGGGCGAAGCGACAGTTTTTGTGGCAATCCAATGTCTCGCCTCTTATGCCATCTATGAGAGAGATGTAGAACGTTTTTGTTCTACGCGTGGTTTGCAAAGGAAAGTGTCTTGCGACGATTCAAAAGAATAGTTGGAATCGCAGAGTAGGAAGAATCGTGAACTCGTTGACGATTCAAAAGAATAGTTGGAATCGCAGACTGAGAAGAATCGTGAACGAATCGTTAGAATCGATTCGTAATGTGTGATTGAATCGTTGGAATCGACTTCTGAAAAAGAATCGTGTTGCCCAACTCTACAGCTAACAGAGACTGAAAGGACGCAAAGGTTTGATCATGGATGGACATTTACTGGTTCGCGAAACGGAAGTGCTTCGAAACTTCCCTACAACGCCGAGAGATGGGGCTGTGATTTACAGTGCCGGTCTTTTTGTATCACTCCTTCTGTACCGTAAAAATGAAAACAAATTAGGGGGTCAGAAGCAAACTGGTATAATTGCACTTTAGTTATTTTTCAGAAAATATTATTTAAAATGTTTAAGCTTTCGTAAATTTCCGTGAAGTTTTAATTTTATTTTGCATAGATAATAAATCGAGCTGAAAATTGGGAACCAAATCACTTTCCAAGTTTCTGAAATAGACTCGGTCTGAAAGAATGAAGCGTCTGACAATACCACCCCTGGACTGTAAAGTAATGTAAATATTCCGAACAATTTTCGAGCTACTTTCACCACTGATGTTTCAATGAATTCCCTTTCAATGAATTGTTTTAGACATGACGATGTATGCCTTGTGAGAGTCTGAGCGACCTCAAAAGATAAAATGTGACGGTAACTTGTAAGTACTATGTTATCGGTAGTTTGCTTTCTATTTTTGGTCAGATTCTGTAGACGTTTCTTCCAACTGATGTTTTTTCAAATCCATTAACTTTCTCCCGCGTTAACGACTTTAAATAACACTAAAATAAGATATAATTCTGTTTCTCCAAGACAAAATAGAACATAATAGTGAACATGATACACATTAACTGTAAATACTCTATATATAATGTATTCAATTAATTCATTTAACGAAATCAACACCGTTACTGTGAACAAAAACATATATTCTGAGAATATGAAATTCATTTCAGTAACTATAATTGCCAGTAAAGATTTGTTTAAGCTAAGAAAATGTTCTTCTTACGTAACATGATATTACAGGGACAAAATCTATACTAATAATAAATCTGTAGCCGAAATTTTTCTGGAAATTTTTGATTTTCCAAAAATAATTGTTCCTAACATATATAATTCACCACCCTGAAACCGAAGATCGCTTTTTTGAAGTTTTTGTTTGTATGTCTGTCTGTCTGGATGTTTGTTACCTTTTCACGCGATAATGCCTGAACCGATTTATATGAACATTGGAATATAAATTAAGTTCGTCATAACTTAGAATTTAGGCTAAATGGCATTCACAATATTTCATTTAAAAGGGGGGTTATAAGGGGGTTTTAATTAAATAAATCGAAATATCTCCCTTATTATTAATTTTCGTGAAAAATGTTACATAACAAAAGTTTCTTTAAAAATAATTTCCGATAAGTTTTATTCTACGCAAAATTTTGATAGGACTGATATTTAATGAGATAAATGAGTTTTAAAATTAAAATAACAACGCCATCTAAGGCGGTGTAATGAAATAAAAAACAAATGACTTCGTCTATAAGGGGCCTTTGACAACAACAATCGAAAGCTATGAAACATAGCCTACAGAGAATGTTTCTGTGTTTGTATGAAGTAATATCGGAAGCTAAATTAACCGATTTGTATAATTAATTATTAATTCACCATTGGAAAGTGTAGTTTCTCTAGATGGACATAATGCTATAATGTTATTACAGTAACTTCTGAGTGAATCCAGGACAGGTAAGATTAAAATACAGTAGCTTCTTATGCATAGAAAACTTGATAGGCTATTCTGTGCATTCGTTTCCTGTATTTCCTAAAATAATGTTTATGTCCCTAGATCAAAATGATCGCATTTTAATTGTTTTAAATACAATTTAAATTATATAACATACGAAACGATTTATCCTTCTATCAAACACGAATGTTCCTTGGATCAAATGTCATATTTTAATTATGTAATTACTTTATATTTATTTCTAACGGGTGCAGCGGAGTAATACTAATAAAAATCAATATGCAAATTATCAATACTTATATTTTACACAATATATACAAATAATTCGTTTATCAAAACCTATCCCGTTGCACTGAACGAAAACATATACTCTGAGGCTATGAAATGCAGATATTTTACGAACATCACATAAAAATTGTTTGAACTAAGAGAATGTTGTTTCTACGTTATATGACGTTACGGGGGCATATTTATAATACATTACATCATTATTATTTAATGACCCCATGCGTACCTGCTTACGGTTCGACCTTGTTTACGCATCCACGTGACGTAATAGATGTAGCTGTACGTTTGGGAACGAAAATGCGCTGCCTGGTAGTCAGCAATTCCAACGACGCGGGATAGCCATGCTGTTAATATAACGGCTTAAATAATTGGTAAAAATAAGTAGTTAACTGTAAGAAAAACAATATTCTGCGTTATATTTGTGCTCGAGAGAGTTATGTTTATATTAAAGTTAATGTTGTGTTTATAGCCTTGCAGGTAGAATTGAAGCTTGTAGTTACTGAATAATCAACTAAATACGCATGAGATTATTTCAGAGTGCGATTTGTTATTTTCCCAGAGGGGCACATACATTTCTCTGTCTACCTCTTGCTATCATTCTCTGTGCTGAATATTTCAGATTTCTGTTTAAAATGTGTAAGTTAAATATGGATATCTATTACCGAAATTAGTGGTCCTATAGTACCAAAAGTACCTAAATTGACGTTAGAAATTACAGTTTTTACCAAAAGTTTAAGGACACCCTTCAAAAGTGATGTTTCAAACCAAATCTGCCTATTTTCCAAACTGTGGATTATACAAAGTGTTTAAAAAATACGGGACATAATTTCAGGTATCTATTTCTCACATGTAGACAATCAAAATAGTTCATTACAACATGTGTCCTGAAATGCTTCATTTCCGAGTTATGGCCTTCACAACATTGAAATTCACCGGAACGTTTTTCTTTCCGCAAGTCGTTGTCATTACAGAAGATGTTCAAAATGTCCACCTCCTGCTTGAATACAGACCACACATCGATGTCTCATTCACCTGCGAACACGATCCCAAACTCCAGGAGTATTGCGTATGTCCTCAGAACATGCCACAATTCGATTCTGAAGGGATTCCAAATCAGGCACCGGAGACGAATAAACCAATGATTTTAAATGGCCCCACAAGTAGAAATCGAGAGGGTTCACATCAGGTGAGCGTGGAGGCCAAGCAATTGGGCCACCTCTACCTATCCATCGATCAGGAAACCTTCGATCCAAATACCTACACAACACTGAATGTAACCTTCGCCTCGGAATGAACTGTCAGAGTGCCCTCTTAATGTCTCCTTTGGCGGCAACGACCTGCGGGAAGAAAAACGTTCCGGTGAATTTCAATGTTGTGAAGGCCATAACTCGGAAATAAAGCATTTCCGGACACATGTTGTAATGAACTATTTTGATTGTCTACATGTGGGAAATACATACCTGAAATTATGCCCCGTATTTTTTAAACACCCTGTATAAAAATTTTTCTGTTATAAAAACTTATTGAAAAATTACACTTTTTGTACGAAAAAAACTGGATTATTCCAGAATAAGTTTACTCAGATTAGTGAGTTTTGGGATAGAGTTAGACATATCTGAAAGGTTTCTTGTGTAAATATTACTTTTTGTTTAAACAGTTTGTGACAAAGTTTTCATTTTCTAAAATTCTCTTGAGTTTGAAATTCGCAACATATTGAACTGGGACCGCCACTGCCACTTACATCGTAACATTGGGAGTTGGTAATACTGGTCAATTAGCCTATTTCCTCCATTTTTAGTAATCAGCTATGAGGTTTGCTACAAATGTGGGAAGGTTAGATTTCTTCCTTGAAAAACTGAAAATGGGTCGAAATTCAGTGAGTGTGAACGGGAAGTGGCAGATTATTGGGATGTGGAAGAATGACGGAAGATAATATATAACTCTATCCCAAAATTCATTAATCTGAGTACATCCATTCTGGAGTAATTAATATTTTCCTACACAAAATGTGATTATTCAGTAAGTATTCATAACAGAAAAATTGGTATAAAATCCACAGTTAGAAAGAGATTGAGTTTGCAGTAAATAAACTTCATTTTTCACAGGCATTTGGTCACCGTATAAACATAAGAGGGTTCACATAAGTATAAGGGCAGGAGTGCAACATCTGTTTTGAAGGAATGTCAAACTTCTGGTAGAAGCTGTATTTTTGCCTATTTTACTTTTTCTTTGCGAAAATTCGTACCGGTATTCAAAGTACGAGGCGCATCCAGAAAGTAAGTTTCCCGATTTTTTCCCCTTGAAAGTAAACGTAATTAGCCGTGTCAATTGCGCATGCGTAACAGAACTATGACGTATCAATAATATGCCAGCCCGACAGGTCCCGCCTGGTGCCAGTAGCGTGGCAGTAGTAGTCCGAAATGAAAGCTCTTATTCCTTCTCCCGCCGCCTGCGAGGTTCGGTCGGTGATAAAGTTCTTTAATGCACAAAGCATTGCGCCAATTGAAATTCATCGGCAGCTCTGTCAGGTCTATGGGCCGAACATCATGAGTAAGCAGATGGTGCGTTGCTGGTGTAAGCAGTTTTCCGAAGGTCGTCAAAGTGTCTATGATGAAGAGCGCAGTGGGCGACCTTCCCTCATCAATGATGATCGTGTTGAGCTGGTGCGGCAGTGCATCATGGAGAACCGTCGCTTCACGATTACGGAGCTGAGCAGCCATTTTCCGCAGATATCGCGATCCTTGTTGCATGAGATTGTCACTAAGCACCTGCTGTTCAAAAAAGTGTGTGCCAGATGGGTGCCGAAAAACCTGACACTCGAACACAAAATGCAACGTTTAGGAGCAGCACTGACATTTCTGCAACGGTATCACGATGACAGCGACGAGTTCCTCGACAGGATCGTCACGGGCGATGAGACTTGGATTTCGCACTTCAGCCCGGAAACCAAGCAACAGTCAATGCATTGGCGGCATAGTGGATCTCCGGTCAGGACGAAATTCAAACAGACGCTGTCGGTACGGAAAGTGATGTGCACGGTGTTCTGGGACAGGAAAGGCATTCTGCTCATTGATTCTTTCCAAGAGGTGAAACAGTGAACGCTGACCGTTACTGTGAAACACTGCGAAAATTGCGACGTGCCATTCAAAACAAGAGGCGTGGAATGCTTACTGCAGGTGTTGTGCTCCTCCATGACAATGCTCGTCCACATACGGCTCGCCGCACTGCAGCTGTTTTGACGGAATTTGGCTGGGAGTTGTTTGATCCACCACCCTACAGTCCTGATCTTGCTCCCAGCGATTTTCACGTTTTCTTGCACCTCAAGAAATTCCTGTCCTCCAGTGAGCGTTTTGGCAACGACGAAGAGCTGAAGACGTCTGTCACACGCTGGTTCCATTCACAGGCGGCAGAGTTCTACGACAAAGGGATACAAAAGTTGATCCCACGATACGACAAGTGTCTCAATTCTGATGGTGGCTATGTTGAAAAATAGCTGAAACATTGCTGTACCTGTTGCCAATAAATGTTTTCCTGAAAGCGTGTTTTTCTTTAAATAGGGAAACTTACTTTCTGGATGCGCCTCGTATATAAGAATATTGTTTTAAAATTTTACCTTGCCGTAATAATTCTTTTATATACATACATACGAAGTCATTTGCCGTGAACATTTGGTTATATTGAACTTAAATCTTTAGTACCTTGGCCAAATTCAAATACCTCTGCAGGAAACCCTCAGGATAAATGGGAAGAGATGTGTTGAAACGAATGCCAACAGATGATATTCAAATCGAATTTTAAAATAATTGTTGTTGAATAATTTTAAGTAGGGCCCTATTGCTCTCAATTAAATGATTTCGTAAATAGAATATTCGGAGATATAGCGAAGTACTTACCCCATGCATATTAGACTAGAACAAAAAAATGCTTTTACGCAGGAGGCTTATTCTGCTTAGCACTCCTGTTATGTGAATTATTTTGTAGCCGAACGACTGCGTTTTTGTACAAATACAGCACGCTGAACCGTGAACTTAACCCGTGCTATTTTTATTTATTTATTTATTTATTTAATGTGCTGTACAACAGCCAGTGGCCAATTACAGTTCAGCACAAATATAACAAAAACATAAAACAAAAATAATTATTACACATAAATATAATTACAATTACAATAATGACGATGAATGGATAACTAAGAATACTATGAGACAATGTTAATTGAGTATAATGCCTAAAAGAATACATAAATAATAAATCGTTGTCAAGAGCAAACAAAGTCTATACATTGAAGGGATCGAATTCGCAGCCATGCATGTTGGCATTTTTAATGCATCTGGAGATTGGTGAAAGAAATTTCGAATTTCTAATATAGAAAAGTTTGTGGGCTCTCATATCTTTTGTTGGAATACGTAAGGTAATATTGTTTAAGAAAGAGTCACAGGATATATCACCTTTGAGGACTTTACAAAAGAACAGATAATCTAGCTCATGGCGTCTAGCATATAGATTTTGACAATTAAAATATTCACATTTTCTCTCATAACTATACCCGGAATTAATGGGCAGAAATCTGAATGAACATAAGGATATAAATTTTCTTTGTATATTTTCTAATTTAGCCGAGTCCGTAGTTGTAATCGAGTTCCAAACTACAGATGCATATTCGAGTTTCGAGCGCACCAATGTATAGTATAGCATTAAAAGAGAATCGGGCGTGGAAAAAGAATAAGTTATTGACCGTATTATTCCTAGCATTCTGATTGCGTGATTGTAAATGTAATCAACGTGACTATGAAAATACAATTTACTGTCAAAGAATATTCCCAAATCTTTTACGCAATCCGTTCTGTTAATTAGTACATTATTTAGATAATAATTAAATTTCAGTGGAGAAGTTTTTCTAGAAAAGGTTATTACATTAGTTTTGGATACGTTAATTTTCATACCATTGTCTTCCGGCCATTTAGCGACTGAATTAATGTCACATTGAAGTGATTGACAGTCAGTACTACTTTTGATTGTACGAAAAATTTTTAAATCGTCTGCAAATAATAAACAGTCAGAACTTATTCTTTTACATATATCATCTATGAATATAATAAATAGGAGAGGTCCTAAAGTAGATCCCTGCGGGACTCCGCAATTTATATTATAAGAATAAGAGTGTATATTAAACAGTCTTACACATGAAACTCTATTACTTAAATAATTTTCGAACCACTTTACGTAGCTTACAGAAAGGCCAATATTTCCTAACTTATGAAGAAGGATATAGTGCGGAACTACATCAAAAGCTTTGCTGAAATCAAAATATATTGAATCAGTTTGTCCCTGCGTTTCAATTATTGGTACAATTTGATTTAAGTATGTGACCAGGTTAGTGACAGTGGATTTAGTTTTAGTAAATCCATGTTGTGAAGAATTGAGCTTGTTTTTCACATAAAACGATATATGTCTGTGAATAATGGTTTCATGGTTTCAATGGTTTCAATGGCTATGGTAATGATTATAATGACATTTGAATTAATGATGGCGAAATGAGCCCGAAGTCCAACACCGAAATTTACCCAGCAATTCTGCTTCATTTAGTTGATCGGAAAAAAAAAAAAACAATCACGTAACTTCCCCAAACCAGGATTTGAAATCGGCGCGTTCGTTTCTCTGTCAAACATGCTAACCGCAATCTACAGCGGTGGACAAAACGGATATTTCTGCTCAGAAGATTCAGAGGTGATTAATGTTCTTAAATATCAGTAAAATATCTTACTCTCGTTCCCCTCACTGCCTCTCCGGATAAATGTAGCTGAGTGTAAACAGATGGAAGATGTCATAGAATACATGTTTCTGTTTATACAAACGTTCAATTCTCCTGTTAGACAACGGATGTTTGTGCGTAGTATAGGCTATTCTTGAAACTTATCTGCGCCTCAGGGAAAGAAGAAAGTGGGCTGAGAAGATTCACTCCCTCGCAAAGCTGCTACTCGCAGCAAGCGATCTCACTTACCCCCACCATGAGGTTCTTACCGTATGCTACGTCGCGATGCATGCAAACATTTAGATTCACGAGATAACGAATCTATACTAATAATAAATATAAATCTGTAGCCGAAATTTTTCTGGTAATTTTCGATTTTCCAAAAATAATTGGTCCTAACATATACAGAATGTTTAAAAAATACGGGGCATAATTTCAGGTATGTATTTCCCACATGTAGACAATCAAAATAGTTAATTACAACATGTGTCCGGAAATGCTTTATTTCCGAGTTATGGCCTTCACAACATTGAAATTCACCGGAACGTTTTTATTTCCGCAGGTCGTTGCCGTCAAAGGAGACATTAAGAGGGCACTCTGACAGTTCATTCCGAGGCAAAGGTTACATTCAGTGTTGTGTAGGCGTTCGTAGGGATTCGTAACAAGCTGTTTTTTACGGTGATGGGTTGGAATCGAATTGTGTCATGTTCTGAGGACATACGCAATACTCCTGTAGTTTGGGATCGTGTTCGCAGGTCAATGAGACATCGATGTGAGGTCTGTATTCAAGCAGGAGGTGGACATTTTGAACATCTTCTGTAATGACAACGACCTGCGGAAAGAAAAACGTTCCGGTGAATTTCAATGTTGTGGAGGTCATAACTCGGAAATGAAGTATTTCCGGACACATGTTGTAATGAACTATTTTGATTGTCTACATGTGGGAAATACATACCTGAAATTATGCCCCGTATTTTTGAAACACCCTGTATAATTAACCGCCCTGAAACCGAAAATCACTTTTTTGAAATTTTTGTTTGTATGTCTGTCTGTCTGTCTATCTGGATGTTTGTTACCTTTTCACGCGATAATGGCTGAACCGATTTATATGAAAATTTGAATATAAATTAATTTCGTTGTAACTTAGAATTTAGGCTATATGGCATTAAAAATATTTTATTTAAAAGGGGGGTTATAAGGGGACTTGAATTAAATAAATCGAAATATCTCCCTTATTATTAATTTTCATGAAAAATATTATATAACAAAAGTTTCTTTAGAAATAATTTCCGATAAATATTATTCCACGCAAAATTTCGATACGACTGATATTTAATGAGATAAATGAGTTTCAAAATTATAATAACTACGCCATCCAAGGCGGTGTAATGAAATAAAAAACAAATGACTTCGTCTATAAGGGACCTTAGACAACAACAATCGAAAGCTATGGAACATACGGTAGCCTACAGAGAATGTTTCTGTGTTTGTATGAAGTAATATCGGAAGCTAAATTAACCGATTTGTATAATTAATTATAAATTTACCATTGGAAAGTGTAGTTTCTCTAGACGGACATAATTCTATAATGTTATTACAGTAAATTCTGATTGAATCGAGGACAGGTAAGATTAAAATAGCTTCTTATGCACAGAAAACTTGATAGGCATTCGTTTCCTGTATTTTCTAAAATAATTTTTATGACCAAATGAGTGGTCTCTGGATCAAAATGATCGCATTTCAATTTTTTTTAATACAATTTAATTTAAGTAACATAATAAACGATTAAACACGAATATTCCCTGGATCAAGTGTCCTATTTTAATTATGTAATTACTTTATATTTATTTCGAACGGGTGCAGCAGAGCGCACGGGTACGGCTAGTATATAATATGAAGTGATATAATATTGAAAGGCAGCACAAGTTTATTTTATAATTAAGTAAAGATTCAGTAAGAAAATAAAATAGTTAAACAAGACAAATTACTAATGTTGGTCTTCTTATGGGTTCTATAAATTGTAAATTCATAACAGGTACCGGTACCATTTCTCTTTCCGACCTCAATGAAACACTTGGTAACTTGACACTTTCTGATAATATTCGGTAAACAGGGAAAAGCAGAAAGCTAGATGAAACCCTTCGACTGGGAAAACGTGAGCTGTATTTCTCAACAGCAGCCAATGCATTGCCATCGCAAAAAGTTATAAACAAAGACCATGTCTGCATATTCGCTTTATCAATACACGGGTTAAAATATCAAGTGAACGTGTAGTCAGTTGCTTGTGTTGCAGTGCTCAGATGCTGCCGTGTGCAAGATTCTGGCGTAACACGTCAAGTATAGTACACGGAATCGCAAGATGTTACAGTATTTCTCCCCAACCGTTAGACATCGGAGATTTATATCAGGTGAAATCTACTGGTTGAATTGTTGCCTTAAATTTAATTAAATTGTTTTGTATTATAATATAGCTCAACTTATGAATGATCGTTTGCGTCTGTAAATTTAATAATCTGATTGGCTATGTATTGTATACTTTTAGTAGAGCCATCGATGTAGCTCAGTCGGCAGACTCGCTGGGCTGCTGATCCGGAGCTGCGTTCGGGCTTGGGTTGGATCCCCCTTTGGACTTTGGTTTCTTCGGAGGTTTTCCCCAGCCGTGGGACTGAAGCCGGATGGTCTATGGCGAGTCCTTGGCATCAACCCCTTTGATTTGATTATCCCCTTTGATTTGATTACCTGGTTGGGTTTTTCCGAAGTTTCCCCCACCGAAAAGGCAAATGCCGGGTAATATTTTGGCGAATCCTCGGACCTCATCTCATCTCACTACATCTCGCCAAAATGTAAAAAAAAAAAAATGTAAAAAAATTGTACAAAATTGTAAAAATTGTAGAAAATTACTAAATTGTAAAACTATAAAAATTTGTAAAAATTGTAATTGTAATATTGTAAAATGTTGACATGTTCCACATCTTAAAGCTTCATTGCTCATGTAAGATCTATGGAATAAAATAAATGAATGAATGAATGAATGAATAAATATGTAGGTTAACCCAGATTACACTATCCCTACGTATTTTACATTCCTCCTGAGATACTCTGTTTAATGTGGAAAAAGATGAAAACAGAAAACGACAAGAAAACAAAATAAAACTATTTAACGTTGCCTTACTATTATGTGATCAGGCCTCCATTGTTGGCTTAGACCAGGCCTGCACAAGGTTTGCGCTCTCCGAGCCGGCTCACAGCTCATGAACGGAATGCAGATATTAGAAGCGCTCTGTATGAGGGTGGACTGGAAGAAGGGGTGGATCTCGTACAAAATATACACAAAAGGAAGTACTATTACAAGTGCTTAAGAAATGAATTCGCGTTCAGTGTTTGCAGAACTATCTTGGATTATTATTAATTAATAAAGAAATATTTATTTTACAGAAATAATAGAAATTCTATAGCTACTTAAATGTACAATATCATTTTGTTATATTTTTATTTATCAGTACATCAAAATGAGGTTTTATGCTGTTGGCACCTGAAAGGAACAGTGGCCTACTGATCGTAACGAAACATCAGTTACAGATGTTCGATGTCTGCCTTTATTAAAGTTGATTATAGAAAACAGGTGCTCACAAATATAAATGTTGAGCCAAACATAGCAATCATTTTCACAGCCAGCCTGTGTAGTCGTGGATATTATTGCTAATGTTTAGTCTTGTAAAACTCAACCAGGCTAGTAGTATTATTCAAACGATCTTTAGCCCTTAGGTCACATTGAAGATCAATAATTTCGAGCTGTAAATCGTTAAATGTTAAATGTTATGCTCCGTCTTTTAGATTCGTGAAACAGTTACTGAAAATAGGCCTACACACTGCACTCCACTAGATAACTGAGTAGTCGTTTCTCTCTCCTCTACCTACAGCAAGTCTATGTCATTCTGACGTAGCTACCTCTCCGTTTCGGCGAGCGGTAAACTCAGCTCTCCCTCTCTGAAGGATCGCGCGCGCTCGTTGAGCGCTGTTTGTGCAGGCCTGGCTTAGTCACTGTGGTCGAAAACATCCGCACTTCTTTCAGACTCCTTTCATTTCTGACGTCAAGCAGGTTGTATAATGTGACGTCATTACGCAATAAATTTAGCTGACGACTGTTACCACACAAGGTATTTGTCGAACCTCGGGTCGTAAGTGTAAGTTTGGGTTTGTACCGGGATTTTGTCCCGCAAAAGTTCTTTTACATCCCAGTGAATCTACTGACATGAGCCTGTCGCATTTAAGCATATTTAAATTCCATCGACCTGGGCCGGGATCGAACTCACAACCTCGAGCACAGAAGACCAGCGCTATACCGATTGCGCTACCGAGACCGAATAAATAAAAAATAGACACAAAAATAAATAAATAAATAAATAAATAAATAAATAAATAAATAAATAAATAAATAAATAAATAAATAAATAAATAAATAAATAAATAAATAAATAACAGCGACAACAAAATGAAACTTCAAGTGCTCATAATTTGTGTGTACGTTTTGTAAGCAATGTTCGTAAATATGATCATATTACCCCATCCCTGGAAGCAATAGGTTGGCTTAAACTAGATAAGAAAAGAAATTTACATTCACTTCTCTTTCTCTTCGAAATCTTGAACTCTTCTATTCCTTCGTACCTGTCGTCTCGCTTCACTTACCTTTCTTCCCACCATAATCTGAACACACGCTCTCGTCATGAAACAATACTAACAATACCATCCCATCGCACCTCCTCATACTCATCTTCTTTCACAATAGCCCTGCCAAGACTCTGGAATTCGCTACCTGCTAGCATCAGGGACTGTCGAAATAAAATTGAATTCAAACGAAAACTTACTAGGCACTTGGTCAGTAATTGATTACTTGTAAATAGTTTCTTTAATCTATCACAAAATATTTCAATATTCAGTAATTTCATCACTATACAATTTTGTTATTCTAGATTTAATTTGTAATTCAGTAAATATAAAATATTCTTTGTTTCTCTATGATAAATTATCTAGCTTTAATTATTCAGGTAATATTTTCGTACTTTGATTTTATTGTAATTGTAAATTTAATACTAACTGTAATATTATTTGTAATTGTAATTGTAAATTTAATACTAATTGTAATTTTATTGTTGATATTGTAGTTGGAATCTCCTGGTAGAGGGGCAGAGAAGGCCTGACGGCCTTATCTCTACCAGGTTAAATAAATAAATACTACTACTACTACTACTACTACTACTACTACTACTACTACTACTACTAAATAAGTAAATAAATAAATACCTTAATAAGTAAGTGTAAGTTTGGGTTTGTCGCAACAACGAAGCACCAACCACTGCAAATTTAAAATTAGGAAGAACTTGGAAGTATATTAAATTACTACATGACCGTTACGTCACAAAGATCTATAACATGATTTATGACATGTTCGATGTGTACCATCACAAGAAAGTTGCGTTAACTAAATGGAAAACCGAAAATGTAAAATTGAAGGAAGACGGGAGGCGGTCGCCTGTCTCAATGCGACGCGCGACGTCACGGAACAGACTCGTCAATCAGTTCGCGTTTCTTGACACACGTCACAAAGTTTGGCAACACCGGCTCACTTAGTCGATAACTCAGCAGAATTTCTGAATTTAGACTCCCCTCAATACAACTTCAAGTTCCACCTTAAATGTACAGGGACATCATTTAATTTTTACCTCAATTTTTATTGTACCTGAGTTTTTGAATGTACTTCACTCCCACCCCTTCTACTAATGAAGTTCAACCGTCCTTCACACAGATCCAAGACCGCATATACAGTCACAGTAGGCTTACGGTCATAGTAAACAGTACGTTCCAAAAATATGTTCGCGTTTTCCAGTGACGAAAGAGCTTTCAATATTGCATCATTTTCCATTTGCCTACGCCGCATCCCGGTTTCCCCCACCTGCTTCTATTCGCCTCTCTGTAAATGCTAGTGGCTGGGCAGTCTTAGCTCTTTTCTGAGAACATTAATTTCTGTTAGGAATTGGACGTCTAACTAATATTATACCCATACAATTTTTTTAAATAATTTAAATAAAAGGTCCTCGTTAAGTAATTAACTGTCACGTGATTTCCTCCCTTTCTACGACGCTGCGACGTAACCACTTGGACGGACAGTAGATAGCATGGCTGAGTAATTTTATCTTTTCAGATCGGGAAGAAGTTAAGATTGAATTTACAGTACGTAAGGTCTCTTTTATAGAGCACACAGAATTATTTCAACATGAGTTACTGATACGAAGTACGAACCTGGTAATTGAAATTACGTACAATAGTCTATAGTGCGATGATATGCACATTAGAACTGAAACCTGTATCGAAATGAACGGCCACCATTTTCAAAAAATGTGTTTAAATATCCATATTATGATTATTTTTAAATTTAACTCCATTCTCTATAGTGTACGTTAGTTAATGTGCTGTAGACAGTATAATATACACTAAATAATGAATACGTCCGCATGGAAAGCTCAATTCGTGAGTAAAAACACTCATTGTTAATACTGTACTGTATTTTGATTAAACAAAACCTAATAAAAATTATCAAACTCAAAATCGCGATATTTCCTAATTTACGTAAATGGATGAAATACTTCTCTTCCTTCCTATACCTAGTAAAGTGATTTGTTTGTATATTACGCCAGTATCGTCTAACTCAGTCGTGGAAGGTGTAGCAAACGGTGTTTCCGGTTCTTAATCGTTGATTCAAAGGTATAGCCAGGTTAATATTAGAAATGTTAGTAAAAATAAAATGATGTCCCTCTACTACAGGGCGAACGAAAATGTAGTAATATTCTTTATTGTTTGGTACACTCTTTTAACACTTGTATAATCACTGATCAAAAATAACTTCTTTACTATGCTAATGTTATAGAAATAGCTCGCAGACTAGTTTCGAGGTGGTGTGTCTCATTGTCTGAAGTCTAGTAGTAGTATTAGTAGTATTTATTTATTTAACCTGGTAGAGATAAGGCCGTCAGGCCTTCTCTGCCCCTCTACCAGGAGATTCCAACAACAATATCAACAATAAAATTACAATTAGTATTAAATTTACAATTACAATTACAAATAATATTACAGTTAGTATTAAATTTACAATTACAATAAAATCAAAGTACGAAAAGATTACTTGAATAATTATAGCTAGATAATTTATCATAGAGAAACAAAGAATATTTCATATTTACTGAATTACAAATTAAATGTAGAATAACAAAATTGTATAGTGATGAAATTACTGAATATTGAAATATTTTGTGATAGATTAAAGAAAATATTTACAAATAATCAATTACTGACCAAGTGCCTAGTAAGTTTTCGTTTGAATTCAATTTTATTTCGACAGTCCCTTATGCTAGCAGGTAGCGAATTCCAGAGTCTTGGCAGGGCTATTGTGAAAGAAGATGAGTATGAGGAGGTGCGATGGGATGGTATTGTTAGTATTGTTTCATGACGAGAGCGTGTGTTCAGATTATGGTGGGAAGAAAGGTAAGTGAAGCGAGACGACAGGTACGAAGGAATAGAAGAGTTCAAGATTTCGAAGAGAAAGAGAAGTGAATGTAAATTTCTTTTCTTATCTAGTTTAAGCCAACCTATTGCTTCCAGGGATGGGGTAATATGATCATATTTACGAACATTGCTTACAAAACGTACACACAAATTATGAGCACGTCTAGTGAGGTATAGCGCTATCTTCTGGTTTCCTGTTGTAGTGGGGGTGTGTTCATGTTTGTGTCGAAAAGAGTTTGTGTCTTGAAATTCAGTTGAATGTTCAGGATGTGCTGTGGGTGTCTTTTTGTATGTTTGTACATTTCGTATTGTTCTAATGCGTTAATTTTCTTGTTTTTTGGGTGGATGTGTAGTAATTTCATGTCAGTGTCCATGTTGCTGTAGTTGTGATTGTGACATCGTGATGTGTTCTGCATAAGTCGAATTGTTGTGTGGTTAGATTATGGCTGTGATATGTTCCTTGTAACGTGTTGAAATGATCTTTCAGTGGTTTCTCTGCAGTAGGCCTACTGTGGAAAATGTGAATCTTAAATTTGCAAGCTTGACCCGTTTAGCCGAGGAAGGATGCAAACGACTATCGTAATTAACGTTATAGGAATTTTGGTCCACTACGTTTCGTCCACTGACACATTTGTCCATTTCATGATTCGTCCATTAAATTTTGTCCACTAACCATTTAGTCAATTTCATGCTTTATTCATTTTTTTTTGTCCACTGACTATTTCGTATTAAAAGCCATGAAACGAGTGAATGGGTAAATTTTCTACACATTCATACGTAAAATTTAATGGCGATTTGGAATATGTGAATTTTAATATAGGGTGTCATTTAAAAGAAGATAATTCACTGTCACACCCTGTATGTATGAATAACTGTTTTCGAACACTGGCATAATATTGTATTGTCTATCTCCAAAACTTTTAAACATTTTTTTTGTAAAATTAAAATTTAAGGAGTTATTAACAATAATCCATACATATTGTTCACTGTATACATAAATTATTTAATTTACACTGTTGCAATGTACATTCTTCGACACACAAAAATTACCGATCTCCTGTAAATCCACTCCGGACAGCGCCTGGTTCACACGACTATAAAGCAAGGGTATTTATTTTGCGCCTAATTTACTCCTTGTATATATGTTTCTTCTAAATTATTCATAACATTTGATTCATAGACAGAAAGAACAACAAACGACTTAATCAACGGAAAAAATAGGACTGAGTCTTCCATTCGTAACTTCTCCTTTACTATTCCACCACGTTGCCTCTGTACTACAGGCTTCGAATTAACAGTTACACGTTCTTAAGAGTCATTTCAAACATTAGCAAATTATTGGAACTGTCTTCTTGCATTAAATCATTCCTTCACGTGTAAAACGCATCCCTCACGAAAGCGCACATAATTTTCCGAGGAGGACGTAGTCTATGGCTGCCGATCATTATTTATGTCTAAGATGATATCTTTGCTTTGTACTAACACTGGTTAGATAAAAAGGCTGCTAGATAATTATACTGTACGTCATAATACCTTACCATGCCTGGCGGGTTATTGCAAACTCAATGAAAGGCTTAACCACAAAACTGAGGACAGCTGATCTAGACATTTCTACGATCAA